>JAEQBA010001897.1:12545-70511 GCA_019434445.1 Phalangium opilio
GTCGTAATAATCTGGGTTTTGAGAACAAGGGGACTATATTGGGTTCTCATTTCCCGTCCGAAACATAAGATATGATGGAGTGAATCCCGTGGAATCCTGTACCGCTGACCGTATGGCCATGGCGAACTGTTGGAGGCCGCGGTCTCATTCTTGTTGACTTCCTTCAATATAGGAAGTAATCATGGTCCCTATCGTTCTATTGTATCTCTCCGTAGGTTGGATTGAGGGGCATAGACAGATGTGCATCTATGCTTAATTTGCAATTTTTCAAGAACGTTGTCAAATACCCGGTTCCCATTTAGCTACAAATTGACTGCCATTGTCACTGACAATCGTGTCGGGTAAACCATATCGTGTAAACACGTCGTCTACAAGATGACGTACAATAGGGGGAGTGGTCGCCTTCCGTAGGGGGAATATCTCGACCCATTTGGTGAGGTAGTCGGAAACGACCAGAATATACTTGAAGCCACGTTTCGATCGGGGAAATGGCCCTTTAAGGTCAAGAGAAATGACAGACCAAGGCTTAGTAACTTCGCTGGGTTTCATGAGTCCAGGCGGTGCTTGGTTGGGGGCTTTAGTGGTTTGGCACACAGTACATGAACGGCAATAATTGGTGATGTCTAACGTCATTTTCTCCCAGGTGTACTGGCTCTGAAGGCGTTTAATTGTCTTTTTGATACCGAAGTGGCCAGCGGAGGGAATATCGTGGGACACGTGTAGTAACCGGGCTCTAAGAGACTGGGGGACTAAAATCTTAAAGTTATCCCACCCATAGAGATCTATCTTTCCGGTGTCTTGTATAATATTTGATCTCTTATGTCACAATGGACTGCGGTGTCTTCTCCCAGGCCCGTAAGTCTTTATCTTGGGGTAGTTTGTTCTCTTCTAAATAAGAAATTAGGGGACCTAATTTTTCGTCTGAACGTTGGGATTTAATTAGTTCCTCGTTGTCAAAGCGAACTAATCGTGGTGGGTTGTGGCCGAAGCCAGGGCTGAAACATGACCAACTTCCAGGGATTCGGGAATCCTTGAAAGAGTGTCGGCAACTACGTTATGAATGCCTGGGACGTGGGAAATGGTAAAGTCGAATGCCTGTAGGCGGGCGTTCCATCTGGCGAATTTGCCGGTTGGATCGGGCGCTTTATGAAGCCATTTAATGGCGCTATTGTCGGTAAATAACTCAAAATGAGTGCCTTCTACATAAGGGCGGAAGGTTTCTACGGCAAATAACACACCTAAAGCTTCACGCTCTACGGCCGAATAGTTTCTTTCTGCGGTACTAAGTGAAGTACTAGCGTACTGAACGACGCGGCGTTTCCCGTCTATGGTCTGGGTTAAAACGGCTCCTAGGCCTACGTTCGACGCGTCACAATGGATTTGAAAAGTGTGGTTATAGTCAGGAGTGCATAATATTGGGGCAGATCCTAGCTTTTATTTTAAGATCTTAAAAGAGGTTTCCTGCTCGGCGTTTCAGTGCCACCTTACGTCTTTTTTCAATAAGTGATTTAGAGGGCTGGCGACCTTTGAAAAGTTTTCTACAAATCGACGGTAGTAGGAGGCCATGCCCAAAAACCTTCTTAGTTGTTTTATGTTTTTGGGTGCGGGGAAATCACGTATAGTGGATGTTTTATCTGGGTCGACTTGGATACCTGATTCTGACACTATGTGCCCTAAATTTTGCATTCGGTTTGACAAAACTGTGTCTTAGAAGCCTTTATAGTGAGGCCGGCTCGCATAAGTCGGTCAAAGACCTCGGCTAAGGTGCGTATATGGGACTCGAAATCCTGTGAGGCTATTATTAAATCGTCCAGGTATGCGCAAACGCCTCGTCCCGAGAGGTCTAAAAACAAGGAATTAACCATCCTCTGGAAGGTTGCCGGTGCGTTTGTCATACCAAACATTAAGACTTTGGGTCTAAAGAGTCCCCGGTGGGTGACAAAGGCACCTAGGTCGCGATGGGATTCATGGAGGGGTACCTGCCAGTATCCCGCCCGCATATCGAGTGTAGTGATAAACTTCGGATTATGTATTGACTCAAGTATATCGTCTATACGGGGGAGGGGGTAGGCATCACGACGGGTCACGGCATTTAATTTTCGGTAGTCGATACAAAGGCGGTTTCCGCCATCCTTTTTGGGGATGATTATGATTGGACTAGCCCAGGGGCCATTACAAGGTTCAATTATATCTTGTTCTAACATTTCATTGATGGTTTCATCAAGGAGAACACGTTTGGGGGTAGAAACTCGATATGGAGGAACGGAAATGGGTCTAGGGTCAGTGAGATCGACATAATGTTCTATACAGGTCGTCCTTCCGGGTACGGTAGAGAAAATATTCTTGTATTTATAAACTAAATTCTCTAGTACTTGCGCCTGATCAACGGGTAAGTTAGCCGTGGCTAAGGCCTTAATTATACCCTCTTCATCAATTAAACTATGGGGATTATCTAATACCTTAGCTTCGTTAATAAGCTGATACACTGCGTTTAATCGGCAAACACTACCATGATTGGATGACGCAATACCCTTGAAGTAAAAACTATTGTCTAAGGCGTCTCGGTAACAAAAGCTATTAAGTCCATAGTCGACTAACATGCCGACCTGGCGTAAAATATCCTTGCCTAATATACATTGATAATTAATTCCAGATACATAGACTGCCTGAAAAGGGGTTTCTTTTCTGGGTAAACAAAATGGTACTGTAACAGCACCGTGGGTGGCTAATAGACTTCCATCCGGTTGATCAAGGGCTAATATAGAAGTGTTGGAGGTTGCATAACCTAAGCTTTTTAAAATGGGTTTTAAGTCTTTATGAAGTAGAGTATGGGTTGAACCCCCATCTACAAGAGCGGTGCAAGGTATGGTGCCTAAATAAATATCTAAAAAGTCTTGGGATTCAGTAGAAAAATCAGGTTGACATATAGGGTTTATAGGAAGGGGTTCGGGTTCGTGGGCCGCGGAGTCGTTAGAGCTGATTGCGGTACAGACTGGTTGCTGAACCCGTGGGCACCAGCCGGATTGGCGTTTCCCGAACTTTGGGGGTTTTGTTGGTTTAAATTATTAGGGGGATAATTGGGACACGCAGGACTAATGTGACCCTTTTGCGAACATCTGTGACAGGTTGGGACCCATCTTTGTGTATTATTACTCTGAGCTATAACTTTAGGCTGAGTGTTGGGGTTAGGAGGATTTTGGTAATTATTTCCGCGAGGCGGATTAAGATGGTTAAATGAGGGTCTGGGAGGCCCTGAGTTCCAATTCTGACTGATACTATTATTATACCTCGGGTTTGAGAATGCAGAGGATTTTGAACTGTGGAAGTAGAACTATTGGTTCCCACACCTCGTTTTTGCTTGTTTACAGATCTTTCTACTCCCGAGGCATCATCTAATAATTCTCTGAGAGAAGTGTAAGTTTTGGTAGCTAAATATGGTTTGATATCGTCACGCATGTTACGAAAGACGTATTTTATTTGTTTTCTCTCATCTGGAGGGTTAACTAACTGATGACACAGTTTTAAAATTGCTTCCGCGTACTCATGCACGGATTCTTGAGCGCGTTGTATTCTATCGGTTATCTTCCATTTAATATTTTCGTCGTGCTCTTTCCTTTCGAATCTGGTGCGCAGAGCGATTTCGAAAGTATTCAAGTCGGAAAAAGGGGTTATGGCGTTCTGAGTATAAAACCATTCCAATGCTGGGCCGGTTAATAAGGTGGGCACCCATTGTTGGGTGAATATGGATTCTGGGACGTTATAAGTCATACGCATTTGTTTAACCCAACACAAGAATAATTTTTGGCCTGCATCTGTGTGTGTGTGTGTCTGTCTGTCTGTCTGTCTGTCAGACCCCACGTGACCGCGTTCGCAGTTTACAAATCGGAGCAAACAAATACCCGATTTCCGGAACGCGTTCGCGGTTCACGGAAATTTGGCCATTCATCTACCAACACCAGTCTTTACTAACTGGCTTCTAAGGACAACATTCTGCTAGTCTTTGTCCATCCCACATGGACACTAGTCTGTACTTGCTAGCTTCCAAGCACAACCATCTTCTGTTCTTCGTCAATTTCACCTTGACACCAGCTTCTATGCACCACCATCTTCTGTTCTTCGTCAATTCCACATTGACACCAGCTTCTATGCACCACCATCTTCTGTTCTTCGTCAATTCCACATTGACACCATCTTCTGTTCTTCGTCAATTCCACATTGACACCAGCTTCTATGCACCACCATCTTCAGGTCTTTGTCCATTCCACATGGACGCCAGCCAGTCCATCCTGGCTTCTTTTCCTTCGTCATCGTTTGGTTTCAAGATATACGCGGCGATCGGCTAGGGTTACGAGAAACCTCTAGCCTCCCAATGGCAGGGCTTCCACCATCGGTTCACGCGAATGCGTTTTTATCTATTATTATAATGGAAACGAATCGTATATATACCCCAAAATTTCAAGAAAGCGGGCAAGAGGGGTACCCTTCACTTTAAACGTCAATATTAGCAAAGTTTCGAAAGATAATAGGAACAACTTTATTTAAAACGATTTAACTATTTTTAAAGTTATTTACTGGCGATTAAAATAATTAATATCATTTATATTTAATTAATTATTTCAGATAAACTTATTTCTATGTGATGACACAAGTGAGAGTTTATATAGAACACGTAATGAAGATTGCATCCGAATCGAAACACTACACGCATATCAAAGTTAATATAAAGCGAGTAGGATGATAAGATCTCTTGAAGTTGGCCTCTCTGCGCTGCTGGTCTGCTACTCCTTTCGTTTATTTTCTATGGCAAAAATACTAACTTTGGGGGGTATTGGGATATTAGGCCATTTGTGTTTTAACTTTTTAAGACTTTTATTGTGTAGGAAAGAAAAAACGACCCTGTTTAAAGAAACTTTGGATAAATTTTAATATTTAGTTAAAAGTTGAAATTTTTTTATAAAATTTGGACGAAAATATTTAAATAACAAGACTTCCTTTGAGTTTCAAATTGAAGAATGTTCCTGTGCTTTATTGAACTATTTTTTACAAAAAAGACAGTCACTTTCAGTTTCAATTGTTGCTTTTATTGGACATCCCCTAGTCGTTAAAGGAAGGATGAAGAGGAAAAATAGTGATTTTTTGATAGATTTTTCTTATTATGAGACCATTATATGCACAGTGAAACATCCAGGAAATACAGTCTCCGAATGATTTTAAAATTCAAATTAGGTTCAGATTTTAAAGATAATTTGAAGTAAGCACCACTGACTAATAGCTTAACGCCCTGCCTTCCTGTTAACAAAATTTCCGTTGCACGCTCTATATCTCGCGCCACGATAGTCACATCGCAAGCAACTTTTATTAAATCTCGCGATAAATTTCATTCGGCGTGGAGCGTGCCACGAGAATTTTGTCAATAGGAAGGCAGGGCGTTACGCGATGAGTCGGAGGTCATTATTTCAAATTTTCCGTAAAATCTGAACCTAATTGGAGTTTCAAAACCATTCGGAGATATTTTCTGGATGTTTCACTATGCAGAATGATGTTATAATTAGTAGAAGAATCGTTAAAAAATTATTTGATTTTTCATTTCACCCTCCCATTAAACACATTCTTAATCGTATTCTAAAAGACAGACATAAACTCTAATGAAATTAGGAGGTAAAGCATTGTAATATTAACAAGACGGCCCAAGGGCTCGTAATAGTAGCCATATCGTACGAGTGAATAGCCCCTCTATACCCTACCCTAATGAGTGGATAACCCCTCTATACCTTACCCTAATGAGTGAATAGCGCTATCTTTTTCTATGCTTAATTGATTTACCGTGCATAAAATCAGAGTTAATAGCCCCTAGATTCCGGCGAATCGAAGAACAGATAGTTTTTATTGATAATCCCCTCGATGAGTTTAAAACATAGACTTATGCCGATGTACACTTATCGCATCTTATAAATTTCTAACAAGGACTTATGCCCAGAAACTTTTGAAAGAGAAAGTTTAGTTATAGTAATTACGCATTTTAGTGATTATCCCCTCGAATTACCTTTAGCAATGCTAAAATGATCAAACGCATAACGCTCATTTAACACTATGTTAGCTCTATCTAAACCCACATTTGAATTAACCGCCAAAACGTTCCAGTCAAACATAACATAGATGACGATACGTACCGAACGAGAACGAAAAACGGGGAAAATCGTTATCTATTTAATTAGCACATACATAAAAAGAAAATAAATATAAAAACCCCAAACATACAAATTCATAAGTATCCGACCCCACAGATAAAAATTCAAAAGTATCCGACCCCACAGATTAAGAGGTACCCCACCCCACATCACCCCGACATTTTAGAGATAAAAATAAATAATAAAAAACTCGGAGTTTCTATCAAGTCTCTATGGTTTAGTGGTTAGAATGACTGTCTACTGCGCCAGCGTCCCGGGTTCGATTCCCGGGTCCGACTTGAAAAAATTTTAATTAAAATTAAATCTCTAACCGAGCCCAGTTACCCCAATGGGTGGGTTGTGGTAATATAAAGTTCCTTTTAAGCTAAAATCTGACGATAACGAATAGTACAGTCATTTTAGCTCAAAAACAGAGGTAACCCGCAACAAATTGAAACAAAGCTGAAAATTTCAGATCTTATAGATTTTTGGGCGCTCTTTAACGTGGTGTGGTCTCCCACACTCTCCCATTGGAGGAATTTCGGCCATATTGGAAAATGGCGGACAAAATCGAGAAAACGTTTAATAACTCCGGTTCTACTTAACCGATTAACACGTCATTAAGCTTCAATTGTAGATCACCTTCAAACACATAATTCACCTCTTAAGATATTTTGTCCTACAACTAGCCGGAAGTTCACAATCTGACTCTGAAGACTAGCCTCATATAAGAATGGGAATTTAAAGCATTTTATGGTTTCTATATTCTGAATACATTTCCAAAATCGAGAAAAAGTTTAATAACTCTGGTTCTACTAACCCGATTAACAAGTTATTAGGCTTCAATTGTAGATTACTTTCAAAAACATAATTTATCTTAAAGATATGTTGTCCAACAACTAACCGGAAGTTCACAATCCAGCCCGGAAGGTAAGGCAAATCTAATTTTCGAGTATTTTGAAACTGTTTCTAGCGAATTAAATGCAAAGAGGGTTTTAAACCTAAAATATATTATTCCCATTATATTTTTACCTCTTTAAGTGACGATGACTTCACGGAGAGGTATTATACTGGACGTGTGTGTGGGGCGGGGGTGTCTGTCTGTCTGTCTGTCTGTGTGTCAGTCACTGCGTCTGCAGTTGGCAAATCGGAGCAAACGTGTTCGCAGTAATTTTTGGCTTCTACTCCCAACGTTAGAATCAAGAAGTGCGTGGCGATCGGCTAGGGTTACGAGAAACGTCTAGACTCCCAATTGCAGGGCTTCAACCAAAGGTTCATGCAATTGCGGATTTCTTATCATTTATTGTGAATCAATCGCTTTATATACCCTAAATTTTGAAAAATTGTTAAAGAGGCATACGCTAGAATTCAAACGTCAACAATAGCTATGTTTAAAATTATTTTAGGAATTAAGTTTCTTAAAACGACTTCAGTAGAATTACGTTAAACTACTGACGACTAAAGTAATTAATATCAGTTATATTTTCTTAATTATTTAAGAATAACCTCTTAATTGCGTCTCGTATCGGAGAGGTTTATTTTGGTTTACCAACTTGTATATTAGTATATTTATCAATATTGGTTAAGCTTAAGTTTAATCATAGTCCTCTACTTGAGGTTGAGCCTCAAAATCTGTATGTTCATTTGAACAAGATACTCCCTTGCATTGTCTACAAATTGAAGAACAGACTGGACCAGTTTTACCCCATTCATATTTCAAGTCACAGACTTCCTTGCATTTACGAGGGATCATCTGTAGAAGCTCAGCTGGAGCAGGTTGTAGAGTGGTAACGATTGGTTTCAGTTCAGATCCTACTTGTCTCCAACCCCATTCTCTAGCATTTAGGCTGCTTCCAAGCCACGTTTGAACTTTGCGATAAACTCTATTTGAATGCTGCTTTGCTGCCGCACTTGTTGGTGGAAGAGAAGCTAATTCAAAAGCTCAATTTCATAATCTTCATTTAACGTATACACTTGGTTATGTCAACTTTGTTTCACACGCTTTAACTCAACTTTAGCCGTATTGACAAGTGTGGGCGAACAATGGTATATATTAAAACATTAAGTTTTATGATGGTACAAAGGCTGTTTTACCCTCTCCCGTACTATACATTATAGCTCCGGTCAGAAAAAAAAACAAAATTTGTCAGTAATAGGAACTATATGTTTAATTTTGGAAACGTATTCTGAAAATAGAAACCATAAATGCTTTAAATCCCCATTTTTTATATGAGGCTAATCTTTAGGGTCAGATTGTGAACTTCCGGTTAGTTGTAGGACAAAATATCTTAAGAGGTGAATTATGTGTTTGAAGGTGATCTAAAATTGAAGCCTAATTACGTGTTAATCGGTTAAGTAGAACCGGAGTTATTAAATGTTTTCTCGATTTTGTCCGCCATTTTCCAATATGGCGGAAATTCCTCCAATGGGAGAGTGTGGGAGACCACACCACGTTAAAGAGGACCCAAAAATCTATAAGATCTGAAATTTTCAGCTTTGTTTCAATTTGTTGCGGGTTAAAACCTATTTTTCCTGTACTAGAAAGCGAAAACTCCGGCCACGACTACTAGTACTACTACGGCTCGGGTCAAACTAAGAGCCTATCGTATACTACGATATGGCTAAAAATAGAGATGCGCCCTGTTCGCTGGTATTTTTTTCTCCGTATGAGTAACCAGCCCACGTCGTGACCGGTATTAATATTAATAACCTGATAATTATTCTTGACTAACTTAAAACATTGTTTTAGTGTATGGTTTCAGGCTCAGCAGGACAATTGTCCAACCCATACGTCCCGACTCGTTGCAAGATTTTTGGAGAACGAAGGAATTAACGCTTTGGATTGGTCCGACTTGAACCCGATTTAGCGTTTATGTCTGTCATTTAATAAAAGATTAAAAATGTGTTAAGGGCTACGGGAGGTTAAGTAAAATATTAAGCTACAATTGAAACTGAAAGTGACAGTCTTGTTTGTAATAGATAGTTCAAGAACGCAGACGGTATATCCTGGATGTTTCACTATGCAAAATGGTCTTATAATTAGAAGAAGAATCGATAAAAAAATCACTTTATTGTCCTCTTCATCCTCCCTTCAAGGGCTAGGGGATGTCCAATAAAATATCAAGCAACAATTCAAGCTGAAAGTGACTGTCTTGTTTGTATAAAATAGTTCAATAAAGCACACGAGCATTCTTCAATTTGAAACTCGAAGGAAGTCTTGTTATTTTAAAATGTTCGTCCAAATTTTATAAATATTTTTAAACTTTTAACTAGTTATCAATAATGATATTAATAGTTATCCAAAATTTCTTTAAAAAGGCTAGTTATCTTTCCTACACAGTAAAAGTCTTAAAACACAAAATGGCCTAATATCCCAATACCTCCCAAAGTTAGTATTTTTGCCATAGAAAATAAACGAAAGGAGTAGCAGACCAGCAGCGCAGAGAGGCCAACTTCAAGTGTTTACCGTTCGGGTTCGTTTTAAGCTGTTAGCTGTTATTTTCAGTTGTGATCATTCTTACCGGCATTAATTTTTTTTTCATTTAATTTTTAGGTTTTTCCATCGGTAGCTTTGAACGTCAGTTGTGAAATTCGCCTTTGCCCATGCTTTGGTTGTGGTCGGTTTTATTATTAAGCCTCAATAGAGATAGATTTAATTTTAGAAGCAGGATTCGAGAACGGTTAGCGTTTAATTCAGTCCGACTCATAGCCCAGTATAGAGCCCCTCCCTCCAACCCGTAATAAAAAGTTTAAAATTTCAGATTAGCTCACTTAAACTAGGTTTTTATGACGTTACTGACGGGATCGGCAAAAAATACGTTATTCCTTTTTACCTTTGTCGCTTTGACACGCCTCTTCTTTCATACCCCTCCTTTCCGTGGAAGGGGGTCCGGGAATTTGACGCGTTCCTAGATTACTCTATTCTCTATTCCCACTTCTAAAATTAGATCTATCCCTGGCCTCACATTTGCGCTAAACGCGGGAGGCTATAGCCAACCTCAGGCTCCGTTTAGCGAAGCTCAATCGCGTAGCGAACATTCCTAGCATAGAAGCCCTCTCCTCTGAAGTTGTTTCTTATTTGGAATAGTCGAATAAGTCTTATTTGAAGGGATCTCGTGAAGCGCATACGTCATCACGAATGAGATTTTCTCTAGGCTGCAATGAATCGGACTGAAGACCTAGACGTAATTAATGTGAGTTGTAAATATTATGATATCATGGCCCAAATAACAAAATTTTCAAACCGCTTCTCCTCTTCAAAAGACGCGAGTTTTCTCTTAAAGGGAGTGGGAAGTGGAAAATAAAGTGATTTTTTTATTGATTCTTCTACCAGTATGCATAATGAAAAATTCAGGAAATACCTCCCATTGATTTTATTATTCAAATTAGGTTAAGATTTTAAGAATAACTTCAAAAAAGGAACTCCGACCAATCCCGTAACGCCGTGCCTTTTCGTTAACAAAATTTTCGTGGCACACTCCATGTCTCGCGCCACAATTGTCACATCGTGCAAATTTTTTCAAGTCTCGCGATAAATTTATTCAACACGGAGCGTGCCAAGAGAAAATTGTTGATAAAAAGGCGGGGCGCTACGCGATTGGTCGGAGATCCCTATTTAAAATTATCCATGAAATTTCAAACTAATTGTCGTTTAAAAATCGTTCGGTGTTATTTCCTGGATGTTTCACGATGCAGATTGGTCTTATAGAAGAATTAATAAAAAATTACTTTATTTTCCACTTCATCATCCCTTTAATGAACGTCTGATTTGTTTCAAAGTATTGCGCCAAAGGACCAATCATATATATATGCATAAAGTGTCATAACATCTAACAAGCATTATTACGACAAAGAATCGATACTCGATTATGCATTATCGCCAATCTAACCAAGTTTGCCAGATTTTGAATAAAGGCTGATTACTCGTGACCTATTCATCCGATTTGAATTTGGTGAACACTTTTCAAATATGCATCGACCCCAAGGATTCCGAAAATCGCATTTATATCCTCGAGAATCCAATATTTTCAAAGTTGATAATTTTGACATTTCCGGTTTCCGGTATAAGTATGCAAAGGACAACTTTGGAACGGGTAAAATATGAAAGAGAAATGCAAAAATTTTATAACGCACTTTATTCCAGAGCGCTAGCTTGAATAGTTTTTGAAATATTGTAAAATATGTGCGAAAAACGCAACGCGCAAAGACTTTTTTAACAGTCTGTACTTTTATAATCAAAATTTATTATTGACTCACCCAGCCATCTCTCAAAAATATTACAAAGTAAAAACTTTCTTTAAATAAACAAAAAGGTGCTCGGGCCTTCCTCCTTCGTCGCTGGAGCCAAAGAGAGTATAGGGGAGGAGTGGAAAGAGGGGAAAATCTTGTTGCTCTTTTCTACCGCGCATCTTCAATGCGCAGTACCGAGGCATTTCCGTTTGAGACATTAAATAGTATCGTAGGTGGCGCGACTGAGCCGGAAACCCCCTCGTACCACTAGTATAATGTAGAGGCAACATTGTAATTTAGCCTTGTGGAGCTTCCACTCCTCCCCCATACTCTCTTTGCTGGAGCCAAAAGATATCTCTCGTCCCCTCGGTCCCTCCTTTTATAGACACAGGGTCTTGAATCGGGTCTAAGGGTTCCTACCCCCTTTGACTTTTGGTCAAGGGGTTAAGTCTCTGTCGGGATTCCGACGAGGACAGCTGCGCGTGGAGAGAGTTGTCTCTCTTTTAAAAATACAACAAGATGGCCCATGGGCTGGGCTCATAATAGTAGCCACATCGTACCGTACTTAACAGGCGTACATAAAATTTATGTGAATAGCCCCTCGATGGGCTACTTTTAACTCTGCTAAAATGATTACCCGCAATCCATATCTTTATCTATATAAATCAAAGTCCTGACTGACTGATAATCAACGCCCAGCCCAAAACCGCTTGCCCCAGAAGGCTGAAAATTTGCAGGAACGTTACTCGTAAGTAGTAGGCGCGTACTAAGAAATATTTTTCCAATCCGCCGCCATCTTAAAAAATGGCGCCCAGAAATGTAAAAACTTTTCTCCATGCAACATAGTCTGCGCGTTTCAACCGATTTCAAAAATATTTAGTACATTGGTTTCCTTTAACCTATAGATGGGCTGAATGGTCTTTTGGGTTCGATTTGTTGCCATCGTTTTAAATGGCGGCTAAAAACTTAAAAACCCTTCTTCATAGAATAATGTCCGCGTGAAAAGTAAGAAAAAATGTTCCCACGGGCTGACGGGCAACGCCGAGTGCCTTCGCTCCTACGGTGCTTCAAAAATATTAGTCATCAGTAAAATCTACCCATTCTTTATATCCTTTTGATGGAAGTTTTTATTACACGCGAGCGGGTAACGACTAGTATTTCAATAAATTTATTTATGTTATAATTGTAATAGTGCGACGCAAAGAGAAAGATTGAGTGAGTAGCCCCTCGATGCGCTACCCTTAACATTGCTAAAATGATTACCCGTAAGGCCATTCTAAAAACGAGGTTTTAGCTTTAACAATGCTAAACTGATTACTCACAAGTATTATAACCCTTAATAGAATAACAGAAAGTGTTAGTGATTATCCCTCGATGATCGAGTTACCTTTAACAGTGCTAAAATGATTACGTACTTAACGTTCAATTAATACACCTACAGAAGTTTTAGTTTACAACTTATTCCTTCGCATACTTATCGCATCTTATAAATTTCTAACATGAACTTTTGGCCAGAAGCGTTTGAAAGAGAAAGAATTCTGTAAAACACCCAATGATTGTAATATACTAAGACCATTCTAAAAATAACATCAGTATATATTTTCTTTTGCCAGGAAATGGACGTTGAGGGTGAATTTTATCTTAAATTTGCTCAGTAAAGCTAAAATTAAGGTTGTAGTGTAGCGCAATTGTGTTAGTTTAATTTATAGTGTATAGTTTAGTTTTCGCCGAACTACCTGAATTTTGGAATTTCGCGCCTTTTCATGAATTTAGATGATAGTGTAAATTTATTGAAGTGAAATAGGCAATTTGAGATTAGACGAACTACTCGTGTAGTTATAATTTTAGTCTTTTACCCTAACTAAAAGTTATCCATGAATTTTACCCGAAAAAGGTTGTTTTCGGTTCATTCTTCTTTAATTACGCCAAATGAATATGAAATTAACACTTAAATGTGGTTCCGCAGTATTGTTTTAGCTTGTAAAATGAGTTTCAATAAATACTTTTCCCTAATTATCTTTTGCCGAACATTCGCGCCTTCCATGTTATTCAATGATAATGAAAATTTATTTAAGTTTTAAATGAAAAAATTGGTTGGACGAACAACTCGTGTAATTATATTATGAATTCTTTAGTTTCAATAAAAGTTATTCGTGTTTTTTTCAGAAAATATGGTTGTTTTGCTTAAATATCTCATTAATTATACTTAATTAAGTTGAAATTAACGTTGGATTGTGGTTCGGCAGAGTAGATTTAGCTTATAAATTGAGATTGAATAAATTATTCACATTAATATCAATGTTTAATTGAAAATTCAATCCTTGCCGAAAAAACCCTATTTTACCCCAAACTTTTGAATTTCGCGCTTCTTCAAAGACTTGGCATATTTTTTCATTTCACCCCATAATATTTTGCCGAAAAAACCCTATTTTACCCCAAACTTTGTAATTTCCTGAATATTAATGTATTATAGAGATAATATAATTTAATTTCAGTGTTAAATGGGAAAAAAGGGGATTTACCAGCTTATAGCTTAGTTTTAATCTTAATTATGTAGTTTAATTAAAAGTTATTTTAATTTTTGTCCCAAAAATGTACGTTTTTGGTCGAATTTTACGTTAATTAAACTTAATTAAGTTGAAATTAATAGTCGTTGGGGCGAGAGAGGGTAGTTTAGTTAAGCTTATTTAGTTTCTGAAATGGATTTGAATGATTGCTTGATTTAATTGCGACTTTTAGTGTGGGGGCCGTATTTTTATATTTTACCCCACTCTTTTGTGCCGAAAAGTGCCGAAACGGTCACTAATTTACCCCGAAAAGCCGAAGGCGAAGCCAGAAGTCATTTAGGATGTTTTAGCAGACGACGCATGGGAGTTTTCTACTATTTTAGAATTCGGGGTAATTCGGCAAAAGTTCGGCAAAAATAATTTTGGGGTAAAATAGTGTTCCCCCTAATTTAGCGATGCCTTACTGTCGTCTGCTATGAAATAATCTTTCTTACTGTCGTCTGCTATGAAATAATCTTTCTTATTGTCGTCTGCTATGAAATAATCTTTCTTTCTGTCGTCTGCTATAAAATAGGGAATTCAAGGCATAATTTATTAGGTAAATTACAAAAATTAGGCTTCATTTATTTAAAAACTAAACAGGTAAGTTTCTCATTTAGTAAATGCTTGTTAATTTGAAAGTATTCCGAAAACTAACTTCGCTGTAGTTTTTCCGTATCGCCTATGACAATTTCCCTAAAAAACCGGGTAAAATGTAATGCTTTTTCTATGGGACGCTAACCCTAAAAAGGGGATTTTTTCGTTTAGCATTACAAACGGGTATCAAGTCATATCTACAAGAGCCTACCGGCCCTGTAGAATAGGTATGTTGGTGATCCTCAAATTTTATTTCACTTCCCCTTTTTACCTTAACTCTTTTATATTACGCTAACCGCTCTTTGTTCGAGTCTAGGGCGTTTATGTTGAGATAATATGGATGGGTTTCGAAGACATCCATTTTCGAATTAAAGCTAACATTATCTTTTATCCCCATCTGATGTTACACATTAATTGTTGTTGCTTTTATCGTCATTTCGACGATACGGTAAGCGGTATCACGAGATCCCTATGGCGAAAATATCACAGATAGAGTCCACTAACGTAATAACTATGGCTTTTTGGAATTGGGATTTATCGAAAAGATTGTAACAATAATTGAGTTTGGCGATCTGATCATAAATAAGTGATACGGAGAAAAGCGTGTACATGTTAAATTCTAATAAAAAATATTAGTGACAATATTCCAGATGAAAGTCTACTTCAAAAAAATGATTTGGATATTTTTACAAAGCTTAAATTACAAAATATTACGCTAAAAGTTAGACTTCAAAGCTAGTGAATTTTACAATAGAAAATATTTTTAATTTAACCGAACAAAAAGTACGACCCTTTTTTTACATGAATTCTTTTCGGAAAATTTTACGTATTGAATACATCTAAAATTGTTGTATTGTTTAAAGAAAAACTTCGGAATATTTTTCGATTATTTTGTAGTTAACCGTATTTTACGAAAAAAGCGATCAAAAATCCCAAGCCCTAAAAAACATGGATAACTATAAATTAACTATCAAATTAAAATTAAAACTACACTTATCTTTTACCCAGCCTCCATTTTCCATTTTATTTTTCCTTTCTGTTTTCTTACTGTTCTCATTATACAGAGAGCTCGCTCACCTTTTTGGTGAAGTCTTTACAATAGCCAATAGTTTCTGGCGCCATATAGACGGAATCAATTGACTTCGCAAAACTTTACCAAATTTTTCCATACTGATAAGACCGATCAATATAAGTTGAATTAGACGTCGCAGTGAACGCTTCAGTAGCATTGCGCCGAATCCAAATCCCATTCGACCGAAAAACCCGCACTTCGGGTTTTTCCCGATGGATTTTAAATAAAATCCGGGAAGCGCAACGATTTTAGTTGTTCTGTAGCTATGAAGCGCTGTTTCATTTCAATATTCCAAGAACATATTTTAAATTAATATTTCAAATTTGGTGTTTACTTTTTAATTCAGCTTTACTACATTTATATACAGTGTAAACGTGAAATTTAGCCTTTCCTACTTACAAGGGACGTTAATACTCAATATTTTAGTAGCGGCTCGGGAATCGAGATACCGCTGATACCTAGCCAAGGCTTAGTGTAGTTTTCGAATCTACTATTACTCGCAGAGCCATTCTTCTGTTGAAAATATAAAAATTCTTATGAAATTTAGTTGAAGACTTATTAAATGACTCGATTCGAATGTTTACAAAACTTGAGCTTTAAAACGTTGACTATAGTCATAGCCTCCTGCCTGCACTACAAAAGCCCGTCCAATCGGCTCAAAAACGCGTATCAAGCATTTTAAGCCGAAAATCAAAGCTTTTTACATGGCCGTTTATGGAAAGAATACCATTTTTGGCATTAAATTGGCAAATACTGGCTTAAATCTCTGAAATTTTAATGAGTTGTGTAAAATAAGGTAATCCATTTGGTATACTCTTATAGGATAGAATCCCGTTGGACCGAATTCAGATTTGTACAATTGTAGCCAAATTTAAAACAATTTATAGCCCAAAGAGCGATTTTCTGCTGAATGGGAATATTTATATGGAAGAGATTTTGATGGGTTTGCACGAATAAAATCATAGCGTTTTCCTTGAGTTGCCGAGCTCCAGTAGCGCAATGAATAGAGTGAGTTGAATGATCGAAGAAATTAAGCAGCATCGAGCTCCGTCAGAATTTGGGAGGGAGATCTCTTAAAGGTAAGGTTGGGTTAGAGTTAAGTTAGTACTATTTCATAAGAAAAACTAAACGTTACGCCTTTTCCAAAATATTGAAGTTTATCCTCATTGACTTTCCAAATTAATATGCCTTTTACAAAGAGTAGGTTAGGTTAGTAATATTTTATAAAAAATAAAATGTTACGGCTTTTCCAAAATATTGAAGTTTATCTTCATTGACTTTCCAAATTTATATGCCTTTTACAAAGATTAGGTTAGGTTTGTAATATTTTATAAAAAACTAAAATGTTACGCCTCTTCCAAAATATTGAAGTTTATCATCATTGACTTTCCAAATTTATATGCCTTTTACAAAGATTAGGTTAGGTTTGTAATATTTTATAAAAAACTAAAATGTTACGCCTTTTCCAAAATATTGAAATTTATCATCATTGACTTTCCAAATTAATATGCCTTTTCCAAAGATTAGGTAAGGTTAGTAATATTTCATAAGAAAAACTAAAATGTTACGCCTTTTCTAAAATTTTGAAGTTTATCTTCATTGACTTTCCAAATTAATATGCCTTTTCCAAAAAATACATTTTATATTCACTTCCGATATAAAGTTACTCCTTTTTGAATAATATTGTTCTTTATTTTCAAACTAAGATATTTGCATTACAAATGAGACCATTAGCTCTGATCTTACGAATAAATACTAACTTAAAAAACCACAATTTGAAAACAAAACCAGAAATGAAAGGAAAATTCATGATTGGAAATCCGCCCAAATTGCGGTATTCGTTCCAATGGGATTCGGTCGAACAAGACATTCAATCCAATGGGATTCGACCCAATGGTACACAATCAATTATTAGACAATTAATTTTTCGTTCGGTCATTCAACGAACTATATTATCGCTTGCGTCATCAGTACGAGAAATATACAAGCACCTCAAGTACAGTAAATGGACCTGAGTGTAACATCGTGCTACGTTTGAGAGGCCTTGAGATTGTGTCGATACTCGATACATTTATCGTGTTAACTTGGAAATGCTACTCTCAAGTTCGTTTCGAAAAATTTCAAAGCGAAAAAATTTTTCAAGTGGCAGTTTTAATTTGATATGTTTGCGATGAAGGTTTAATAGATTGATACAAAGACGTCCTATACCTACCTTTCAGTGGAGGACCAACGTAGAGGCCTAATTACATCTATTAACTATTGCAGTAGTTTAAAATATTGAGTTTACCAGTGATTTTGTGGGTGATGGATATGCTTTTTTAAACACTATTCTTTTTGTAGAAGTAATGTCCGTACAAAGGTCAGACTTAGGTAAGCTAAGGCGCTACCATTTTAACTTTTCAACATGTGAACGTATATTTCGAGAACGAGTGTGAGGAAGGATGCTGAGAATCCGAAGAGACAAACGCGGAAAATGACCATGAAAGCGGAGACGTTGATGACGACGAACGAATCAGGGGTTTCCGTTCTCTGACAGGGATGTATTTCGTTTTTCAAAGACGGGTTCAGATCCTCGAAACAATCGCCCTCGGTCAATTGGCGCAACCTGGAAAATATGCTCATATTAACTTTACTATAAACGTAAAACTTCGAAGGGAACACTAACCTTTTGTTGACGGTTTTGATTAGCGTTTGCGAAATATTTTTCTTGAAATACAACACCGAGTAGGTTATCATTAAAGGTTGGCTTAGTTTCATTTTGCAACTTCCAGTCTCGGCGTATCTTCTCTTGATCGCATTCCAGAGAATTATATTTCCAGAAATGGTAAATTTGTCTCAATTTTCAGTTCCTGAATGAATATCGTCGTTTTCGGTTAAATTGCCGTTTGTCTGATAACACGAATTTGGGTTCGCATCTGCTCTCTTTATTACTTCCGCACATGCCGTGTTTATCAATGCATTTTTCTAAATCGAAAATAAAAGAAATTGAACAACATTTCTTCAAAGCTACGAAGAGAACCTCGAAGAACTTCTATTTAACGAATGACCCGTAATTCTTTTATTAACCTGACCTGAATAAAATTGAAATTTGCATCGTTTTTGGTTAACACCGGCTTCGCATTGGGAAAGTGAAATACATCGTCAATGGTGTCGAATGGGAGCGCTTCCTTTTTGCTGGCAAACTGCGACGTCATTTCCGAGGATACGAAAAGCAATAGAACAAACGACGCCAGACTCCACGAGACCGAAAGAAAACGAGAGATTCCGTTGCAATTCATACTTTGAGGACCTGACATTGAAATTAAATTCAATTATGAAAAGAGCATATCGCTTCTCTAAAAGTTCTTACTCGTTCCCAGAAGGCATTGCAACAAAAACATGAAGGGCAGTTCAGATTTGACTTTGACATATTTTGAGTTTAGTTTCCCCGTTATGAAATCAGCAGAATAACACCAACAAACAAAACAACTGTCTAGATATATTAAATATAAGTACATAAGTCAACTGCTTCAACATGGATAAAATTATAAACCAAACGAAACATATTTTTCCAAAAAGTTTAATCTACAATAGAAAGCTTGATCCTGTTTACTGATAAACTTCAGGAAAGTGAAACGTCTGAATTCAATTTTATATGAAAATTAGGAAAGACAAGTTACCCATATGTCGACAACGGAGAAAATGTCGTTTTCATTTGATTGGTTTGTTCCGAATAATATTTGGGATCTTGAAATCAAAAATGGGTGCGAAGATGGAAAGAAATTGAAACGATCACTTGTTAAGACAAAGAAGATAATTCAAAATCTCCCTCCTGTGTATTGGAAACGATAACTCGATTATTAATGAAAGAAGTTGACCAAGAACTAACTCGCATTGCTATAAAATATGACAAAACTCAGATTCTAAACCGAAAGACTCCATGTCTTCCGAATCAAGTAGGCCCTATTCGCGTAAATTATTTCCATGAAAATTAAACCTTAAAATGACAAATACAACAAAACGATTAAATTTCACTTTTAGAAAGCTAAAGCCTAACATATTCTTAGTATAGAGAATGAATTCTTGGTTCAGAATATATTTTTAATAGTACATTTCTCTGGAGCATTCCTAGAAGTCCGTTCCAAGAATTATTAACTTTCGCTCCCCAAAACTTGTCAGCATTCGGGATAAGAGTAACGCTGAAAAACATTCCCAACTTTGCGGTTATTTCGCAAATCAGAAAAGCAGACCACTAACGTTATGCTTAGTTACTTGATATTGTCGAGTGTTTGTAGAACATGCAAGAATTTAATCATGTAGCCAGTTTTCTCTCCTTGTTCATTCGAAAAAAACAAATGGCGATAACTAGTAAAAATATAACGTACTCAGCTGAAGTGTATGAAAGACAAATGCTGAACATAATCTATTGAATTTTCTTAGTTCAAGGAAATCCTTGCCATTGGACTAGTAAGATTATCTTTGAACAATAATAAATCATGAAATGCTTTAAACTTACTGCCATGAAGGGTGCTTTGTAGTATTTTGCTGTTTCGACGTGCATTATTATCAGTTTTTACCTCTCCGAGTGACGTATGTCACGGAGAGGTTCTAATTTCGACGTGTCTGTCTGTGTGTGTGTGTGTGTGTGTGTCTGTCTGTTGTTATTGACTTACACCCCAGGGGACCGTGTTCGCAGTTTCCGAATTGAAGCAAATGTGTTCGCTATTTCCGGACCGCATTCACAGTTCCCGGAAATTTCAAAACTTGAATCTATCCACAAATCAACTGGCCACTATTACTTCACCTGACTAGTCAATTGCCTATTCTACATGAGGTCCGCGGCTTGACATACCAATCTGTACTTATTGGCTTCAAACACCACCATTTTGTGGTCTTTGTCCATTCCACATAGACACCAGTCTGTACTTACTGGCTTCTATCACCATCATCTTCTGGTCTTTGTTTTTGTCCATCCCACATGGACACCAGTTTGTACACCTGGCATCTAACACCACCATCTTCTGGTCTTTGTTTTTGTCCATCCCACATGGACACCAGTCTGTACACCTGGCTTCTAACACCACCATCTTCTGGTCTTTGTTTTTGTCCATCCCACATGGACACCAGTCTGTACACCTGGCTTCTACTCCTTAAGGTTAAGACATACGCGGCGATCGGCCAGGGTTACGAGAAACGTCCGGCCTCCCAATGGTGGGGCTTCCACCAAAGGTTCACGCAATTGCGCTGTTCTTATCCATAGCTGCGATTCGACACCCTTATATACTACCTATTTGATGAAGGCGAAGCAACCGGCGTATGCTTCATTTCAAACGCCAATATTAGTCAAGTCTCTCAAGAATGTTTAATTGTTCTTTTTCAAAACGATGTAACGCTCAATAAGGCGAACAACTATCGAAGAAAATATTTAATATTAATTATATTTATTTTAATATTTAAGATAATCATGTCTCTCAACTCAAAATTAATACGGAAAGGGTAAAAAAACAGTCTATGTGTTTGTCTATATGTGTCCGTCCGTTGTAACACTAGTGCGCTGCGTTAGAAGTTCGTTTTGTTTTGATGTGTAAAGAAATCCTTCAGAACCTTAATATTCCCGTTTTCCATAATATAAAATGAATATGTGGAAATATTTTTCGTAATTATGATGCATTTAGTACTTTTGTAGCTTTAAAGCTCCGTATCATTTTGATATTCCAAAGATTTTTTTTAATATTATTATTTAAAATGGATGTTTATATATTACTTAAGCTATACTACATCTGTTTATAGCATAATCCTTTCTAAAGTCACAGTGAATACAAGCTCAACGCTGCTATGTTGATGAAATGAACTTTTGTTTGTCAATAGGCCTAGTGAACCAAAAAGTAAACGTTTGGGTTTGGTTTTCGTTTCTGTATGCAGAGACATTAACGGTTCAGAGTGAGCCGAAAGTTAAATACACTTTTAAATAATTAGGCTTAGATTTTATAATCATGGTGGAAATCTGGGCCGCGTTCAGCAGAGCCCAGCGCTGCTAGCAGTGTCCTACATAACGGGATTTTGTTTTTGAATTTTGACGTCACGGTGCTTAGCGCTGAGCTAGCGCGGTCTTCAAAGAAAATAGTCGGCTTTTTTGGCGAAAAAACCATGGAGGAATTAATACTAATAGCTTTATGGGACTATAGCTATTTAATTGGCGTGAAACCAGTTGATCACGCGAGAATTTTAAGAGATATGTTATTTTCTAATTTTAATTATAAAAGTTGTTATCTATCTCTATAAATATGTTATCCTACAATTTTTGTTAAGCCTTGGTACCTTGCACGCTTTATTGCGCTAGCGTCATTTATAAAACGCCGATGACCGGAGAAAAGCTATGACGACAGAGCTCACCGGTAAACATTTCCAAAATCCGCTGTCTTTTTTGGTGAGCCCTGCTGAACGCAGCCCAGACCAGTGAAAGGTCTGATCGTAATCGGATAATAGCTTCGTGTTTTCATGCTTTTTATGGTACGCATTTACTTTCAGTGTGTGTAGCCACAAATAAGCTTTGGTGTTATGTAACGTTAAGTCATGTTGTTAAACTAAGAAAATCGTTGAGGTGAAACGAGAGGATAGTGTTTACATGCCAACCCTGTTGTGAATATGGCTTTGAACATAGAGGGCATACAGTTGAGGAGTAGAAAATTGGGCCTTTACAAACACGTAAAGGTAATATCCCTCCAAAGTTTTATCTCTTCATTTCCTGTTTTTCCCCCATCGGATGATTTTAATGTGTACAAGTATATCATTATTGGATGTAAAATGTCGTCTGATTTACAGTAAATTTGCTATGCTTTGTATACTGCTTTAATATTTCATAAATTTTAACTTAAGAAACATTTCCATATCTGGGTAAATAAGTTTGTAAGTAGTCGTCTTGACTCGGAGAGGTAATATTTTGGTTTTCCCAACTTGTTAATTTATCAATTGTAGTCGACGCAGTCTCGTAGGAGAACCAATTGCTAAAGAATGAAATATTTTAGAATGTATTCATGTTTTGTGGTCCCATCACAAGTAGCCTTATTTTTCGACATAGCCACCTATAAGTATTCTTATTGCGTGTAGAATTTAACTTGCGGGGATCCCGCCTTGCGCAAAGCAAGCAGTCACTCGAGTAAATTGAAGGAAATCCTGAGAAAACCCTTTGCGTGTTTTCGCTTTCGCTTTGGTACGTTACTTTTAATTTGTGGCATGAGTGAATATTGAAACCCGTTGAGACCATGAAAGTAATATTAATGTTTTCCAAAGTAGCGAAGGAATCGGAGCAAAGATAATGGTCTTACCGTCCTTGAGAGGAAAATCTTATTTCGGGATCGATGACGTGTCGACTTTTGTGGAAACTCGAGTCGTTCGTTGCTAAGCAACCACTTTCTAGTGTCGCTAGTTTTTGACGCGTCTAACAAAGTGTTTTACATTTAAATACTTAAAACTTCAATTAAAGGGGCAGGATTGTTGGTTTTAAACTGATTATTTCTTGGTGCAGTTATGCAAAACAAATAGCCCAGAAATTGCAAACGTATTTTTCCTTAAACTCATTCTCAAGCTGGAGCTCACTAGTGGATGTTAAACTGCAGTATTATTTTGATGGTGAGTTTAAGTCAGTTTGCGGTGATCGATCCTCCCATACCGCGTGCACCCAGGCAAACAATTAAAAAGCGCAGTCTTAAGAAACTGTTTGCGTGTTTCACCTTATTTTCCGAGCCTTTGTGGGGTTGCGTTTAATTTGTGGAATGAGTGAATATTATACCCTTTCGAACCATTAATCTTGTTTACTTCAGTTCTGAAGGAAACAGGGCATAAATAATGGTTTTTCATTGTCGGGTTGTCGATGATAAAGTCCCTGAATGTCAAATTTTGGATCCAAAGTGTTTTAATTGTTACTTTTGGTTTGTTTTAATAAGAAACAGATACTTAATGCAATTAATTAAATAAGTTTATTTACAAACTGAAAGTACATTGGGTGCTTTCGGACCGCGGTTGAAGGACCCTATATGAATTTCAGTGGGGAACCGTGTAGCGGACTAAATACATCTATTGCACTATTTAAATATTCAGTAGACCCGAGAATGGTCAAAAATCGATTTTGTCGGTGATGGACATACTTTTGCAGATACTATTATTTTGTATTAGAAATGACAAGCTAAGGCGCTACCATTTTAACTTTTCAACATGTCAACGTATATTCCGAAAACGAGACTGATGAGGGATGCGGAGAAACAAAAGAGACAGACGCGAAAAATGACCATGAAAGCGGAGACGTTGATGACGACGAACAAATCAGGGGTTTCCGTTTTCTGACAGGGATGCAATTCGTTCTTCAAAGACGGGTTCAGATCATCGAAGACAGTGCCCTCAGACAAATGGCGCAACCTGACAAAAATGCTCAAATTAACTTTACTATATAAACCTTTAACTTTAAGAGGATATAACGAACCTTCTGTTGACGGTCTTGATTAGCGTTTGCGAAATATTTTTCTTGAAATACATCACCGAGTAGGTTATCATTAAAGAATGGCTTAGTTTCAATTTGAAACTTCCTGTCTTGGCATATCGGGTCTTGATTATATTCCAGTGAAGATCATCCAGGGTTGGCACGCTGGTATCCAGTCCGGTTTTATCCACCTGGATTAAACCGGTTTAAACCACGTTGAAAAATCCAGTGGATTTTTAAAAAAATATAATAATAGAGTACAGCGCAGGCACCATAAAGTGAGATGGAAGGAAAAGTTTGACCCACTTGTCTTTACCTCTTCATTTCATCGAAATGGTCCATTCCCATATGTTGTGGGTTATTTTGACGCACCCTTCTCCCACTGCTCCACCCGAAACTCGTGAGACTAAGTTGAATTTTTCCCCATGCTAAATTGGTTGGTCGACCGCGCGTTTAGAAAAATCTTTATCAGACCCTGCCCTATTGAAGATCACAAAACAGCCTACCCGGGCCCGACCCTGCCCTATTGAAGATCACAAAACAGCC
Organism: Phalangium opilio; assembly: GCA_019434445.1. Lineage (NCBI taxonomy): Eukaryota > Metazoa > Arthropoda > Arachnida > Opiliones > Phalangiidae > Phalangium > Phalangium opilio. The sequence continues at coordinate 37,155 of JAEQBA010001897.1, forward strand.
TACCCGGGCCCAACCCTGCCCCATTGAAGATCACAAAAAGAGCCTACCTGGGCCCAACCCTGCCCTATTGAAGATAATAAAAATGTCTACCCGGGTAGACGGTATGAAAACCCTACCCGACCCGACCAGCAAAAAGTTTTAAGTCATTTCTAATCCAACCTAAGATTCTTCGACCCGATATATGTCGGGTTGTATTGAAAAATCTCAATTAAATCAGGGGCCCTACTCATCTCTAAGGGAAATGTCTATAGTTTTTACAACTTTTATGTACAATAAAAATGATTCTCAATCAAACGGCCTAGTAGAAGACAACTATCGCACTAAATGTAAAAAGAAGTGCTAAAATTTAAGCACTAAAGAGTAGTGTAAAAAAAGCTGGATAAAACCAATAAAATCCGGTTTAAACCAGCAAAAAACCATACCAGTGGCTTTTTCACGAAAAATCCGGATTTTTGCCAACCCTGCGACCTTGACATAATTCCTACTGGGGTACTTAGCCTTTAGGTTATTTCCTGTAGGAATATGCTAGTCTACTCACAAATACAGATATTGTAATTATAGACATAGCTTTCGTCGTTTTCAGTTTCAATTAAGCTATTGGAATTTACCTCTAAAACAACTCCAAAAAGAAATGAATAAAGTATACTAAAAAATTGTAAAAAATTAAAAATGATAAAACTTGTTGGATAATTATGAAAATTCATAAAGATCTCGTCTAACCGCATAATATTTTTTATACATTTTTCGACTTACTTTGAAGCACCTATTTTTTTCACTATGGTTTGATTTTAGGCGTATTTTTATGTCAGTTTTTGGAAGTCTTAGCTAAATCAAGAAGTTATATCAGTATCTCAGAGAGAAGATATAAATTCGGCAGATTTCCAGCTTTATCTCCAGTCCAAACGTAGGTCCGCAGTCAATACCCGTCTCTAAATTACAACCAGCATCTCATTGGTTCTTGAAAACTCACGTCAGCGCGACGCGATTGACGAAAATTACGTATTTTCCGGTTCCCGAGTAGTGGCAGGGGGGAGCTGTCGGGAGGTTAGGGACCTAAATCATGGCGGCGCCAGAGAGTGCGAGTTTGGAAACTGTTCGGGAACTGTTTACAATTGCCATAACTCAATTAGTAAATAACTTCGGTAACATTTTGGATTTGGAATTCATTACCAAACGGGAAAACTCATCGGTTGTAATTTCGAAAAGAAATCAGGCGGATTATCCTCATGACTTTGCCAGCGAATTTCAAGAAGTGAAACAAGGCTTATCAAGCACTAGAGAATTTTGCGAACTAAATGTTATTTCAAAACCTGTAAGAATTGTCATTTCTATGAACACTTTTAAGGCATCGTTCCAACTTCATCAAAGGGAACTGAAAACTATTAAAAATGTTTTCTGTTTTAATGAAATTGATGACATGTGGCATCTTTCGTGTGACCTTTTGGAAATGCTTGAAAAAAAAAGAAGTAGGCGATGGAAGCTATCAGATTTGTTGTGGCTTTACTAAGGATGAAGTAGAATCAAAACGTCATTCAACATATTTAAGGTGTCTGAAATATCCTTACACGATGTATGTGTCAGTAAAATGTGAAGGTGTTTTCCAGAGGTTTATTCCTCGAGTAACTCAGAATAATGACGCAAATTTATCTAACAATCTCAACATTCCTCGCTGTCAAAAGTGTAAAAATTGGTTACAAGGTGACCGCAAAAGTGAAAAACGAAAGGCAGAAAAACAACTGAATGAAGGAAGAGCGAAGTTACCTAAAACTGATTGTCGTTCAAGCTTTGCAATTTCAAATTCAACTCCAAAAAGCAGAAAGAAAAGGATTTTAAACATTCGCAGAGAACGTACCAATTTGACCAGAAGTTTGAAGTCGATACAGCAAAAATTTACTAAATTAGCACTAAAATTAAATAAGGACCAATCTAATGAACTGAAAGAATTGGTTGAGTTAATATCAAATAAATTGCCAGATAACCCCAGTAGCACTGCCGACGAAGGGCCTACATGGTCGGCTTTGTGTGTTACCGACGAGTTGGTAAAAAGTCACTAATAAGTCGGGAGAGTAATGGTTTGAAAGTCGAAATGTCCGCCTGGAGGGACGATGGCCCGCCGGTTTTCCTACTGTTTTGAGGCTACTATAAAACGACTGTTGGCCGACTATATGTCGGCGTCGTTATGCCTACCTAAAGCCGCGCTCAATCCGACGATTTCGCGGCTTTTTAGTATAGGAACGGTAAATCGTCGGTAAAGGGCTGTTAGAGTAAGGGTTTGAGAGTCGAAATGTCCGCCCGGTGGGACGACGGCCCACTGGTTAACCGACTGTTACGACACGAATGAAATACGACCCTCATCCAACACGTTTGAGAGTCGACTTAACCGCCTGTCAGCAAGAGGTCCGACGCTTTTGCGACGATCAAACCTTAACTCGAGGCCCGACGGTTTTGCGACGATCAAGCCTTAACTCGAGGCTTCATTCGCTTATAGTAAAGGATACTGATACCAAGTATTGAAATTTCTTTAATACATTTTCAATGAAAATCACTGTAGAATTTGTACTTTGGTTATTTCAAGTAACATATGTATTCGATGTTACACGACTAGTCGAATGGAAATATTAGCTGCCTAGCTAATTCGTTTTAACCAAAGGTAAATTTTTCAGGGCGAGTATAATATTTAAATCAATCAAAACATTTAATAATATTCATTGTTAATGTCTTCGATGTGGCCATTACAAAAATCTTTATGAAAAATAAACAGGGTTGCCACGGAATTTTCAGAACAAAATTCCCGGACTTTTCCAGGTTTTCCCTGACCTTTTTTCTCAGATTTTCCCAGACCTTTTAGGGCGGTAGGGTAAATTTTTACAGCACGTTTTAAGTGCTTATAATTAAATAAACTCTCTACATTAAGTTTTCCAATGTATTTGTTGCACCAAAATGAATAAGAATCATTTTAACTATAAATAACAGTCTTAAGAGCTTTTTTGAAGGCATTTACTTTATAAAAACAATTCTAGACATTTTTAAGGATTGCTCATGGAGTTTTCTGTGTTAAGAGAGGATAAGGAGAAACTTTCATTACTCTTTCAATAAATACTTTTACCCACTAAAATCAAGTTCCCAGAATTTGCTAAAATGTTTAAAATTTCCCGACTTTTCCCTGACCTTTTGGCCCATTTTTAAATTCCCTGACTTTTCCAGGATGTCCAGGTAATGTGGCAACCCTGATATACACTTACAGATTTTTTTTAAGGAAAAAGAAAAACATACAATTTTAAAGGGTATTATTTCACACATTTTTCTCTTAAAATGTTTGAAACCGCAAAACAATTCTGTAACTAAAACAAAATTGAGATCTATTTTGGAATTCAGTATTATTTTCACAACCAAAAATCTTTAATATATAAGGTTTTTGATTTCCAAGCGCCCCAAAGCACTTGCTTCTTTTATATTCAAACAAATAAACTGAAGGTATACATAAACGTTTAAGTTTTGGTTTCACTTTATAGGGGTGTGGTTCCCAGCAGATGAGAAGCTAGGTAAAAAAGCAAAGGCTTATGCATAAAACTGGCTCTAAAAGGTAGATAAATTTATAATTCAAACCTTACGTTTTAGTTTATATAGTGTGACAAAGAACCTTAGCGATGAAATTAAAAGTTAGCAAGCCTAGAACTAATCATTTTCGACCACAAAAATCTCGTTTAAAAATTCTAACGACCTAGCCGCGTCAGAGATACTGGAAAGGCTGACTTGCTTTCGCACTAGCAGCGCCCTCTTCGATGATGACGTGCATGACGTTACCTTAGTTACGCCAATAGAACAGAGGCGTCTCACCTGACCCGAGAAATTACAGGAGGAAAAATTCAAACTAGAAAATGAGATGTGTTTTCTTGCTTTGCAGTTTTTTGTAACGTTATGTTTCTAGTGTTGCCAAAAATATAGTATTATCAACTTCTGCTTGTGGGTCGAAATATAGTATAAGTTAAATATTTAACAAAAATATTTTGGTGGCATATGTGGAATAGTAAAAGTCAAAAAAACCGTCCCACGCAAAAATAAGGCCTACCAACAACTTCGTTTTTCATTTTACTCTTTTTAAACGTGACAATACCGAATCAATTGGCAAAAATGGGTTACATGTTTAGGATGGTAGGCAAGCCTACTTCAAATCACCACAGTTCCAACTGTCGGATAGATGTCGGTTACTAAACGGCCTAAAAATAACTTTGCTTTTAATTTTACTCTTCATAAACGTCACAATACCGACTAGCGCAAGGGAGTTGGTAATTAATTGGCAAAAAATGTGTTGCAATTTTCTAGAGGGTAGGCAAGCCTACTTTAAAACATCTCAGTTCCAACTGTCGGATAAATGTCGGTTACTAAACGGCCGAAGCATAACTTTACTTTTAATTTTACTCTTCTTAAACGTCACAATACCGACTAGCGCGAGAGAGTCGGTAATCAATTGGCAAAAAATAAGTTGGAATTTTCTAGACGGTAGGCAAGCCTACTTTAAACCATCTCTGTTCCAACTGTCAGATAGATGTCGGCATTGCCAACTAAAAGAAGTAGTCGGCTTCATGAGTCGGGAAAGTGTCGGAATAAGCATGGTACAGCCGACTGGACCGTAAACCGACTATTCGACCTTTAACCGACTGCTATGCGGAAAGCTTGTGCTACTGGGGAAGCTTAACGAAGTTTTAAATGAAGCGCCTGATTTTGAAACTAAAGTAGCTTTAAGAAGAACTTGGAAGAAGGACCGCGAAAAACAACATGAAACTGACAAAAAGAAGTTTTTAGAAGATCAAGCTAAAAATGGTAGGTGCTATCTTTGTTCTGGAATAGATAAAAATGTTGCAAGTTCTTCTTTATTGTATTAGTTTATGAATTTGCTTATTTTTATGAATCTAAAATTGTTACGCTTAGAACATGGATCTATAAAGAATCGATGGTCCATGATTACCTACCGGCTTGCCCTTGCTGTTTATGTTCGTAGTCCTGCAGCATTGAAGGCATTGCAAAGTTTTAGACCGCTACAACTGCCAAGTGAAATGTCTTTGAAGCAGTTTACAAGAGCCAGTTTAGAAAGACCTGGAATATCGCATGACTATATCTCCGAACAAAACGTTTTGTATGAGAAATTGAAGGCCGAAAAAGTACAACTTGGACTAAAACCTCCTTTGGGCGAAGGAGTCCTTATCTTTGACGAAGTTAAGGTCATTGGGAAAGTTATGTGGAACTGCAAAAACAATGAACTTATGGGCCTGGCTATGACTAGTAAAGATATGTCTTCTCTCCACGATGTCTACTCACTTTTGGATGACAAGAAAACAGAGAAAGCGCAAAACATGCTCCAATTTTTATGGAGAGATATTTCGAATAAGTTTGACATTTTAGGACCATACATCTCTTCAAGTGGTGCTATTAAACAAAACTTCCTGTACGGAATCGTCATGGATGTGGTTGGTCTACTTGAAATGCACAATTTTCACGTTAGAGGACTTGTTTGCCACGGTGCAACAAGTAATCTCGGTGTTCTGAGGACTACTGTCAACCATAAAGGAAGCTTGGATTTTCCAGTAGCAACGAACACGAAATTCCTGTCAGCTTCCCTAATCCATTCTGGCCATTCCATGATATATATTGGATTATCTGTCCATCACACGAGGTTTTTGTAGCTATGAAAAGCACGAAGTTATTCACACATACCCATGAATATATATCTATGTGCTATATCCCTGGTAATCCCACTGTCAATCAAAGGTTGGCCTTAATTCTACATTTTAAGGCAGGGTTGGCAAAAATCCGGATTTTTCGTGAAAAAGCCACTGGTATGGTTTTTTGCTGGTTTAAACCGGATTTTATTGGTTTTATCCAGCTTTTTTTACAATACTCTTTAGTGCTTAAATTTTAGCACTTCTTTTTACATTTAGTGCGATAGTTGTCTTCTACTAGGCCGTCTGATTGAGAATCATTTTTATTGTACATAAAAGTTGTTAAAACTATAGACATTTCCCTTAGAGATGAGTAGGGCCCCTGATTTAATTGAGATTTTTCAATACAACCCGACATATATCGGGTCGAAAAATCTTAGGTTGGATTAGAAATGACTTAAAACTTTTTGCTGGTCGGGTCGGGTAGGGTTTTCATACCGTCTACCCGGGTAGACATTTTTATTATCTTCAATAGGGCAGGGTTGGGCCCAGGTAGGCTCTTTTTGTGATCTTCAATGGGGCAGGGTTGGGCCCGGGTAGGCTGTTTTGTGATCTTCAATAGGGCAGGGTCGGGCCCGGGTAGGCTGTTTTGTGATCTTCAATAGGGCAGGGTCTGATAAAGATTTTTCTAAACGCGCGGTCGACCAACCAATTTAGCATGGGGAAAAATTCAACTTAGTCTCACGAGTTTCGGGTGGAGCAGTGGGAGAAGGGTGCCTCAAAATAACCCACAATATATGGGAATGGACCATTTCGATGAAATGAAGAGGTAAAGACATGTGGGTCAAACTTTTCCTTCCATCTCACTTTATGGTGCCTGCGCTGCACTCTATTATTATATTTTTTGAAAAATCCACTGGATTTTTCATCGTGGTTTAAACCGGTTAAATCCAGGTGGATAAAACCGGACTGGATACCAGCGTGCCAACCCTGGTTATCTGGCCAGCCGGCCACGGGCGTCACTGCAATATACGCTTCGCCTACTTGGCTGTTGGGGCGCCTTTGTTGTCGTCTTTGGTGGGACGGGTGCCCTTCCCACCCGCTTGCCCACGGCGCCTTGTTGTTGCTGCTCCAGGTGTTGGGCCTGGTCCCCCTTGGCCACCGCCACCACCGGTCCGCCTCCCTGATGCTCTGAACGGCTTCTGTTGCCATTGCAACTGCATTTGCATTTGGTACCACTATTTAAATCGCACGTATGCGCAAGATAAATTAGTCCTTCGAGTAATCGTAAGGTTTTTTTTACAATTCCCAAGGGTTAAATGAAAAGAATGTCATGGTTTCCCCCACCCAAAAACGTTACTTTGGTGGAACGTAAATAGTAGGAGCACTCTTTTCGCTCTCTCTCCGCCCTCTCCTACGTTTAGGCTTAGCTATATCGACAGGTGAATTTTCACCTGCGATTTCGCTATCCTGCGCTATCCACTCTATGGTGGAGTGTACCGTTTCAGGGACTCGATTCTAAGAAAGTCGTTAGGCTATCGACAATTCTAACGGTGATAGGTGTAACGACAATGTTCTTAACGAGAATTTTCTACCGAGAAAGAAATTCGTATTCTTTTTTTTTTTAATAGAAAATCAGGGCCGATCGGAACCGCGGTCCGCTGGCCCGGCGTGGAGTACAAAAATAGGAGTAGTGGAGTACAAAATTAGGAGTAGCATCCCCTGTGTGTTTTTTTATTAATATATTGAAACTATTCTATTCTTTTTTGTTATATATATATAAATACATTGAAGCTATTCCAGAGTCAGTCTAGGTACAGTGTGAAAGGTCTGAGAGTAAGTATGAGAGAAGGCTTGGACAGCGTCAGATTGCCGGGGCCAGTTTAAATTCCAGTGGAGCCAAAGCCCTGGTGGTTTCGATCAGTCCTGGTGAGTTCATCTGTTTCCTCAGTGGCCCCGGTAAAGAGCGGTGTAAGAACCAGGTGGGCAATTTTATCTCCGACCCCAAGGTAGAGGGTTGAAGGGGATAGGTTGAAGATAAGGACCTTGACGTTGCCCCGGTAGTCCGAGTCAATAATACCCCCACCAGTGTGAAATCCCTGAAGGAGGAGGCGATGGAGCCCCCGGATCGTTCCAACAAAGTCCGAGGGTATGGCCAGGGCGATGTCCGTGGCCACGGCGACGGTCCCGCCCGGTGGGAGGCAAATCGTTTCGGCGCTATGGAGGGTGAAAATGCCGTTGGAAGTGGGGCGGATCGCTGTAGCGCGGTCCGAGAGTCGCCGGTATCGGAGGAGCGGTCTTGGTAAACCGGGCGGAGTGCCTGAGTTGTCTGCCGAAGAGGCCATGCACGGGATGAGGGCCCAGATTTACAGTGTCTCGGAAATCATAACGCAGGTGGGCATATATAGGGCTTGTCGTTACAGCCAGCGCCATCTGTGATAGAGCCGGGAGTATGAGTGCCTCAACTTTCGAGCTACTACATCTCTCAACGTTTTTCGTATCCTTGTTGCTCGTAATGACGCACACCCTTTCTTTGGATTGTTATTTTTTCTGAATTTATGGCATCCCATGAAGAAATTACTTCGTTGGTAGTGGCATGCACCATTTTCCTCTGCCATTCCTTGTGAAATATCAATTAGTTTTCCTCCTGCTGTTTTGGGTGGATACTGTGGCAAATATCTAAGAACATTTTTCGTAATGGTTGGTCGTTCAAGATAGACGAAGCTGCCGTGATTACATTGATCAATTAACTTTTTAACACATTTACTGTTGTAAAGTAAAAACACAAATATACTTACTTGAGCGACATTTCTTCCGTGCTTTCTAATCCCATCAAGAGTTAAACCTTCTCTTATTCGTGTATTTAGTGCTGAGAGGTAGGGATGAAATTCTTCTTTAGGTAAAAAGAGACCCCCACGGTCCCGCTTTCTTATTCCAGAAAATTTTACTGCCTTTTTTTCTTGGAGAGACATGCGGTAATTCATGCTGCACCAATACAGAATCCTTGACTGCTGAATTTGTCTTTTGGATAATTTGTGTCGTTTGTATATTATTCTACTTTTTGAAACTTTCCATATTTTGCGTAGGCATCCCCCACCGATTGTCAACAATGACCTCTCGTACTTTTTCTCTGTTTCTCTATTGTTGATTGGGACCACTGTGTCCTTTTTAATTAATCGCTCAGGCAGGTTGACACAAATTACACTGTACACAACTTTTGCGTAGCTGTGCAACAGTTGTAGTTTGGTATTTTCGTCTAAATCATACTCTGCTGTGTTTTAAAGCCACAAAAATCAAAATACGAGGAGAGACAATGATAGTCTTCGGAAATCGATGAATACCAATCTAATATAAGCCTAGTATTCTTTTCAACATTGTTTTTCAGTTTTTGACATTTTTTCTTGGAATTATTTTTGGAAATATTCTCTTTCAAATTTAAAAATTTTGACCATAACCTTCTTATTAGACCATAAAGTCCTAAGTTTACTTGGTTGTGTTTGTCTAAAGTAAGCGAGAATTTTACAAATAAATTATGTAAAATTTCTTGCCTTTCATTCCCAATATGCTTTACGAAACTTTCACTTGTAATATCTTTTAAAATTAAATCATAAACAGCTTCAATATCCATTATTGAACTAACCCTGGGCCTACCATCACTTTATCACAGACTCCACAGTAGCAGACGACAGTTACAATTTCAAAATAGCCGCTGGCGTAGGACTTTTATATCTTATGTAAAGGCGCTAGTTTTTCGCCGTCAATAAAATTGTATCGCTGCGTCGATGTCTCTAAGCGCGTAAACAAGACGTTTCACGTTTTTTACCTAGATAGAGGCTTCTCCTCTAATCCGCTTCTGGTAGAATCAATAAAAATTGCGCAATTTTATTGTTCACCCTCCCTTTCTTTGTCCTAAAAAAAATCAGCTTTCCGGGGTGCAGCTGAAATTAAAATTGTTCAGGAAATACAACGTATGTGCATAACCGTTAACACGCAATTCAATCATGCTACAAACAGAAGCCACGTTCACACCTCGACGAAGGATTCCGGTTCAAAGCAATGCATGGAGCTTCCGAAGTCAAGTGGGAACACCTCTTAAAATCGATAAATTATTTAAAAGACGGTGCATTAGCTAATCAATGGGCCTACTTCTTGTTCTTTAACGAAGCACATTGTTTTTTTTTGCAGAGAGTAAAATAAAAAAAGTTTTGAAATAGTTAACACCCTTTCTGAAAACATATACTGCCGTATTTTTAGATGTAATAGACAATTTTACAAGTTGGGAATGCAAAATATTACCTCTCCGAGGCAAGTAGAGTACTATCTACAAACTTACTTTGTAATAATTACTATTTCACAACTATATTGGCGTGCAAACACCGTGCACTCGTTATACCTCAAAGATATTCTTAGTATGCCAGAATGACAATTAATTTTATTCCATACTAAAGCTGTTTATCTCTAGCCGCACTAAATGAAAAGAAACGTATATCCCAACCCTAAAAAAGTAGAAGCTGATAGAACTTGTGGAAGACTAGTAGATAGAAGCTTGCAAGTACAGTTTGATGTCTAAGTGGGATAGACAAAGACCCAGATTCAGAATTTTGTAATGCCTCCTCTCTTATGCTCAGTATTATCTGTCGATCACTTAGGTTTTATTTTAAGCCTACGACTATTTTATGTTTTAGCACAACACATACACAATCGGGGAACATCGGTTACAATATATAAGCGAAAATTACATTGACAGAATCTAAAGTTCTGATAATTCAATATTTCTTTACCTGAAGAAACTCGTGGTCACCTCTCATTTCCCGAAAGATATTTTTGTAATACCCATTACATTAATTAAACGTTAAATTTAACTTAAGGCTATTTTCATTATTATTTGGTTTAGGTTTTGCATTTTTAAGTAACAAGAAAATAATTAAGCTTAACGTGAAAGAAAATCTCGCGCGCGACCTCCACGAATTTCTCGCTAAATGGGAACGCCGGCTCTGGTGACTAAATAATCATCAAGACGTTTCAGCGGGCGAATACATATTTCGAGTTTTTTTTATCGCCAACTGGGAACCAGGCTTAAAGGGGACTAGACCGACGAGTAGCTCCCGGCGAAACTAGGCAACGGCGGGCTTGAGGGAGAACGGATCGGGATTAGGTACGTGCGCGGTTGGGACATGGTGAGAAATAAAGAAAATTTTTATACTGGTAGAGCCCAAGGGGTTTAATTAAAAAAACTGGTGAATGACCACTGAATATTTTTGTATCGGCTATTGACAGAATCTAGCCATAAATTTAGAGCAAGCTGACAGTCAAAATCTTTAACGGAACCATTTTCCATTTTAATACGAATAGAATTTTCCAGATTTGAAGTGTTCAAATTTGTTCTGAGAGAATTCTTTGTTGTATTACAAACACTAAATCCTCTTACAATGAAAGACTAACGATGCCTAAAAACAACTCACATCGCAGCTAGCCTACTAGGCACTGGCGCTAACCGGTTTGGTCCGGATAAGGCGTTCCGTCTCTTTCCCTAAAGCTTTCCCCTTCCGTTCTTCACTGAATCAATGCTTACAAGATATATGTCACCATGGAGTAGTATCCAGGAGACTAATTGTTGTGTTACGCTTCTCCAAGGAGAGTTTAATTATATTTACATCAAAACTACTCCTGGGTACAATGCCCTGTGAATTTTTTTTACTAAAGAAGGGGAATTCAAAAGTGGTCACGGTGACCACTAGACCCCCAGGCATTTAATAAGTAAACTGGTCAAGGCAATTTTTAAACTGGTCATTTGCCCAGTGCCACCGCCTTATTTCTCAGCCATCATAATCGCGACACTTATGATCTTCTTGAAATCAGAGAAACACTAATTTATTTATTCACTATCCCGAAAGATATTAAAAAAGTGCCAATAAATAATTAAATGATAATTGCAAGAAGTTTACTTCTTAAATGAAAAACGTTCAACAGGCTTATATATGTTTCGTATCATAAACCAATAGGCATAACAATGAAAAGTTTCAATTACCGTTTTTGATAATAATAATTATCATTGCATTGAAAGGCTGGAAAATATTAATTTTTTATTAAAAAATTTTGGCCCATCATATTTAAGCACGCTCCCTCCAATTTCAAATAAATGGAAGATGCCTTAAAATGGGATTCCTACGAGCGCCATCTTCGAAAAAAGAGCAAAAAACAAGGTGTCGCGTTCCTTAAAAGTCCCCACTGGCCAGAAGAGCGAACTCGGGCCATGATATAACGTAGGCCACGTTCGGAGTGGTAAAAATCTGAAGCTGGATCTGGATAGATAAATTATATGTATAGAAAATAACTTGTACGTGAAGAGGAACTTCCACCGGAATTGAAAAGTTGAGCTATTATCCTTATTGATATTTTAGATAATGAAAATTATGAAATGTACGGAATCTTTCCTTCCGACGATTTCACAATATGGCATCCGCAGATAATATATATAAACTATCTTTGGCATGCATTGTTTTTCTCAGATCAAGTGCAGAGTATAACTACTCCTGAAAGGTTGGTTGTCATATGATAAATATTTAATTTTTGGAGAGTATATTCACAAGCTTAGTTTTTTAGCCACATCGTATGATGCATATTCTTTTAAAGTATAATATTATGTTATCTGAAGTTTTACTTTAATATAAGCAATGTTCATTTCTTAATTAAATATGTTGTAATTAAGTAGAGAACGATGTAGCTACTGTTATGGCACAGCTCTTGGGTCATCTTTTTTTAATGCATGGTTAAAAAATGAGTTTGATTAAATAAAAATAATAAATTATTTATCTGTGATCTATCTAAAACCTTATAACAACTTGTCAGATTCACACACACGATTAGAAAAACACAAATAATTTTTCCCAATAATGAAACTCACAATTGAAATTCTCTATTCCAAAATTTTCTAGATACGAAAATGGGCACGGTTACCACTATATTATACTTGATTTTAATGGTGGCGTCAGCTTACAAATCTGTTTCAAGCGACTGTTGCCAGGCCCGTTGCACCAGGTTTGGCAATCCGAGTACTTGCGATGATTGTACTTCATCAACACCTTATTGCGGATATGGCAGCTGCAATATATTTGGGTGAGTATATTATATGCGTGGCCATCAATTTCTATATTATTTAAAAATTAGGATTGGCTCTGTTTCATTTCAAACTTAAAAAATTATATAAACATAACGGATAGCGTTTGGTAACTTTAGTTACTAACTTAAATGTTGTTTCTCGCCATCTACGTCACAGCTCAGACCACCTCACCCATGGACCGGCAACTGAATAGGGAAATAGGTTTGCTTGGAGCAACGCCTGACACTAGCGCTGTGGCGGCGGGTGTTGCAAGTTTTTCACCAAACCGTAGTAAAATTCGCCCTATTTGTTAACGCGCGTTTAACAAGGCTTTGCTTGTCCATGGATTAGGTGGTCTGAGGTCATTGGGAATTAACATCAACTTCCAGTAGCGCGAAATTTAAAAGAATTTGTTTAAAGGAAAAAATTTCCTTTTGGTGCAGGTAAAATTTCGAAATCATAGAAAAAATATTGTTGTATTTTTACTTTTAAGAATAGACATGCTAAATGGCGTATTTTAAATTTTACTATTTAAACGCGACTTGACCTTTAAAGAAGACTCTCGCTGTGCAGCTTTTACATCGTACATGATGGACACTTCTATAAAGTAAAGTGATAGTGGAAGGAGCAAATAGAAAGGGTATATCTCATATTTCTGTGTCACTATATTCAATATGAAATTGATAAAAAATTATTAAGAAAATCACGCCAGAGCTTTTCCTATATATATTTATACTCAAACCTAAATATCGCCAGAAATCGGAGGTTTAACCAGGAATAGATGTAATTTTAAAAGTAGGAGAGAGACCTGCGTAATCTGGTCGTGCGTGAACGTCCCGGACCCCATCCCCGGAACGGGGGGTATGAAATAAGAGGTGGGTCATAGCGACAGAGGAAAAAACAATTACGTATTTCTCGCTATCCCCGGTAGCAATGCCATCAAAACGTAGCTTAAGTGAGCCAATAAGATAATTTCAAATTTTCGTTGCGTGTTGGAGGGAGGGGCTCTACACTGGACTGCGAGTCGGACTGAAGTTCTTAAAAAGTTCAGCTAGCTAATTGGACCAAGTCATCTTGCGACTTATTGCCACTTATCTAACGCCTTTACAATGCATAGAGGGGTGGTGGCTAGCCCCTATGCCACAGCTAACCGACAGCGCCCTATACTAACTATTACCGTTAACCTATGCAAGTTTTGATGGAAAGGAGAAACCGGGTTAGACCACGGAGGAAAACTCCTTTAACAAGCGGGGAGAGAACTTGCAAACTCTACGCAGAAGGATTTCTTCCCAGATTTTTCACCCGGTGCCACAGTCCGGGATCGAACCCGGGATCCTCTTGCTGCGAGGCGAAAGCGCTAACCGCTACGCCACCCCACTACCGTTCTTCATTTCTGCTTCTAAAATTACATCTATCCCTGGTTTAACATTATGAGGGAAAGTTTTATAGCAATCTAGCTTCAGAGAACTACCAGAGGCATTGATTTCCTTGTATAGAATTCACTACTTTTTTCTGTTTAAACCACGTGCTTGCTTAGACACAACATATTTAGTGATTTTAAAAATTGGACAACGCATCTGGAACGGATTTGCAATATAATACTTTGTTTATTTTTTGGGTCAAGGCGTTATAATACCATAATATTCGTAATCAAATTATAATATCGGTACTAAATTTTTAATTTGGCCTAGTAGACTTACGTATTTGTTGGCCTTAACGCACCATTTCATCTGCGCGTAGATGCAATTGTGAAGGAGGTTGCCGCAAAGGAATCGGGTGCTACTATTGCCGCGTTCGTCGTTCCTTGTCAGAGCAAGAGTTTTTCAACTCAACTTCTGCCGTAATGGCGAACGAAACTTCCGAAGAGGAAAAAGAGGAATATCTGAATGAAATATTCGTAAACCACGATAAGAATCACAACGGAGTGCTCGAATTTTCCGAAGTTCAAGATTTTGGGCTGAAATATCATTCGATAAGTAAAAGAGACGTCCATAAAGTGATTTATGAATTTTCTAGAATGGACACTAACAAAGATGGAAAGATCTCTAAACATGAGATCGACGGATAAAGTTTTGTAAAGAAGAAATAGCGTAGTGCCAAACTTGATACGATAATATCAAGAGAATGTAGAAGAGAACATAATACTTGAGTCAAATTTTTACTTTAGCCCTGCTTTCTACCTCGATTGAGGGTCATCCTGTTCTTTTTTTTTTTACACGCCCAAAACTTCAATTAGCCAATCAGGAAGCTCGAGGATAGATATAGTGTTTTTGGAAACTAGCGTTGCTCAAAGGATTCTGGAGAGGGAGCTGCTCCTCATCAGCCGCCTCCAAGTGCGAAACCATGAACGCTGGAGATCCAGTGTTCATACGGGAACTATTTTTCTCTCTCTAAAAGCTGAAACAAGGCTATCCTTGGAGGGGGTCGCAACGCTAGAGAGGTAGAAATCTAACCCCTCAAACGAGAAGCACTCAGAGACAGAAGTATTATACTCTCTTCTATTTTCTCTTGATAATATCACAAATAAAAGGCCTTTGGGGTTTATGCAACAAGTTCTTGCAAAATATTACTCTAGCTTGTTTTCAAACTGAAATTCACTTGCTTTGATCATTTATTCCCACACGCTTACGATAGTGACTCCCGATAGGGAAGCACATTATAAATGTCCTGGATACGTTGACAATTCTACGCATAAATTTTATACTAGTTTAATAGGTTACGTGTTCCGGTCGATTATTCTTGAAACATTAAATAACTGAGAATGTTATTTAAATTTATATAGATAAATACTCAATATCGTAGGCCAGGCTGGGAAATAAGGATTTTTTTAAACTAGTCCTTGGGACCAGTGACCCCTCTAGTCCCCGAAATAATTAACTGGTCTCCGGACTGGTCCCAGCCTTTGTTCTCCAATAGATTTGCAATTAATAAACTGGTCCCGAGGACCAGTAACCCCCACTTTTTGAATTAAAAAACTAGTCCAAGCAATTAATAAACTGGTTTTGGACCAGAGGAAGTGTGCTATTTCCCAGCCTGTCGTAGGCTGTTTGATAGATATAACATTAAAAAGAGTCTTCCATGCTTAATATGTATCTACATTTCAGGGAGATAAATAAATTTGATATCACCTATACAACAGTACGTTTCTCATTTAATGGGATCATTATTGTCAGAAATGAAGTACTTTTTCTGATTCCTTTCGTTAAAATATGCTTCCTTGAATTTTTGTCGAATTTTTTGAAAAGGTTTCGTTCGCTCATCTTTTAATCGATTGTTTTATATTTTCTCCTTGGACTACATTATCGACAACTTTTTGAGAAGTACCTAACAATTATTTACCGACAAAAATTACGTGAAGCGTATCTTACAAATGTATTCAGTATCGCCCCAATTCCAAAACCTTTTTGATACGACGTTCCCACACATATTCAAGAATATAATCCTTGACCAGTTTGAGCTTGGTGTAAATAACATCAAAAATAAATAGGGGAAAGTGTCGGACTGCCATTTTTCCTGCCTTTCCCTTAGCTTGACATGCATTTCGAGACGCTCAAGCGCGCGAGAGGTGTTTCAAATGGTATCAGCCAATAAGATTTGTAGTTGATGATGTCATTCTTCCCGAAAATAACGCTCGTACGCCACCAAACGGGAGAATTTGGCATAAGCGTATCTCAAGGAAGAGTCACAACCTCCGCGCCTTGTTCTAGTTTCTTTAGCGTTATTTACGCGTTTGAACGAGGTTAAAATTTGTTTAAAACGTTAGCAAGCCGAAAATAAATTAAAGATGCCGCAGATGTTCTTGAAATCATCATTTAATTTAAAAAACTCATCCTTAAAATCCTTTAGAATTTCGTTTAAACTTAGGCCCTGGGTTGTCATTATAAGCTAAAACGTTTTAATAACATCAATATTAGCAAACTAAATTAATACAATCATGTACATCATCAAATTAAATTGTGGCGATATACCGCAGTGGCCACGGTTAGCCTCAGTCAAAAGCAGCTAATGTAAAATAAAACCGCACTATTTCTTCACGTGCAATATCACAAATTATCTTATGTACGTGGTGAATAGGCAAGGGGGATGGAACAGATTTCGCGAATATGCATTCAACCCTCCAAATGCATGTCACAGACGAAGGAGTGAGTCCGACACTTTTCCTATTTATTTTTGATAACATGTATTGTAACCACAATGGTTTTTATTTTCTATCACCACTGTACTGTGGGTATTATATGTAATTTACAAGACAATGTAAATTCTTTTGTTTTTCCCATCATGTTCAATTTTCGACCGGTATCTAAAACTCTACCGTATGTGTTAAAACTGTCATATAGATGTCAAACTAAGTAAACAAGTTTATTAGTGAGACTAAAACCATGGCATAATATATATTTGCCAGTTGTCAATAAATGTAAAACATTTAATATGTATTTGATTGCTAATTAATTTCACATGTTGCATCTTCAAAACAACCACCAAAATAAAGAATGAACTGAATTGAATCGAACTAGGACTTACATTTGATGGCTATCAATTAAAAAACTAGTAATTATAAAAAACTAGCTAAAGAAGGATAAAACTGTATATAAATACGATAACATAGTGTATGAGGCTCAGCTGCAAATAGAGGTTTCAAAGTTCTAGTTTAGTGTACAGTATTTTAATCGAGTTTTCATAGTTCGCCTTTCAATGTTAACTTAAACTGTTTCTAAATTAAATTTATGTTAACGCACGGTAAAGAAATTAAACTGTTAGGACATGACCAATAAAGATTTTTAGTGGCACATCGTTTGTGAGTCATTTCCTACAGAAACTGTCGAGTCGCAACATCACACTCGATAATTTTTTTAAATCTTAATGATCACTAAGTTCGCAATTACCACCTTTAGGTTTAAGGGAACATTTGTAGTGACGTAGAATGAAGTGATTATGTTGGTCGCTTTACGAGAATCTAATGTTTCACCCATGCCACTTCATGACAAGCTCTCAGCAATCAGTAGGGCTGTGCGAGCCTTGAATTTTTGGTTTCGAGTCGAGTATAGAGTATTGAAATTTTCCGTTATCGAGTCGAGTATCGAGTATTGAAATTTTCCGTTATCGAGTCGAGTATCGAGTATTGAAATTTTCCGTTATCGAGTCGAGTATCGAGTATTGAAATTTTCCGTTATCGAGTCGAGTATCGAGTATTGAAATTTTCCGTTATCGAGTCGAGTATCGAGTATTGAAATTTTCCGTTATCGAGTCGAGTATCGAGTATTGAAATTTTCCGTTATCGAGTCGAGTATCGAGTATTGAAATTTTCCGTTATCGAGTCGAGTATCGAGTATTGAAATTTTCCGTTATCGAGTCGAGTATCGAGTATTGAAATTTTCCCTTATCGAGTCGAGTATCGAGTATTGAAATTTTCCTTTATCGAGTATCGAGTAGTTTGAAAATTTGTTTCGAGTATTTATCGAGTAATTGGGAATTGGTTTTCTAGTATTTCTACACTTTGTGTTAATTTATCGCTCTCATAATAGACATTTAGTGTCATTTTGATCATCGACAACTACTTCAAACCAATTTCAATAGGGATGCACCGGTATATCGGCCAATTTATCGGCCTAATCGATTTTTGCGGGAAAAACTTGACAAGTTATAAGGTACTCAATGAATTCTAATTGAAACACATCACACACATTTATCCCCACAATTTAATATTACCCTTTAAAACCGCAAGGTTTTCCACAATCTCAGTTTTATTCCGTTGTTCACGACTATGAGAAAGTAATTTCCCTAGTTTCCAATACCTCCCACAAACAATCGAAGTCGACACTGACGCTCTCTAATGCGTTTGGTGTCACTTGTACACTTCGAACTTTTCACTTGTGGTCCATAAGTTTGCTTATAACGCTACTTCTTAATTGCTGAACAAAGAAAGGAGCTGCATTTTTACTAAAAACCAAGGAAGGATTTAACTTAGACCACACCTTTTTTAAGGAAGGGGGTTAAGGCTAAACCATGTAGCGGTACCACATTAAACGAAAGAGATGTGACACATGTCTCTAATAAAACAAAGTAAAAACGAAAATGGTCCTAAAAATATTGATTCTACTCTTGAAAACGATACTCATGGAGAAATATTATTTATTTATGGGCCGATAATATCGGCCGATATATCGGCTACGAATTTCCAAAATTTCGGCTGTACCCGTAACGGTGCATCCCTAATTTTCAGACGATATTAGTCTTCTTCCCTTTAAATTTAACAAACTTAATTCCTCATAAATCTGCTTCGTAATCTCATTCCTCACCGAAGTTACTTCTAGTCATTGTTATACTTCGCGCAAGTCCCAAATGAAAATTACTAAGCTGAACTAAATTAATAAGATAAAAAATTATAATAATAGTCAAAGCACCTTTAACTGTATTTTATTACTTTTACTTCCACTATTGAACCTGCTACTACCCTACTACATTATTATTATTATTATTATTGTTGATGAGGAGGGTACGCGCCCTAGCACCGATGCCAAAGGCATATTGTGCATCCTCGTAATCAGGCCTTGAATAGGCCTGTAGCTGCAGCGTAGCGAAGAATTCGCTCCACCGTGAGAGAGGAGACCCTCGAGGGTTCCAGGGTGTGTGAATCAAAATATTCTAATCTAAGCGAGGCGAAGTAGTCGCACTCGCAAAGTACGTGGGCGGATGTTTCTTCCTTCTCCTGACACGACCTACAGAGAGGGTCGTCGGCAAAACCCATCAGATGGAGGTGCCTATTAAGCCGGCAATGCCCGGTCAAAAGACCGGTGGCCAGCCTAATATCCCATCTGCCGAGCGAAATTAGGTCCCTAGCACGAGACCTGCAGGGACCATCGACAAACAACTTTGTCTGTCTCTGGCCCTCCATGCTGTGCCAGAGCTGATTTTGTATGACAGTCAACCTGTCATGCAGACACCGTTTGACGTGCCTGTAGGGGATGGGGACGGCCGGCTCCGGCCCCAAGAGCTTGGCCTCCGCACCCCTTTTCGCAAATCTATCGGCTTGCTCATTGCCATAATACCCGCTATGCCCTGGCACCCAGTACAGCAGAACCCTGTTGCAGGATGCCAGTCGCGCTAGCAGGTCGAGGCAGCTACGCACCAGTTGAGACGTAATCTGACACTGGTTCAGAGCGTTCAGGGCAGCCTGACTGTCAGAATAAATTCTCACAGTCCGTCCGGTATACCCTTTGTTAATACAGTAATCTGCGCAATAACAGATCGCGGCAATTTCAGCCTGGAACACACTAGCGAAGGTGCCCAGGCAAGCAGAAAAGCCGACCCTTGTGGTTTGACAGTAATAGCCGGCGCCAGCGCCGGAATCAGTCTTGGAGCCATCGGTGAACCAAATGGTTTCACCCCAATGCGAAGAGGCAGCAGGTTAGTCCACTCTGCCCGACTGGGGAAGTGGATGCTGAATGGCTTAGTGAAATCAAAACTGGTAACGGTTTTGTCAGAGCACATCGTAAGCGACGGCTCAAGTGCGGCGTACTCCCGAAAGAGCTTCGTATGGCTGTAATCCCAAAGTCTTGGAACCCAACAGCCACTAATGTTGAGCCTGTAGGCTCCCATGACAGCCTCCTCCTCAATGAAGAGATGAAGAGGAAGCATGTCAAGGAGCACCTCCAGGGAAGCAGTTGGGGTCGATCTCATGGCCCCCGTAACACCAATGCAGGCAAGCCTTTGAAGCTTGCGCAGGGCAGCCTGCACCGTCTTAAGCCGGACCCTTGTCCACCAGACAAGTGCCCCGTAAGATAGTATGGGTCTGATGATCCCAGTATAGAGCCAGTGTACAGCCTTGGGGTTGAGGCCCCAAGTCTGGCCGACAGAGCTCCTGGTCCTCCAGAAGAGCATCTTGGCCTTCTTAATACACCGATCAAGATGCGGCTTCCATGTGAGTCTACAATCAAAAGTCACCCCCAGGTATTTCACCTCGGAGGACTTTGTCAGGACCTGGCCAAAGAAAGAGATATCATTGAACAGATCCTTAGTATTCTTCCTCGTAAAAGGAACAAGGACAGTTTTATCAGGATTAACGGTGAGGTTAACCGCCTGACACCATTGCTCCCCGCTAGAGAGAGCAGATCTCATAAGCGCGGTGACAGTATCCGGGAACTTCCCCGTAAAGACTATCGCTACATCGTCCGCATACCCGAAGCAGCAACAGCCCCCAGCACCCCCGAGCCTCCCCAGGAGCTCGTCCACCACCAGGCACCACAACAGGGGGGAGAGCA
This sequence comes from Phalangium opilio, assembly GCA_019434445.1. NCBI lineage: Eukaryota > Metazoa > Arthropoda > Arachnida > Opiliones > Phalangiidae > Phalangium > Phalangium opilio. The sequence goes on from JAEQBA010001897.1 coordinate 58,169, forward strand.
CTCCACCCTGAGGGCAGCCCCTGCTGGTAGTCACCCCTAGAGAGTCCCCAAGGAGGGACGCCGACACCTCGCGGTCGGTAAGCATGGACTTGATCCAGCGGCCAAGAGTGGCGCTGATGCCAAATCTCTCAACAGCTTCAGTAATAACCGAGCTAGAGACCTTGTCAAAGGCCCCCTCGATATCGAGGAAGACAGCCAGTGAAATTTCCTGAAACTCGAATGCCCTATCCAGGCAATTCGTAAGGCCGTGAAGGGCCGTCTCAGTGGATTTGCCTTTTTGGTAGGCAAATTGTGAAGAAGAGAGAGGAGTTACCGAAAGTACCTCGTCTCTGATGTACCTGTCCACCAACTTCTCCAGAATTTTGAGGAAGAAGGAGGTCAGGCATATGGGTCTAAATGCTTTCGCCTCGAGATAGGAAGCCTTCCCGGGCTTGGGAATAAAGATGACCCTAGAGCGTTTCCAGTCACGAGGTATGTGACCGAGAGCAATGCAAAGTCTGTAGATCTTGCATAGCGGAGAGGCGATGTGGTCTAAGCCCTCCTGCAAAAGCAGAGGGAAGACCCCATCGGGTCCCGGAGACTTGTAGGGCTCAAAACAGTTGACAGCCCACCGAAGCTTGGGAATCGTGACAACCTGTCTGGCTACAAGCCAGTCTTCCCTCTTAGCCCTGTGCAGGACAGGGTAGAGAGAGTCAGGGTTTGTTGGATTGATAAAAGTAGAATCAGGAAAATGGACCTCCAGCATGTGCTTGAGAGTCTCAGCCCCAGATTTAGTGTACACACCCTCCCGTAGCTTAATAGCATTAAGTCGATGTGTGCTGTCGTGCGCTAGAATCTTCATGACCCTAGCCGTGGCAGGGACATTGGAGATTTGCTCACAGAAGGTCCGCCAGGAGTCCTTCTTAGCAGCTCTAATGGCCCTGTTGTAGGTGTTAAGGGACTGCCTGTATCCAGCCCAGTCACCCGTGCGCTTGGCTTTGTTAAAGAGCCTGCGCGTGTATTTACGAAGCCGGCTGAGATCCGCGTTCCACCAAGGGACAAGCCTCGAGCGGTTGACGGTCTTAAGTGGGCAGTTCCGGTGGAACGACTCCATGATGGAGCACTGTAAATCACCAGCAGCCCGATCAAGATCCTTAGGTGAAGTAAGTTTAAGAGTGTGACCCCCTCCGTAGCGTAGGATTAGGTCTTCCCTATAGCCGGCCCAATTAGTCCGTTTTGGGTTGCGTATCTCCGTCCCCGCCGGGACAGAAGCAATCGCGACAGTAAAGCAGATGTGCCTATGATCCGACAGAGACGGTTCATTTGACACATGCCAGTTAGACACGGAAGACACGAGGTTTTCTGTGGCTAGCGTGAGGTCAATGACCTCCCTTCTATTAGAAGTAACAAAAGTAGGTTCATTGTTTTGATTAAGAATATAGAGTTTACAACCAACTAAATATTCTAGTAGATCATCACCCCTCTTGTTGCAGTCAGAGCTGCCCCACGTGATGTGATGAGCATTGGCATCGCAGCCAATGATTAGTTTGTCCCCTCTCTTTTCACATTGATTGACCAAATTGATCACCTCAATTGTCGGGAGAGAGTCCGCGTCGTGGGCAAAGTATGCGGAGGCAGCCGTGATAGTCAACTTGGCATGCCCAGTGGCCAGGACTAGATTCACGGCCGCCGTGTTCTGGGACGTGTACAGTGGTAGAGAGATACAACAAAGATCCCTCCGAACCAAAATACACGCCCTAGGTCTAGCAGCAGTTTGGTCATAAAATAGTGACCCCGCCGCGTCAAGACCGAGGATTTTGCCATGGCAAATCCACGGTTCTTGTATGAGGGCCAGATCAAGACCCTCTATAGCAAACCTCCTGCAGAGTACCGCAGAGGCCGCCTTACTATGGTGCAAATTGATTTGAATTGCACGTAGCGTCCCCATGGTCCCTAAGAGAGGGGTTCAGAAGGGACCTAGCTACACCTCATCGGTCCCGAGAGGGCTAATGGCACCTCCCCCCCCGACAGGCGAGCTCCCAGTCCCAAGATCCTCCCCTTCACCAGGACCACTAGAACGATCATCGGCTGAACCCCGAAGGGTCCCATCCGATTCTTCTCATCCATGGAAGAACAGACTTCCGAATGAGCCACCCCCCTCCCCCTCTGTGCCTAGAGTGACACCAGAGAGCTCCTCCGCGAGATCCCCCATCTCGCTAGTCCCACCCCCCGCCGCAGACTCGGCTACAGTGGTTTTAGTGGTTTCCGTGTTCTGAAGGAGTTTGAAGGAACCCTTGTCCACTCCAGTATAGCCCACGAAACCAGCATTCTTAATGGCTTCCAATGAGGAGCCATCAATGAGCAGTACCCAGTACCGTACGGCCCTGTCCACGTACGTCCGGATACATTTCCAGCGTTCAGTGGCAAAACCTGCATTAAGGGCCTTTAGGCGCCGAAACAGCACCGCCGGCTCCTTGGTGATCTGGTCCTTGGTGCGGAACATTACCTTAAACGGCTTAGGGAGTTCGCTAGCTCTCATTACTGAGAGCACCGCATCCCCCACCACCGAGTAGGCTAAGTTGTCCTTCAACCATTGCCCAGTGAACGAATCCTCACAGGAGTATACTAGGGCCCCGGTCGTCAGGCTAAAGTTCGCAAGGCGCGGTAGAGGGCTCCCCGAAGGTATCCCATCCAGCGCCCTTAGAATCGCCTTCTGAATTGGGCCCACGTCTTCCTCCGTGATGACCGCCGTCGGATAGCCTTTTTTGACAATGGCCATCTTTTCTGAGCTGGCGGCGTCACTATAGGACTTAGCCTTTTTCGACGCCGCCTGCGAGGTACTTGGTGAGGGAGTCGAATCCTCCGCTCTGGGCCTCTTCATTGGGTTGTCACGAGCCATCGCACCCCCAGCGGGGGTGGAGACCGTTTCAGACCCCGATTTGACCTTTTGCCGAGCAATCCGTCGTTTGAGACGACGACGCACGGTACGTTTCGAGGGCTTGCCAGACACACGCACCGATAAATCGGCACGAGTATCGCTGGATACAAGCCCTTGTAAAGTGGTATCAGTGTGGGTTCTGCCTTGAGCAGACCCCTGCACCGTAGGTTTGGTAGTGTTAGAGTTGTTTTTATTAGATTTATCCATGGGAATCCCACGAGTAAGGGGGCACGTAAAAGGTCACCACCCGGTAGTCCCGCACCCGGGTGGAAGGCTAGATACAACGGGGTGTCGCCCGGTGCCCCGAGGGGATCGTTAGCGATACCGTAGTTTTACTTCCCCAGTACCATGCAGCCCTCGGCACGATGCCTCAACACCTTGGCTTGGGAAGGGCGCGTATCCGCTTAGCCCACACAACGTAGTGGTTAACCAGCTCTCACCACCGAGGAGGTGTGATACTCCGCATCGATGAGGACCCAAGCTAGCGTGTGTGAAGTTAAAAACGCGAGCGGGAAGCCAAAGCAAGGGGGGGAAAAAGATACACCCCATCTAGCTTGCGTCCCCAACTTCGAGAGCCACCCTACTACATTACATTACACTAGCATTATTTCAGAAGTAAAGGTCTTCCAAAAGCAGGTTCGAGTATTTATCGAGCCTTGGTTTGATACTCGAAATTTTTTCAAGTCGCAGAAAATATCTTATCGACTCGCACAGCACTAGTAATCAGTGAAGTGCTTACAGAACATATCTTATGAACTTACGCTACCCTTAACGCCTGTTAATCCCTTAAAATTATCCCTTTATAACACATTTTGTTGAGAGAAGTATTTATCTGGTCCTTGGCTATGGTTTACACCCAGTGTAACAGAATGGGTTTTGGGTTGCCTCAGGTGTGTGTATTTTTCAGGAGATTGGATGCATTAAAGGGCAAGTCTCAATTAACTCGTATAATTTTAAACACGCCCTTAATCATTTCTATTACGTAATACCATAAGTTTATAAGATATATTTCATGCAAGGGGCTTACTGAGAGCTAGTTCAAGAACGACAAGCGAGAATTGACTACACTAGGTTTTGCAGGCCATCATCCTATTTAGTTTGTAGTAACCCTTTGACAGCGCCCCACCAGGCGTCACTTTACGAGAAGTATGACGTTTTACCTACGTCACTCCATGACAAGCTCTCAGTACCCAATAACAAACTTAAGGAACACATCTTATGAACGTATAAATACAGAAAAAATCTTTAAAAAAATTGGAAATTTTACATTATAGAATGCTAGAACACACCAAAAACATTTTTTGCACCCTCAATACAAAAATCAAAGCGATAAGCTATATTTCTACATTTGCTAACGTGGCGCATATCATAGATGACTGGAAATTTCAATTTTAAACATTGAGGTCTGAAAGATATGAAATTTAAATTAGACCAGACTATTTTGAAATGTGGTTGATTTCAATCGAATTGATTCAGACCTCATTAAAATTCGGCAAGTAAAGCCTTTTCCTACGAATTCGTTTCTTTGCGAGGGCTATTTTAGTTTTTTTTTGTCAAACATACGTTCCTGCGAAAACGCTTGCTGTCCATGCGTAGCAATAGAGATGATGCTACCAGCGAGTAGGATTATTAAAGGGAAATATATTGATGAAATTCGTAATGGTTTCGATTGGCTTTCTGCAGGCGTTTCCGACAATCTTCAAACGACCAATGCTGGTCTATAGCGTCTTTAAGAAATATTCCTGATTCAAAGTATCTTAACGAACTGAAAATATATTGTACTAATTAGTAGGAATACAGGACGAATTGACCATAACCTTAAGTCTTTAAGAATTTAATTTAGCTGTGATGGTTTGAACTTCTCATATAACTTCAATGTGGTATATCATATCGGCATTGTCAATGAGAGATATATTGAGTTCTATACATTGTGTTTCTGTTCAATGGGAGTATACCATGAATTTTCGCCTAAACAAACCTTACCTGATCTGATACTCAGATTAATAACCTCTGGATAGGAGAGGGTATAGCACGGTATGTTTTGAATACAGCATAGCTATAGCGCTCCTATAGTAAAAACTGGGAAAAGGTTAACTCAAAATCTAATCGCATTAGCTGCATGGGGTCACTCTACGTTTAGCCATCTGTCTAAGTGTGCCACATTGCAATGCTAGTTGAAAATGACCGGTTTTGCTAACCTTTCTTATACAGGGTGGAAACTTCGCCGGCGTCCAGTCGAGATACTTCCCCTTACGCATTGGTGTTATGCAGTGAAATTTTAAGGGATTTACAGGCGCTATTGGGATCAGTTCACTTCAGTTCCACTTAATATCAAAAGTTTCAGTTTTGATGTAGAGAAATGAAAGGCATAAGTGTAATCAATGACGGATTTTAATTAGGAAAGAAAAGATGTCACTTGAGGAAACCAAATAGCCCAAATTAAAGTTAATCAAACATTTTGAAATTTTGTATAAATTTTTTCGGTTTATGCCTAAACATTTTTAACCAATACCTCCTAAAAAATAACAAAAGATAGTTATAGGGCAGGTTTTTAGTACTTGATCTTCAATGGAGTAATTTGCAAAGTTCGATTAGTTTTAAAACTTAAATATATTTTAAACATTCTCTATGGCTTAGTACGAATTGGGTCGTTAGTTAAATCATGGCAGAGTTTTTAGCATGTACGTTGGTTTTGCCTTTTCTTCTTAGAAATTTTTTTCTTACGTTAAATATGAGATAAACAATCTAATTATTTTGATATATACGGGGCTTTAAGAAACATAGTCGTTACTATGGAGAAATTTATAATAAAATGCAAAAAAAACAACCAAATTCGAATTTTAACATTCATATTAATGATTGTTACTACATACTGTTTCGCATACTCGTTGTTATACTTCACATTGTCTTTGGAAGGTTAGTTTTGTCGTCTGTACCTTATGATACAAAATAAGCAAAATTAGATAATTCAACCAATTTCTGATTGGTTTAGCAGGCAAATAGAGACTCGAATAGAATAGAATTATGTGGCCATTTTGATTATTTAAACCAAATTAAATGTTCTAAAAAATCCATATTAAAGACGAATTGAAATAAAAACATATGATTTTTTAACGTTTTTAATTTTTCTATGTATCAGGATCGCGACCTTGCAGGGTTGGCACGCTGGTATCCAGTCCGGTTTTATCCACCTGGATTTAACCGGTTTAAACCACGATGAAAAATCCAGTGGATTTTTCAAAAAATATAATAATAGAGTGCAGCGCAGGCACCATAAAGTGAGATGGAAGGAAAAGTTTGACCCACATGTCTTTACCTCTTCATTTCATCGAAATGGTCCATTCCCATATATTGTGGGTTATTTTGAGGCACCCTTCTCCCACTGCTCCACCCGAAACTCGTGAGACTAAGTTGAATTTTTCCCCATGCAATATCCGCCCCTAGTATTGGAGAAATCTCCTTGAAAGTGCTTTGAATGAAAAGTTACCGTTAGACTATTACGTTCCACGAAATCATTAAATTGAAACATGTCGGGAGGGTTTCCGAAACTGTCGAAAAACTCTGTATTTTGCCAACTTGGATAATACGTACATGTACAAGTCCAATGCTCGCCTTCAGTCTTTGACGAGCCAGTATTTACAATATACAGTGAAGGGAAAATGTTAACTTTCTGGGATTGCTGGTCGGCAGCAAAAACACCTCGAAACAGATCTTTGGTGAATTTATTCTTTTGCGTAATTTTAGTTATTTGCAGTGTGTCCATTTTTTTAATTTTGATTGTAAATAACTGTTCTGTTTTTATCAATCTAGATCAAATTCTGACACTCAGAGTAATATAGAACTGTGATAGTCTTGGAAAAGTCCTTGGCGAATTTTAATTCCAATCGCAAGTTACCATTCCTTATCAATTGAAATTGAACTACTGAGGTCGGCGCTTAAATCAAAGGCAAATATGCAATTTCCATCGGGGAATTCCTCCCGTGAAATGTAAATTCCCTCGTCGAATAACCATTGAGAGGTTTGAGTAAAAAGATTAGTATAAGATCTCATATATTGACCACCAGAAAAGATTATGGTAAGAAGTTTATGAGGGACAATAGCTCCGGCAAGGTACAAGGCAATATGATTTAAATCAAAATGTTGAAAATTAAACGGGAACTTTTTGTATTCACCCAAATAAGCATTCTGGTCTACAAGAGCGAAAAAAACCTTTTTGGGTAGTTGACCCATGAATAAATTATCCCTAACGCCTATTTTGTACCACTGTTAATTGAAAAAGAGTCATATTCCGTACGAATAATTGGGTATATCATAGTTGCCAGTTCCAGTCATTTGGCATGCGCTATAAGTACTTCCGAGGGTAATTTTACTTTGCGAACATAAAGAGTTGCCAAATCGTAAACTACTTTCCATTTAACTGCCGGCTGCGTGTACGCAAAAATTCATTCGGACTTCTGACGAATTTGAATTTCAAATCCGTCATATTTGGAATGTATCGCGAGGTTGTTGACAAAGATCCAAGTGTACAGTTCCTACCATATTGATTGTTCCATTTCTAGCAAAGGCTGCTCTTGATTTAAAACCCATCATTCTCATCCAACTCGTTAAATTTTCCAGCCGTGTCTTTGTAAAACATGGAACTAGTAAGAAAACAAGTTTTGGCCGGTCCTCCGAATGTCACCACCGTTTGAAACATGGCCTTGTATGGATAGTTTTGCGTTGAAGGTGTAACCGATCTCTCTTGCACCGAAAGGTGTACTTCGCTGAAAAGACAATGTCGGAAATTATTTACCGGTCCTACTTTATCAGCAGCGACCGGAATTGTGGTCCCATCGGCCGGATTAACAATCCTGACTTGGAGATGTCGTAAAGTTCTAGCTGGGTCCACGTATCCGTCGGAACTTCCAACCACGAACCACGGTAAACGTGATTGTTGAATTTTCATTAATGATAGATATTGGGCTGAATTCAACCTATTTTCTACTCAGAATACTTCGCAACTGATTGATCCATGGGAACCAGGGGCAACATGTGTCATTATATTTTTTAAAAAAAAATATTTGGATATTTAAAGGATGTTGCTTTCCTCTTTCTTGTCACGACTAAACTGACGAGTGATCTAGACCTACGCCTCCTTTATTACCTTTCCCCGTCATTTTTCGGATTTCTTCCGCCGCACTAAGGGCGACGCCTTTAGCTGCGGCTTTTCCTTGAGATTTTACAGATGCTTTTACAGGAATCTCGCTAGCTACGTCAGTCACGACCTTTGCACCTGTGTTCAAAAACTTTTCCGAGGTATGTGGCACCCCTTTTGAGTAATGGCATAGCCCGACGGAAGGCTAATGATATAAAATTCTCTAACCTGTACCCGTACCCGTGTTGCACGGGAAGTCCCTTGTATACTGCCAACGAATTACCAATCTGACAATGAAAGTGCTTAAAATAATCAACCTTAGCACCATGCCCGATCTGGTTTAAAAATGTTGATCGTAATCCGATTGATTAAAGTGCATATTTAATTTGACGACGTTCCACATCTAACACTCAAAGTGAAAATGATACCCGAACCTGTTTTACTTTCAAATTTATAATGGAGCCCACATTCTACGAGGCCTAAAGCGCAGCATAACGTGAACATCCCTCTCACGAAATTTATCGGAGTACCAAGTTCACTCATAATGTTAACCTCAATCGACTGAAAAGTATTAGTGGCAGCGAGGAGATAGTGTGGTGTAGGAAAATCTATCCATACCCTGCACGCTTATGATTTTGAGTAGTGGTATGTGTATATCACCCAAGGGTCTGCTTTCGAACACGTCGGAATAAATGAAGAGCGAATGGAGTCAAGCGTCGAGGTCAACGGGGTACGTGGCAATCGCAGACTTGGTAAAAATCGATGGGGTTGCGGGATCTTTCGAAAACCCGAGAACAACAGCGAGTTTCCCCGGTATTGTTAATGTGTGTTTGTTTTTAAGGTAAATTTCCACACGTCGTATCCGTTTGATGAAAGTAAAGGAATTCTTGGAACTGAAACTATAGTTCAGTTCGGAAGTCGTTTCCCCCGCCCTCATCATATCTCAGACGTCTGCTCTATTTTTCAGTATAGCCTCGTTTGAAACACACTCTTCGTGTTCGAGATGATCATTTATATTCCCGTAATATCCGGCGGCCAGCTTCAAAATGCTTGAATATCCGACATTGGCGGTACTTGTGAGTGAAAACGTGAATGTCGCACTCATATTATCCCAAGTATGTGGGTAACTAATTTCCGCTAGACCTACTTCGTATGGTCCTTGTAATTTCACAAGCTCGGGGAGGTACGTCCTGAATTTACTCCTCGTATTATCAGGGAAATACCTCATCGACGAGTCGGAGGGTAAAGTAATGTAAAAACTCATACTATATCTATTTCCTGAACTCAATTATCAAAAGACGAAGGATATCTCTTCCAACGTACGAGCGTCCCGTCGGGTCTGCGACGTTTATGCAAGATCTTTTCTATTTTAAACACGCTAGAATTCAAGTCTTTACCCACTTTCTGTAATTGCTCCTTGTAAAATATAACCGTAATTGGTTCCGAATTCAGATCGCTGATCTTATACACAGGCGGACTTCCGGGTAATCTGTTCGTCACTTTAAAAAGTTCTTCCGACCACGTTGGCAAGTAGCCCTTCTCAAAAATATTCTTATGTTTACTTATCCGAACTACATCACCGATATCTAAAGGATACTTTAATGGGGGTGAAAAATCTAAATCGCCGTAAAGGTTTTACCAAACCTGTCTCGATGTTTCGGGTTTAACCTCAACCGGTTTACACTTTATGCATCGATGGTAATTGTTATTATAAGCTAGAACCATATCTTTAAGAACGTCAATGTACTTAAAGCTATTGTTTTCCGTGAAATATCGATACATACGAGTCTTAAGAGTTCTGTTGAACCTTTCCACTATCGTAGCTTTCTGTTCAGAATCCGGAGCAAAGAACTCAATTTCCCTCCTTTTCAATTCTCTCTGCACGTCTCTGCATATGAATTCACCGCCGTGGTCACTTTGTACTCGCTTCGGTAGAATAGCCTTAAAGGTCTAAAAGATTGTCGGTCCTTTCTTGTACTTCGTAGCCACCATAAAAGCGTACTTGCTGAATATGTCAAAGCAACAAAGAAGGTATCAGAACCCTTTATTGTATCGTGTTAAGTTCTTCAAATCCGCCAAGTCAATTTGCCACTGTTCATCAATCCCATAAACTATCGTTCTATTCCTCTCAAAGTTCTTACTACCGTTTCTATGTAATGTATATGTATCCTGAGTTTTTGAAACCTTTCTTCATCTTTTACGGTAACCTTTAACCCTTGTTCCCTAGCTGCTCGATATTACCCTAGAACACTTCCGTAGGATCCCGGGTCGGAAACGTTAGAATAAATCTGATTTAACTTATCCATTGAAGGTGCAATTGTTCAAACTGTGAAAATGCCAGAATATAAAATCGCTGACCTCCATAATTAAGAATAGGACAATCACTAAAACTGCCGTTACAACTTTAGGGTATTTAAATACGTGTCTACAACGAGGGTGAACCGAAGAGAAATACCCACCTGATTATCGCAACCATCCATGTTGGGATACTTTAAATAAATGAAACTTGAAATATAAATTAAACGTGTTTTATTAATAACAAATCCTACAAGTTGATCCAATTTCTGATTCCTTCGCCTATCATATATTGAGACGCTAAACTATATTTTGCTCCTTCCTCCTCCTTCTGTTCTTCACTTTTTTCAGGCGAAGCAAGGTCAGTTTTTTCTAATTTTAATTAATCATCTTGGGACATTTGTCTTATTCAAGAATTGGTTGAAATGATCGGCTCCAATGACTGGTGAACGGTTTTTCGATTTCGTAAGGGCATAAGCTAATAAATCCACTATACTTGAACCGAGTATTCTACGATTCTCGTAAATTAATTCTCCAGCGTACGTCCATTTTATATGGGAAGACTGGTCAATCCATTTGTACAAGTTCAAACAATCAGCCGTACTATGAGAGGGGACCAATGAGATAATTTCTACACCCCAGTTCCTGTTTTTCGCGGGCTTTGTCTTCTTCTTTTTCAACGTTTTATTAATTTCTCTCGAGACTTAACTTATCTGTATTGTTTAGTTTAGAGTCGTTAATAATAGATTTCAATTTATCCTCCTTATCTAATTCTAGTGAACTGTTGACTTTAAATCCATTTTTCGAATTTAACCTATTATAAGTTTCTTCAGAAATTAATAACTTTTTCCGAGCCATTATACTTTCTAGCTCGACTTATAGCGGTACTCGCTGCTAAATTTAATATAGATAGTAACGGTGCCAATAAATCGGTAAAAATTCCCCCTTTTGCACTAGTATTTTCTTCGTTTTTGAATGCGGGATTTTCGACGAGACCAGTCTTATAAGTTTCCGATGTTTCTTCAACCTTAGCTTGTCGTTTTCTGAAAGAGGAACATTACCCTGTAGGATATTTATACAACACTCGGCGATAGATTTTATAGCTTCTTTATTAGCAAATTTAATCGCTGCGTTCCTCTGGCATGCGTTACATTTAGAAATATATGACAAAAAATTTAAATGGCCGCGCACTCTTTTTGGCTTAGCCACGCTGCCAACCTGGCGGCCTTCAACAGGGTGCAATTGGTGTCTACCCGATGGAAGGTACACGCCCTCGGGGTTTCGCAACCCTTTATGGAGGACAGTTTTGGACATCCGTACTCCTCGGCGTTCACCATTAAAACCTTCAAAATCTTCGATAGAACCTCCGACTTTTCCGAACCCTTCGTAACGAAGGTTGATGCTCTCTCTCAAAGGACATATCGCAAATGTTGCGTGCGAGCCATCGGTACTGTCACTTATCCCGGGTGGATAACTCCAAGAATGGTCGCGACGACTTGAAGATCCATACGTCGTATGCGTCTGTTTTCCTCAAGTACATGGATAGTTCCTTGACGATCCATTCTCCGTTGATCCTGGAGAAGTTAATCTCCAGGATTGCGCTCATTTCGGGATGAATATCGCAGCTTGTGGACCTGGGAGAATACATGTTCTTAATCGGTGGTTATCTGAGGTATTAGCTTTCCAATCGACAAAGATATACCCCTTTTACTTTAAATAGATGGCGAGGAATAAATATGTACGATATCGTTAGTAAATTTTCAAATATACAAATATTAATGACCTTATGATTTCCGAATAAATGGAGAAAAAGTTTTTTTTTACCCTAAATCATACATTGGTTTTTTTTAAATAAATTAAATAAACATTTTTTCTTGGAAAAAGTTTAACATACAACTTTTGAATCTGCATTAGCCTTCATTAAGCGGCAAACGGTTCAAAATAGATACAAGATGAAGAAAAAAATGGAATTTAAAATACAGAACGTTGTTTTTTAT
>JAEQBA010001898.1:0-167727 GCA_019434445.1 Phalangium opilio
ATTTGAATACTTATTCTTTCGGAGAAAAACTCGGAGATATTTTTTTTAAAACCCCTAAGTTGAAGAAGAGAAGGAGCGCGAGTACGCGAAATATTAAAAGAAAAAGAAAAAAAAATTATTTGTTACCACGCTTGCGATATTCGTAAACTCGCCCCACGTGGCCATAAAAGCCTTGGCTAATACTAAGAATAACTACTACAGTTCCTTAGATTCAATCATACTTTTATTTAACTAAATTATAAACTAAATGCCGACTTGCATTATACAATTAAAGAACTTAAACATAACGGATGAAGTCCAATACTAGGGCAAAGCCCTTCGTCGAGCGAACTACTACATCTTGGTAGTGAAGAAAGACTGACTTAATAATGATAAGCAGTCGATGCTTATATAGTACGGGAAAGGTCAGAGGTAACACTGGGTGTTAATCCTCTATGTAGCCTTACACCCCTGGAGTAGAAACTCAGGAGGTCCCTTAATACTACGGAAGGTTACAAATCAAACCCTTAAATCGCAAAAAAAGAATAAAAAAAGAAAAAAAATAATAATTAACCCTTAAATCGAGAAGAAGAAAAAATATCCTGAACCCCTAAGAAGAATATGGAAGAAAAACTACTTGGCGTAAGAAATTAAAAACTTGATATTATTTTGATAAACTGATTTGAAACTATGGTTAAAGAACTTAGATTATGGTTGACGGAATGATACAATTTTAAAAATCTTAATTTTCTATTTTTTGAAAAATATAATTTTAGTGCGTAACTATAAAATTTTACCCTAAATACCCTTAAATTTACATTTAAAACTTAAAGGCTGTAGGAGATACTCCAATTGAGGAGACATTCAAAAGAGGTTATAAATTACAAACCTCCCATAGATGTAAGTTTAAATTTTGCTTGAATTCTTATTTTGACCCTTAAAAAGTTTGTGAAATTTTGTGAACAAGATTGAATATTTTGTTGAATATTAAAAATTGGATTAGAATCTATTTTGACTCTCACTTGACATATACCAACAAACGCGGTCACTTTTGATTCAGAAATTTTATAAGCCCTCGTTCCCGTTAAAAGGCCTTAACTCTCCACAACTGACTGCAATCTAACACCTTGTTTAGCGTTAGCGAGGTTGAATCATAAGTAAAAAGTGGTAGGTTTTTGTCTTGCATCTTCGTAACCCCTCTAGTAAGACGTCGAACACCCAACCCCACCCCCTTAAACAACAAATGAAGAAGGCAGGCAAAGGCTTATAATGCATGTATCTTGCATGATGCTATCTATGTATTGGTCCAGGCCATTTGAACCGGGCCCCAGCAAACATTTACGAAACTCTACGACTACGTAGTGGCCAAAATGTAGTATTTTCGCCGTTATCGGATTAGCTTTTCATTCTAAAAAAATACTCCTATCCTACTAAAAAACTCTCCCAGTCTTAAAGGTGTTATGCGTCATTCTTAAAGGCGTTATGCTACACTCTTAAAGGTGTAATGCAACACTCTTAAAGGTGTAATGCAACACTCTTAAAGGTAATGCAACACTCTTAAAGGTGTAATGCAACACTCTTAAAGGTGTTATGCTACACTCTGAAAGGTGTTAAATAAATAGTTCTAGGTTAATTAATAGAGTCATGGGACGTTACCACAACTTGTTCGCTGTAGTGAAAGGTTTGATCAAGCAATACTTTTATTCTTTTATTCACATTCTCCTTTTCTGCGGCAAGATATATTGCAGCTGAAGTATTTAGAAAAATTGGCATTTATTCTGTCTGTTATTAAGGTATAATGAGAGGAAAGCGTTTTCATAGCATCCGAGTTGTGAATAGAACTTTTTATAACACTTTAATAACTTGTTTTTTTAGCTATAGCGCAAGCAAATACTTATACATATTTCAGTTGGGTAGATAAGTAAGAAGATAGTTCTCATTTTTACTCGGTGAGGTAAAATGTTCGTTTCCCTAACTTCTTTTTCTTCTACTAGAAGGGTTTAGAAAATCGATCCAATTTGTTAAGTATTCGTTTCCTCTACTAGGTAATGTTTTGGAAATCGCTTGAGGACTCCGTGTTTTAAAATGATCATTAGCAAAAGCGTAAATCACAAGTAGAATAACACGAGTTCAGATACGATTCATTTGTTGAGTAGTGAATAAATTCATTTACATCATGAATATTGATTGTTCTGGTTTTCATCTTTCAGCCCTGCACAAGTGAGAATACCAGAGAAGAAAAACACGAACCCAGAAAACATTCATGAGATGCGAACCAGCTTGAAAGGTGGCAATGTTAAATCGCGTGTTGTATAGCACTTAAAAGCTGATGGCTATCTTTCCGACACTTTATATTTTAACGCGTACGTGTAACTACGCATTTCGAGTTTAAGTCGCGAATAGGAATATTTTGCAGTCGAGTGTAACAGTTCAGAGCTTACCCATAGAAGTGAAACCTGATAAATTTTTATTTCGTCGATACATTATAAAATATGGAATTTCGATTATAAATTTTTATCAAAGCAAACTTTCTGTGAGAGATCTTGGTACCACTTTTTGTCGACCAAATTGTACCACCGTAATTTTAGTAAGTGGAATTATCTTTCATTTAAAAATTGTAAGATAGCGTTAGTCCTATTAGATTAGATTTCATACTAAATTTAATGTATAAAAAAGGTTTTCTGATTGGATGTAGCATTATTTATTTTATTAACTGTTTTGAAAAATTTCCACAGATGTTTAACTCGGGTCCTCACTATGTGTTTAAGATTTCAAAGAGATCTATTTAATAGTTTATATTATGAAAATTAATGTTGCTAAGGGTGGTTTCCATTGCAATAAAAATAGTCTATCCTTTCGACAAAAAACACGAACTTTTTCCATAGAAATAACATGGCAAAATATTTTACAAATAGCCATTATGTGGAAACCGTTATGCAATAACAATACGTTTGTTTGACTTGAAAACGGTTGTAAACGAAAGCCACATACTTATGTTCCGCTTTCTAATTTTCATTGATTAAATTTAAGTTTTAGTTAGCTTAATTTTAAATTTTCAAAAGCATTCCAATCTGCGATATTTTAGCATCGATACTTCATGTTAAGAGTCAGTTTATGATGATAGCACGTTTAAAACTATTTGGTCCAATTTTCGTGGTGGTTGAAAAACTAAAGGTACCTAGCCTTGGATGAGCTAACAAGTTAAGTTTGAAAAGGACCCCCACACTAATATATTAAGTTACCAATGAAGCTAGATGACCAATTACTAGTAGTAATGAAGCTAGATGACAGATTACTAGTAGTAATGAATCTAGATGACAGATTACTGGTAATGCAAAAGTCTATGACATCTGTTGATGCACAGATCTACAGAATCTCTTTGAGACCAAGTTTACGGAATCTGTTCGTGAATAGGTCTACGGAATCTTTTTTTGCACAGGTCTACCGCTTCCTCTGTGATTTGCATGTGAAAATGACGTGGAAGCAATTTGACTTTGATTGGGCGTAGACTGCCAAGCAGAGCAGACAGAATTGACAGAAAACTGAAGTAACAGATATTCAAATTTTCACTTTTGACAAGATGACTTTAAAACATCAATTATTTTTAAAAAACTCGTATCTTACTTTTATTTTCACCATAATTTCATTTGCCAAAAATATTTTTAACATTATTTACCCAGAGTGGATTTTGTACATAAGGAGTGGATGACGAAGCCTTTGACAGTGCATTTGAAAAATTTGGCTATTTTTTGGAGGTTTCTAGTTCCGGCTGTCAGTGTCGAAATGATCTGTAGATTATCGTGATCTTTTGAGAGCTTTACAACACGATAATGTTTAAAACTTCGAAAACTTTACAATTAACGAATGCGTTTTGTTAATTTTTCATACGGGTTTTCTTTTATTCTATTTCTAACGATTTTCTGTCCATTTTATTCTCCTTATGGGGCCGAATTTTCAACCTAATTGTATATTTTTTGAGAGAAAATAAAATGCAAACGCCTACTATTATTTAAAATAATGCGAATGTTTCATGTTAAAATATTTTACTGGTGTAATTTTGGTGAGAAAAAGAAAGATAAGAATTTTTAAAATGGTACTCATGTTTCATGCTAAAATATTTTACTGAAGTGATTTTGGTGGAAAAAACTGAGATAAGAATTTTATCAAATAAATGATTTTTCATAATCATGTCCTCAAAAGTGATAATTTGTATATTTGTTACTTCAGGCAATTAATTTTCTACACTTATCTTTTACACTTTCCAGTCTGTGCCTACATAGGTCTGTCGGGTTGTGATGACAGTTTTTATTTATAGATTATTGATTATCTTCATCGTCTTTTTCTTACCTAAATACTAGTGTAATAGTTAAGTCACTTTGACCTTAATATAATTTGAAACTTAGCTATCATTGGCATTTGACCCCTAACCTCTGACTCTTTCCCGATTTTTTGAAAATTGGGGTCAATAACGCGATCGATTCCCATTATTGATAAGAACAAGATGACTATGGCACATTAACGTTTTGCGCGACCACTATTGACTAGAATTATTATTATTTAACTTATTATAAGGTGACTCAGGCTTATTTTTACTTTGCGGTGATATTCCAACGTTGCATTGTTCCAAACTTGCCTAATAGTAGGGTACAACGATTATTTAATTATGAAATTGTCTACGGAACCATGAAAATAATCTTTGTTTTTCTTTCACTTTTCCATTTCCAAATTTAGACATTTAGTGTGTCCTTCATAGACCAATTGCGTCTTGTACATTTCAAGACATCTTTGATATATATATATAAATGATATAAAATATCCTACGTCATGGATCCCAGAACTGTAATGAAAGTCTTGGTGTTTATGGTAAGTGCTCTGTATGATATTATTCAGCTTGTGTAGATCGACCAGAGTTAGAAGTTGCGCTATATTTCATTGAAAACGTAATTACGTAAATTGTTTGGTCATACTACTGATCATAAATAGCCAATTTCGTATCTCTGAATTAAAGATTCCAGAATATAGTAATAGACGGAAACGAGAAAATGGAAGTGTAAATGACGTGTACAAAACTAATCAAAACCAATATTAAAGTTTTCAGTTTTAATGACTTGATTGTAAAATATGAATTATTTGAAAATATTAGGCTACTGAACACTTTTTCCATCAAAATTTCATTACGAAAAATATTTTATGATGAATTTTTATGCATTATTTTAATGACAGTACCCATAACTTGTTAGGTTGATCTTATATACATTTTATGTTTAAAATTAACAGTGACACGTTTTCTGTCCTCAAGAGAGAATGAAATGGAATAAAAACGGTTTTACTCCAATTGGATTGAATTCCTTTGGATCAAATTCAGATTTGTACAATTGTAGCCAAATTTAAAACAATTTATAGCCCGAAGGACGATTTTATGTTGAATGGGAATATTTATATTCAAGAGCTATCGACTGAATGCTAGAATAAATTCATATTAAAGACAGTTTAAAATATTTGTTAGATATATCTTATTTCAACTTCAAAAGTACTATTTAATAATATTCATTTTAAGACAATTTTTTTATTGAGCAGTAACTTTTGAACGACAAATTTTACCATGAACGCAACCGCTAAAGTGAAAAAACTCAAAAAAAAACCCGCAAATATCGATTAAAACCCGGTGGGTTGTGTTTTTTTTTTTTTTGAACCCTGCTAATTGGGCCCTAATACTTTCTTCAGGCGAGGTGTAAAATCTTTGTTTTATAAGACATGAGTTGTTCAATACTGTTGTTACTTTTGGAAAGAAAACGGATTGTAAAACGATTTTTACTGCAAGGGATTTCAGGTTTTCTGAAAGAAATTTTTCGTCTGAAGAGCGTGTAAAGCTTTGGCTGCCCATCAGCAAAGGCAGACTTTAAAGGCGAGACAGAGAATTTGTAGAAACGTCTTAATTTGGCAATCACAGATGAAATCTCGTATAAAACCTTTCTGTACCTCTAGTTAAATACAACCTCTTCAGACAACAAGTTGAAACCAAAGCGTGTTTGGAAAAAGTACTGAGAGGCAATGTACCTTTTCCTTTAGAAAACTTGTATTCCGTTAAACTAAAATCGGTTTACTGTCCGTTTTCTTTTCAGAAGTATTAAATAAACTATGTCAAATTAATCGAAGATTTTACGCCTCGTCTGAAGAGAGTATTATAGTCGAAACGGGCACGGAGTTTAAGGGCTTGTAACTCTGAAACGGTTTTGTTTAGACAAATACGGCTCAGGAAATTTCGACTTCAAAGTTTGCCAAGAATCCAATGTTATGAGCAGACATGGGCGAACCCCCAGCCTCTCCCACTCCCACTCCCACTCCTCAAATTTTTTTAGCAGGGAAGGAGCAGCTCACTCCAACTGGTTTTCCATAGTAGGACTTTCAGTAAACCTAGCTCCTTTCCCAAACAAAACATCATAGTAACTTTTTACTCCTCTCACTGCTCATTTTATCTCGTAGTTTTAATAAACCTCCTCTCATCTCAATTAAGATAAAAATTAAAATGTTTCACTCCTCTCACTGCTCATTTTCTTTCGTAGTTTTATTACACCTCCTCTCATCTCAATTAAGATAAAATTAAAAAATTTTCACTCCTCTCACTACTCATTTTTTCTCGTAGTTTTATTGAACCTTCTCTCACCTCTTATTATGTAAAATGTTTTCCAAGACTTAATCCACTCATCTCTCTCAATCTAAAATATTTTTCAGACCTCATCCTCTCATCATTATTTAGTAATTCATATAAATAGTTCAAATTTTGACTTATATAGTGAAAGGAGTGAAAAATATGAAAATTACTCCGGTACTTTCAGAGCCTCACCTACACGGTCCTAAATTCGCAACTTAACTCTCCCACTTCGTTTCATCTATTGAATCTACTACAATCTAGTTTGCCAGGGTTTCATACACTACAAGCCTAGCAACGCTCCTCGAACATTCTCGAAGTTTTGTTTCAGCCAATAAGCATTCGTATTTCACTAGACCGATTCAGACAAGCAGAGGGAACCCAGACAGTCACATGACTGTTTCAATACACAGCTGTCAGTTTTGTTTCTCTATTTACCTTCCTACCCCCTAGTCGCCAAAACCCCCATCGAGCTACAGTGGAAAGTTTTTTTAATTTCACCCCACTCCAAAGGCGAGAAGGAGAGAACCCCCTCTCCCAAAATATATTTCCTCCCATTCACCTCTCACACTCACGAGCCATCGTGAAACGCATGGTTTTCAAACTCACCCCCTTTTACACCCCTCTTACACCGCCCGTAAAAACTCGCGCTCTTTTAATATAGGTTTTTCGAGTAGGCAAAGAGGTTCACTCCAATGTTTCATGATATTACAATGTTGCGCTCATTTTCTTGCCTATTGTTTTGTTAAAGGTCTACCACTCCCACTCACCCTCCACTCACAATAGTATAATTTCTGAGTCTCTCCTCTCCAAACGCTCATTTCACTCCAAAAGGAGAGGAGAGCGCCCATGTCTGGTTATGAGGAACGATTATTTCTGATCCACCCCGTATAAAGCTTAATTAATTCATTAGAATAATTTTAAAGCCAGTTTCTTATTATTTAATAGCAGAAAATATTGCATATTCCGGTAAAATAAATGGAAAGACAGTATTTGACTTGGCTTGGAGAGGTAAACTTTTTGTTTCCCAACTTGTTGTCTGTCGTTTCGTTTTTTCTAGAAAAACTTCAACTTTATTACGAAAACCTACGATTTCAGCAGTTTCGGACCCGGAGAGACCCTTTGCTATGATTTCCTTTTGTATCCGAGAGGCCGGTAAATATTTTCAGCGTTATCCAAAACAATGTTACCATAAGAGATAAATTATTCGTCTTTTCAGGGTTAACATAACGTACTTTCCTCTCTTCAATGAATACGACTTATTGGCAAGTATTGTATTTCTCCTTGTGTCCCATTCGACCGAACGCGTTTCCCATTCAACCGAAAACAGCTTAAATGTGCGGTTTTGGGAAAATATATATCAAAATTTAAAAAGCAAACGTTTTCAATTTTTTTGAGGAATTTTTTTACCTTACAGTTTTCGTTGTATATATATATTGAAGTTTGAAATGCAAAATTTAATTTTAAGAGTGATTGATATTGGAGAGAATTGCATTGTTTTGGAAAAGGTGGCAGCAAACTATTAGGAGAATATTTTGGAAAAGGTGGCAGCTAATTAGTAGGAGAATGTTTAGGAAAAGGTGGCAGCTAATTAGTAAGAGAATGTTTAGGAAAAGGTGCCAGCTAATTAGTAGGATAATAACCTAACCTAACCTAACCAAACTTACAATTTCCTTCTCTGGGTTTGAACCAGAGCCTCTGAATTAAAAGCCTGATATTCTATCATGCTGCTGCGGTGATTCGAAATCCTCACAGACACTAATTCTTTCAAATAAACTCCCATTCAGCAGAAACCTGCCATTGGGCTGGAAATTTAAATATATTCTCCATAAAAAACCAAAAAGCGGTTTCGGTCCAATGTGACTATAGCGTATTCCTTCATGTCTCGCGGAAAATTATATTGGTTTCATGGTTTTTTTATTTTTTTTTTATTTTTAGTATGGCGATTTAAGCCATACACCTTGGCTTCATTCAGTGTACTATAAATCTACGATTCCCCAGAACAAAACTTACACTCATCCATTTGAGCTCTACGAACGCAACATTCTGTCAAATTATCGCGAAGCTGAATACCAAATATCATTAACCGGGCTAGTTGAAGTTTTCCATCCTCAGGTATGTCTCTTTCCTAGAATTTTTTTCCCGGTCAGAGGCTGGATGCATATATCTAAAGTTCAGTCGAAAAGAGGCGGCTCGGCTTGACTCGTTATCTACTTTGGCCAGCTCGCTAAGCAACATACGTTTTTCTTAAATATTTTGCAACTTCCCACGTAGTTTCAAAATTTTACTTTTACCAAGTAGGGATTTAGAAGAAGGGGGGGAAGAAGGCATCGTCGCGAGATTTTATGGTTCTACTCTTACGAAGGTGTCAGCAAATGTTGTCAGTTGACAAGTAAGCCCCACCCCTTCCATGTCCGTCATTGCTCTGCGTTTTCCCATACGATCCCGTGGGGACAGGTCATACAGACGCGAATGACGTATTCCGACTAGAGAAGAAAACAAACCTCGAGCAAAGTAAACAGTAAATGTCGGCTCCCCGCGGTGTTGAAACGGTACAACAGTTGATTTTAATTTATTAACACGTTAGTTAAAGGTTTTGAACCTAACTTGATGGATTTAGAATATGTATCTCTAGGTGAAAATCGTTCGTTCTATAATTATTTCTATTATCATTATTTAATTTAAATATTATTGAAGGCTAGAATAAAAGTTTATGACTTGTGAAAATGGATCGAGTACGCGACATGACTTTTAAGACTCGTTTCAGTACTCGAATCCAGAAAAGTCAAGTCTGGCACACCTCTGGACCACAGAAGCTAGAATTTTTACATTTCAGTGACGTATTTTGACTTTATAGGTGTGGATATTTATTGCTTTGTTCAATTACACACTTTGGAAACTAATGTTTGCGATTGCCAAACAATTCGTGCCGCAACTATCCCGGATTTTCCTCGTTGTCTCTGATGTATTGGAGAACAAATGCGAAACTGTCAAGAACATTGTATTGGCCGTCTATTTTTTGGGTTGTTTCATTTTGGTGGAAAACTTCAAAGCAAACCTGTCGACCAAATTGACGGTGGACATTGATCGCAACATATATAACTTAAACGATATCTTTAAATACCCTGACATGCCCATTATTTTTGATGATGTAGACTTCGAACTCAAAGACTTTATTAAGGTATAAAATCGCTTTTTGTTTAGCGCGTTCTTATTTTTTCGGTTTCCCTGAACTGGACAGAAAGTCTAACCGCGAAGATGGTAACATTTATCCTCGTTAAATAATACAGAAATAGGTTCTAGAGGTAGGGAAAATACTCGTTTGTTTATGCTCTGGTTAGTGCTTCCAACGGCCAGCCGAATTCTTTTACAGATCATATAGAGTGTGGTCCAGATCAGACCAACACCTTCTTTTGTGAACAACCCCAATACTGCCAAAGGATGACGTCATACTAAATTATACAAGGTGTAAATAAATGTTTGAAATTAATTTTATATTTTATGCCATTGACAAGGTACAAAAGGAATATTGCCTAGATGCAACAAAAATGTTGTAAAGCTCAGTCCTACGATTAGTCTTAGAACTTAGACTTATAATCTGTTTGGTAAACACCTCGCCGTAAATGTTAGATGTGACTACCATTGTGGTGAAGGCACTCTTCAAGACGACTGTCCTTGTCTTGCAATACATATTCAAGCTCTAAACTGATGACGCAGAATGATCAAGTGAATATCTTCAGTGATTTTCTCGTCGAGAAGAAGGATCCCATAACTCGGTTTTCTGGGTTACCCACCCAAAAAATCGCCTTTCACCGCAATTGATTGTAGTGATTTCGTAACCATGCAGTCAGAATTTTGTTGGGTCCAGTAATGTACGTCATGCCAGTTTTCCGTTCTATCTCTGTTAATTATAACCTGGTCGAAGAACAGTACCTTTCTAAAAAATAACGGATCGGCTTCAATTAGTTCACACAAAGGTGTTGCCTTCTTGGGTTAGAATAGGCTGGTATTTTGCTAAGACACGAGAATTAACTATTCGATCTAAGCGGCTACTTAACTACGAGCACTTTTCACAACAGCCTTTCTTCTCGGTTCCACAGACAACTCGGACCTTCTGCTTCAAATTTGTCATAAAGAAACCTTTATGTTTTCCTTGTTTGGTCCAAAGTATAGTTTAGGGGTGTTTTAATAAAAGTCAACCATTATTGCTATGGTTTTTTTTACAGTATTTATGCCATTTTACCTGGCGTATTTTTACAATTGTATCACTACAGACCTTGTATTTTTAATGGGACCGGCAATACCGCAGCCTTAAGACCAGGATGATAAATGTTTGGACCTGTCGGGTCACGACATTAGAGGACCGAACATCCAGCGGTGTCAAGTGTCGAACGTTTAACCGACCTTCACCACAATAAACACCATAAAATGCTCAAGTCAGCAATCTTTTTAAACTCTACACTGAGGTAGTTTAGGTCTCTTTAGACATGCAGGGTCTGTAGTGTAGCAGTTAAGTAGTAGAATTACAGAAGTTAGTCTCGTTTCCAGGGCCGTCATCAGGGGGGGTCCAGGTGGGCCCGGCTCACTCTGCAGTTGGTTTGGCCCTCCCTGTGGAATTCATGGGGGGAAAATATTGAATAGATGGCCCTAATTATACTTATGGTAGACAGAACAACTAATTTCTGCAATAAAATGTTAAATTTGATGTGACGTCTTGGAAATGGAATTTATAAAAGTTATTGCTATTCTACTATAGAAGCTTAGAAGATTCTTACCAAAATATCATTTTCACTAGGAGAATGAGCTATTACCTGGAAAGAGGAGGGCACAAAAAATCTGCCTTTTGTCCTCCAGGCAGCTTTTCTACCTTGTCTGAATGGTATGAATCCTCCATGTGTGAAAATCAGCTATATCAGGCTGAGAAATGAGCAATTTTTTTAAACTGGAGCTGTGGCCAGTAGAGCCATGGCAGTTTAATTTAAAAGCTGGTCACTTACCATCTTTAACCTTCAAAATCAATCTTTTATATTTAATGGTCAAATTATATTTTCTTGACAATATGTGCTTAGCTGTTCCATATGCAATTTGAAAGGTTAAAATATCAAAACAGACAAAGTTGGAGGTAATTTTTAAACAAGTCTCTAAGTCTACAAATCAGAATCATATTATCGTCGTCATCATCCCTTCGAAAAAGTAATACTCCGAATCCGTAATTCGGGGCATACAGCTCTTAGTGAATCGTGGCAGTAAGTAAATATCTGAATTATGCGGTCAAATTGAATAGTTGCGTGGATAACCGTAAATTTTAGACATGATCCTTAATAGTTGTAAAACCCAATTAAAACCGAAACCCGCTTCAAGATTTAAACAGAAAGCAGCCCCTTATCCCTCACGGGCCTTAGACTTGAAAAGATTCTTTCCGCCTAAACCTAAACCCAAAAATGGATTGAGCCATGGTCATGATGGTGAATCCAATAGTTTAAGCTCGATATGCAGTACAAATGAATGTTTACACAGGGTTCGTACACGACCTGTAAATTCTGGAAAACCCCGAAAAGTCAGGGAAATTGAAAATGGGCCTAAATGGTCAGGGAAAAATCAGAGAAATTGAAAATGGACCTTAAAAGTCAGGGAAATGTCTGGGAAAAATATGTTGGAGGGAAATTTAAAGTCTGGAAAAGAGTATAAGGGTGAGATTTAACCAAATTCGCGGAGCTCGCATCGCTCGCTCCGGCTATGTATGATCTACTTAGGTAAAGTTAAATTTAAACGAAATAGTTCGCTTATTTTTATAACAATAATGACTCGTGCAAAAATGATTCGAATGAACTTAGGTTGGTTTTCATATATTTAAGTTATTGCCAATGGTCAGGGAAATTTGTGCAATTTAGTCAGGGAAAACCTTGAAAAGTCAGGGAATTTGTAAGCAATAATATTTTGGGAAAGGTGTCATTTACTGCTTTAAGCAACGATATGTATGCAACGATATGTAATCAACAATATTTTGGAAAATATGTTAACCTAACCTGACTTATTTATGCTTACATATCGTTACTTAAACCAATAATTTGACATCTTTTCCAATCGATATGTAAGAAAATATATTTTGGAAAAGGTGTTACCTTTTCCAAAATATTGCTTACATATCGTTACTTTAAGCAATAAATGGCACCTTTCCTAAATATTAATGCTAACATTTTGTTTCTTCCACCAAGAATTTGACCCCTCTTTCAAAATAATTTTTTCTGTCTTTCAGAAATGAGTGTTTCAGTAGGTCTTTAATATCTCATAGCTATGCTGCCGTCGCGAGTCCTTCAATTTGTTGAGTCCCCCTGCTTTTTTTTTGCATTATTGAGTGAAGTCTCAATAGTGGTTAGTACAAAAAATTAATTTTTTAAAAATTTATTAAAAATACTCTCCGCACGCTATGAGTTGTTTCAGTATTTTTTATGGTTTAATTAGTCAGAAACCACTGTTTGTTGATGGGGTATCTTAAAGTGAAATCCTACCTTCGGAAATGAGCGACTCTGTAGTCACACTTTCACAGGGGTTCGATTTGTTCCCATCTTTTTAAATGGTGGCCTAAAATTTAAAAACCCTTTATGTAATAATGTCCGCGTGAAAAGTAATAAAAATATCTCGACTGGCTGACGGACTGTGCCGAGTCCCTTTGCTCCAAGGGTGCTACAAAAATATTAGTCATCAATAAAATCTAAACATTCTTTATATCATTTTAGATGGAAGTTCTTATTACACGCGAGCGACGCCGCGGGTAACGGCTAGTCTGTTTATAGCCACAGACGAAGTGCTCATTGTCTTCTGACTACGCCGCTTTGTACAGAGGTAGGTTCGCGTGAGGTAACAAAACTCGACAAAACTACTGTGCGCTTCACGTTACTTCCCCTATTTTCCCTTTGGCTCTACTTTCTTCTTCCCCCGTGGTTTAGCACGCTCAGTTTCCTGTCTGCATGAAGACATGGTCAGGGCGTCAGTGCCACTTACGCGCTGTTGCAGACGTAATAAGACCTTTATTACAACTTGAGGCCATAATTTATTTAAAAAGTGGTGGAAATAGAAACTTATTTCCTACTTAACAAAATAAAAATAGCACCATTTATTCGTTTCTGAATTTAATTAAAATTGAGGAAGTTACAATAGTTCAATATATATTATTCTGTAATTTAATTAAGATTAAAATAAATATAAATTCACGAGTGAGATTAATGATAATTATAAATAATGATGTTTCAAGTAAGTTAATTGAGGAATTTACTTTAATTTAATTAATATTATACTTTAATTTAATTAATATTATACTTTAATTTAATTAATATTATACTTTAATTTAATTAATATTATACTTTAATTTAATAAATATTATACTTTAATTTAATTAATATTATACTTTAATTTAATTAATATTATACTTTAATTTAATTAATATTATCATGATACTATAGTTTATGATAACTTTACAAATAATGATGTAGTTTAGTTAAGTTTAAAACTAACCGATTGAGGAAGTTACTATAGGGTTGGTACTGGTAATTATGGACACTTTTTGCAAATATTTGAATAACTTCCGTGGAGCTAACGTTAGACACCAGAAACTTTCAGGATATGAAATATGATTCTTTATACACAATTCGCTATGTTTTCAGCTTTTTAACTCTCTTAAATTTAGCACAATATCCTATTTCCCAATCCCCTCGGAGGACCCCAATTGTGAACAATCACTGGTAAATGTAAACACCCTGACCCTAAATACTGAAGGAGGTAGTGACTGAACACTGGACCCAAATGTGAACAACAATGATAATCAAATGGGAGGAATAAAAAAGGCCCTAGGAAAGGACAGGGTTGCCACAGTACCTGGAAATCCTGGAAAATCTGGAAAAGTCAGGGAATTTAAAAATGGGCCGAAAAGGTCAGGGAAAAGTCAGGGAATTTGATTTAGTGGGTAAAACTTCTGGGAATAAGTCTTTATTGAAAGAGTAATGAAAGTTTCTCCTCATGCTCTCTCAACAAAGAAAACTCTAGATTAATCCTTAAAAATGTCTAGAATTGTTTTTGTAAAGTAAATGCTCTTTTAGACTGTTATTTATAGTTAAAATGTTTCTTATTTGTATTGGTGCAAAAAATACATGGGAAAATTTAATGTTGAGAGTTTATTTAATTATAACCACTTAAAACGTGCAGTAAACATTCACTTTTTCGGCCTAAAAGGTCAGGGAAAATCTGAGAAAAAGGTCAGGGAAAACCTGGAAAAGTCAGGGAATTTGGTTCTGAAAATTCCGTGGCAACCCTGAAGGAGCTACCATTACGTAGGGCCTAAATCCATGCACCTAGATTAAAGTTTACGCAGATGTGATAAGTGATAATAGGATAATATAGTTAAATCAATACCCGAGTCAAAATGTTCAATAATTTGTTGAGAAGTCCTATTTATTTCGATACCTCGCATAACAGCTGTCTCGTTTTCTCGCTTTCCCGCCCAATAAGTAGTCGTAGCTACCGCCCTCTTACCGCTAAATTGATAAACTTACTAATGGCGCGAAATTTGAGTCTTTTTTGGGTCAATGATGTATTTTAAAGTTAATATTATAACTTTTACTTTTATTTTTTAGTAAAATAGCTTAAAAAGGATTCTAATTAACCTTGAAACAATTGAATTTTTACCTGGTTTTTTCCAACTCTAAAATCGAATTCCGAATCGAAACCACAGATATTAATATCAATTTTATAGTGAAAAACGTGATCTATCTAACGATTAAAGGTTTGTTATCGTGGGATTATTTTAACTCTTCCTAGAGCTTATTCCCCGATGGTATTGTATTAAGCAGAGCTGTGCTAATTAATTAGTTAGCTAATTGAATTTCTAATTAATTAGCAACATTTACTAATTGAAAATGGAAATTGAATTTTAATTACCTTGTGCTAATTGAGAAGTAATTCTAATTAATTAGTATGAATCGGAAAGGTAATTATCTAATTAAAATTTAATTAGATTTAGGATTAACTAATTAGCCAATTGGATTTTCAATTTATCTTTTACGCCAATTTGTTGTAAAAAATCGAGGAATTAACTCTTCATTCATCTATTTGAATATGAAAAAGCCTTATTATATCGATGAGGAAACCTTAGTGCTACTCTAAATTTTTCAGCTCCTCAAATATGAGAGAATACTAGTAATAATAGAAAATTTCGTAGTTCGCAACTGCCCCATTTCGAAATTTCGACTGTTTTACCTACTCGAATTAATAGCAGTGCGCATGTATTTACTACTCAGGAGTCCATTATAGGAACTGTGGCAAGAAAATGAAGAAATAAGAAAAATTTTAACATGACGGAAGGCTCAAGGCTTGTCTCATTTTTCGAGAATAATTCATGGCTTCCGTACCCGTTTTTCAATGGCATTAAACATCACCAAAGTACTAAACCCATGAGCACTTTTAAACTTTTATGTTTACTTATGGTTTCTTTTTTACCTTAATTAGAAAATAGTAATTCTAATTAATTAGTTTGATAAATAAATGTCTAATTTCTAATTGAATTGAATTAGTTTCTATGTCTAATTGCTAATTAGCAAATTAATTAGTTCATAAATATTTTCCTAATTGCTAATTTACTAATTAATTAGTTCATAAATATTTCCCTAATTGCTAATTCTAATTCAATTAGTTGTCAGCTAATTAGCACAGCTCTGGTATTAAGCAACACCTAAAATTGGCATCAACTTAAGTTGATTAGTCCGAGTTGGTGTGTATATAGGTTCGTATCTTTCATCCACGTATTCCTACAATGTTCATACCATTTTTATCGTAATCCTCAATATTCAATCTACAAATAGAGCCCTTTAAAAGGAATTTAAGCCGCCCAAAAATTAGCTACAAAATGTTAAAGAAAAAATAGAATCGTTCACATTTACCAGTACCGACCCTAGTTTAAAAAATATTATTCTGTAATTTAATTAAGATAAAGTTCTGTAGGTTAAGTTTAAAATGAACCTAATAAGTAAGTTACTGTAGTTTATTACTAGATTGATTTTATTCATAATAGGAATGCTATTTTACAAACAATGAAAAAAAAACCCGAAATGCTAAATTAGCTGGGGTAATCTTATAATGCATATAGTAATACCAATTCTTGTCACTAGAAGGCGGTAAAAACTATATGACTGGGTCATCTTGTTTTAAGTATATTTACGAGCAAAGATAGATTTACAGCAATGAAAAAATCTTACGCGTGAATGTTGACGCAGTAAAACATATGACGCTGCACTTCACTATTTAATTTTGGGTCATCGGAAAACTTGTAAGAACCCAGAACTTAAAGTGAATAAATGCGTTATATAGCGGCTCGATAAATGGGACAAAGACTTCTTGACGGACCCTTATTCTCCGTACTACAATATGGCATATGCATTTGGTCGTTACGTGCATTTGAGCCTCAAAAATGTGAAGTACGCCTGCATGTATGATATTTTTCCCAAACACAAAAACATCATATAACAAAATTTGGAAACAATATTTCAGACTTATATTTATGAGTAATAAACGGGTTGAAGGTAGTTTGAGGGAGATCAACGTTACTAAATGGACAACAAGTCATGTCAAACATAGTTTAGCTATTGAAAATGGTGTAAGTACAAGAATGGATCGAATTTTAATGGAAAAAGCGTCTTACTACAAAGAAGGGAATCAAATATAAATAGCCCAACAAATTTTAATCTTTTTTAAATATTTTTAAAAATAAGCATTACATATCATGAAAACGAGAAAATCACTTGTTTGTAATAGCCGCTTTGAAAAACAATGGCCGTCTATTTTCTGAATCAAATCAAATACATTTTCCTTAAGATTCTAGACACCGTTATACAACAATATATCGCATTTGAGAGTGATGCGTTAGCAGTTCATGTAGCTCCAATTAGTTACTTCGATTCCTACTCAATATTTTCAAGCGAGCCAATTAGAAACGGCCGTTCACAAAAGATTCTCTCAATCAAGGGACTCGAGAACACAGTATGGGTCTTCAACCTTTTGTCACTGATAATAGTTTCGTTTGTATCTCTTGTGGCTGCCAGGAAAAGAATGAGATTCCGGGAGTCCAATTCGGGAATCTTCACGAAATTTATCTGGATTTACATTTCGGATTTTCTGGGGAATCGTACGTTTTAAATACAGATTTAATTTAAGCACGAGTCTAAGTAAAAAGAAAAGTAAAAAGTTTGATGTACAAATCATTTCGGATTTTCAAAACTTGGTCTAAATAGCTATAAACTTCTTTAGACTTTTAAATGAAATGGGAAGAGGCAAATGCTAACTTCCTCATTTTAAAATACACTAAATAAAAAACCTGCAAAATGTATTGACTAATAGAGACAAGGTTCTACGAGTGCATGGGGAGTATATTCGTTGTAACTTTAATTTCAAACAAGGTTTCGATTTATTTATTAGCGTTTATTTCTTATAAAATGAAATAATGAAATTCACACTCTAAGGTGCAAAGTTGCTTAAATTGATGAGGTGTATTTTTGTTCTTGCTATATCGGACATACTTCTTAGGGAACAGTTTAGCGGGCGTTCAAAATTTGAGGTACAGAATTGAAAAAAAAGACGTCACCATGGACAAAACCGCCATATGATGGGACAATATCCCCACGATAGACGGCTAAATCTCCCGATATTAGTTTAGCGTAAAAAATTCACAGAACTAAATAAATCCGACTAAATGATTAAACAAGTGTCAGTTTTCAAAGGTTTTGTGTAGAGATCACAATTTCTTTCGATACATTTGGCCAAGACATTTTGTTCGAGATACCAATTTACTCCTTAAGCTAGGTTCCCACTTGACCGAAAACTTTAGCGCCGAGGCAAAAAATTGAGTTTTACGCAGCCCTTCGACGGCAATATTTTAGTTCGGTTCACACATACGACCGAATTCCGACAGAAAAGGGCGGTCGACCGGTAGTCACGTGGCACGAGTTAGAATTGGGACTCGGAGCCAGAAGAACTTAAGCCTTGGCCTTTGATTTTCCCTTGATAGTATCTTAATTAGGGAGCTTACTTCTACCAAATGAAGGTCAGAAAGATTCAGATGAAAGGTTTATTACATACAAACACGACAATAGTGACTCGCGATCAAATCCGATTAGATAATTCAGACTCAAAAGTTCATAACATGCTAAGGTGGCAATGGCGACAGGCGATGAAAAAACACTCCCCTATTATGACGTCAACAGAAGCTTCATCCCGAAAACGAATTTCGATTGGTTATGAAAATAATTTTACGTCGGCCTCTGCGTCAAAAATAGAACACCAATCCTGTCCGACCGAAAGCTGTTTCGGTCACGTTCTGCGGAAGATTTTTTACCGCAGAGGTGCATACGCAGTGTTTCCGTCGTGTTTTCGGTCAAATGGGAAGTAAGCTTTAATCGGAAGCCCTCCCTTGATATATATATTCAATGTAATTTAGCGGTAACATCCTTGGAAAAACGTGGAGTGAAGAGATTTCTGCCTTCAGTTTGGATTTTCGGGACGATGGTACGTCCTGGGCGTGGTCGGGCAATTTGACTGGCACACTTTTGACTGGTCATTCATCAAAAATTGATACCATTGACGATTTGATTTCCATGTCTAACACGTTTTCGCTTCGATAAATTCACGAAGTAAAATTTTCCTGTTAATGAGGGTAAGTTAAATCTATAAGTTGAATAGCTCTCTCTTTCATGAAACAAAGACAAGATCCTGGTATGAAGCTGATCATTTTTATAGACTCTTTATCTCTAATTTACATCAGAGATTAGTCAAATATGTTTCAAAACCGTTTAAAAGTTACAAAATAGTGTGATCTCTATCATACACTTTGAAAAAGAACGATTAGAGTGAGGCTAATCATTTTTCTAAAGCGAAAGATAACGAAATACTTATTTGTGAGGCGGCGATGGGTAACGAGGTTCTAAAGAAATCAGAATCCCTCAAAATTTCAAAAACACTGAAATTGAAAACATTATTCTTAATCATGGATAATCCTAAGGTTCTTAGTTAAGCCTTGCATGTTAGTTCCAACAATTTTTTTAAGGGACGCGCAAAGTTAAAATTCTTAAAAACATAAATGGTCCAACTCGGGCTTTATTTTTATTCAGTGAGGTGATTGACTCTGGTATTACTAGTAACCGATGGCCTAAAAGGAATCGATTACATGATTAGTTGTTTACTGATATCATTATCTCGGCAGATGTAATTATTGGTTCGCATTGTAAATTTTAGAATATCGATTCTGCGTATTCAGCCTTGTTGAAAAAAGGAGGGGGTACATTTCAATTCCTTAATGATCGGAATGTTATGAAACGATTGGCGTATGGCAAAGGTGTTATTATTGAACAAACACAAATGTTTTGGGACTCGGGTCAACGACATTTGTTTCAACTTAAGAAACAACTGGATGATCAACAAAGACGAATTTATGTGGGAAAGAAAACCTACGAGCCTGTATTCGCCCATATGTTTTTCAACCGAAATATTCCTCGAGAAATCTTGGAAAATATCGACTACGCGTAAGTCTTCTGAAGCAATCTCTATCCTTTTCGTAAAACTTCGCTTTTCCTAAATATAGAAATAATGAGATTTTTTGATGAGACTTTACTTCACAGTATTATACATTTAAGTTAGCAGTTTTTTAAAAAGTATAAACTCTTTTTAGCGCTTTACATTTAGAAACTTCGTTCAAAACATCTCCCATTTGACCTTTCGTCAACGTCTCAAATTTTTAACTTACTAAGGCTCAGTATTTAGTTTATCCGCAACAGTAATATAATCGTGATGAAAAACAAGAGGGTATCATCTTAGTTCAAAGTAGTTCAATTAACCCTTTATTTGTTCTTTATTGGCTTGCGCATTCCATTAAAAATTACTTAATTATGGATCTTTATGATGTCACTTTTACGACTCAATAGTGAGCCTCAGTAGCCCAGAACTATAGTGAAACGATAATTTATGATTTTATTTGTTAGAAGTTAATATTTTGGGGTGATTAAGCTTAAATTTTGGAAAATGCTAAAATTACACGTTACACATTAAAGCAGCGATGGTTAGCTTAGGTAGTATTATTCTTAGAGTAATTTGTCCTAAACCACTCCATTAATTTTATTATTTAATCTTGTTTTGCTCACAGTATCGAAAGAATATTTGAAACTAGTCTACTTTCTACACATTTATTTAATGCTAAATTTAAAGCTAAAAATTACCTGCTCAAGTCTGACAGTTTGATATTGGACGAACCCATGGACTTGTTCTTTCTCTGTTCTGTGTTTCTAGTCCTTGCTGTTGGAAACACTTTGGCTGCGTTGGTTTTCATCTTCGAAGTGGTACTGCATGTAGTGAAAAACTGCCCGACCTATCGAAAATAGGTACATAGTTATTTGAGCCTTATTTAATTTTTTAGACTTAAAGGGGATATATATAGCCATTTATTTCTCTACTACAGGCGCATAAATTGTGGAAGAAATTTTGTGTGAAATCTTCCATATCAAACTTTGAAACTATTGCAGGATTCTCAAGATAGACTCCCGTTTATTTAAATGATATTCAGCTTTGATAGAATTGAACAAATTGCGTTGAATTATCGAAAATCAGCCCTTGTAGGTATGACAACGTAAGCCTATTAATATTAGAACACATAATGCCGCGCCAAATTTCAAGCTCCAAATAAATTAAGCGTTAAATGTTTATTTATATATTTACTAATTTTAAACCACTATAAAATGTAATTGGACCCATTCTGTAATATTCTATCTCTCTTTCACTGTAAAGAATAATGGTGCATTCTTACACATTATATGTTCTCAGAGTCACCACTCTGCACATGTTTTTGTCCAAGATTGAAAAGTTTTTATTACCAGTGTATTATAACGAAGGTCAGTTCAACACTTATAGCATCATCGTAGAATTTGCTTGATACGATGTGGCTAAAAACGGTTGATATTGTCTATGCGTACTTATACCAAACAGTATTGGCAAACTAACTTATGATTAAAAGTGTTTACGAAATAATATTGAAAGAACTCATTTAAAATATGAAAATAAGAGTAGGATATACAAACAAACAAAGAAATGAAGCGTGATATTAGTTTTAAAAGTCCTTTCGAAACAGTTTGTGAAAATATTTACACAGCTTGTAATTGTCTCTTATAATTACACGAATAAATATTGAAAATACTTATTAAAATATGAAAATGCAAGAAGGATGACAAAACAAACCAAGTATTGAAGCGTGGTAATAGTTTCCAAAAGTCCATTATCTTTTCCTTGATGGTTGTATATAAAATTTCCTATCTCTAAGCCAGGCTATTTTTGTTTCGAAATAAAGTTTAGGATTGGATAAAGTGGTATCTACACGCTTGAATATGGTTAAACATGCTTGACTCCGATGACCTGAACATGGATATATTCCATCTTGCTCCAGTTAAGAAAAATAACTATAATGCGTTTTTGAATTTGATAATTCAGAAGAAATTAGCGAAGAAAAGTTCTTATAGCCCAATTATTTATTTCTAGCAGTTCTTAACGACTAAGTATGTCTTTACCACGTAAAGAGTTTGTGAATTCTGCCTACTTCCAGTATAAGGTTATATGTATGTTGCGAGATGTATATCATGTCAACCTACCTTGAATGCCCCCTACAGATAGGTTACTACCCCGTTTCATTTTACCGTAATGGTCGTATATGCTACGTATGGACAGATATAACGATTTTATTCGAAGGCAAGGGCGAGATCAGTAGCGTCCCTTGATTTTTGCCTATCTCTGTAAGGTAACCGTTTAATCTCCACCCTCCTGGTACAACGTAATTGGTTCCTGCTGTTGGCAGGGTCAAAAATGAGTGTTGGAGATTGGCCGGTGCACTGAAGACCCCATTGGGCCGTCTTTAGTTTCACAAAACAGAGGAATTTAATATGTAATCTTTTGTTTCTAGTTTTCAAAACATCATATATAAACAAAGAAATAACTTTCACGCTTAAAATAGAAATGTTAAGCCTCCTATCAATAAATTTTACGAAGAATAGCATGAGTAGGAGCAATGAGTCGATTTCAGTTCTAAAGCGGTAGAATGCTTGACTTAACCCAAAGAGAGTAGACGCGAGGAATTTAAAATTTTACGATTTTCGTTGCCTTTTGGTCTTTCCGTAAAAACCTTCTAGAGAAAAAATTAAATTTTGCCTAAAAAACCGATTGGAAGAAATATTTAACTCGAGCAATCGCTACAACTTGACTTTTGCATTTTCAGACAAGGTAAAAACTAAACACTTAAAAATTAGGCGTAGCATTTATTACGTTTAACTAACCTTTATATTTTCCCCAATATTGATGACATTCTTGTTTTGTAACTTTAATTACCAAATCATATCATCTCACTATTTCTTGTAATTTAGCTATCACGATTAAACTTTTATTTGCCGCACTACTCTACTACAACGTTTGCAAAATTTATAAAATTCACACATGACTTGGTTTAAATATCACTCAACATGACGAGCACATACTTCAACGATTTTAGTACTAATATCAGGCTAGTTATTAAAACTAAAATGTTCACGGGATTGACGAAAAATATATTTTTTCTGACGCGCTAAAATACTGATATACGATTACGGATAAAAATATGGAAATATTACTAAAAAACGTTACTATAATTATCATCAAAAAATAAAAATTACACTTATACAAAACAATTCAATACTTATTGACTAAAGTGCTAATATATATTAATTAATAAAGCTTACTAAATGCAAAAATATTACCAAAAACGCTGCGTATTAGTTAAAACATTGTTACATGTTAATAATTGAAATACGTTAATAATACTAAAAATAATACTTGAGATACTAATTAAAATACTGCTACTGGGTATCTGAAATATATACAAGTAACTTAAGTGGAAAATGTCATAGATTCTATATAATATTGTCAGGCGTAAAAAGTAGTCGGGTCGGAGTTGTACGAGTAATTAATGCGAAATTTATTGATACAAAATATATACAAATACTTGGGTATTATTCAAACATATAAATTTAGAAGTTAATACGCGACGAATGGGTAATGGCGCGGGAGCGAAGATCGGGCTGGCCGGCACGCGGAGGCTCTTGGTTAGTTTGCTGGGGCCGGTTTTTCAACCTAATTCTTCCCAGTTCGCTAACCCTTGGTAGGCTCGGCTTTTCAGCCTAAATAATTCCCACCAAGTTGAGTCCCCGTCGAGAGATGATCCTCTTAGAGCCTCGAGCTGGCCTTTTATACCCTAGCCAGCTCCAATCCGTATCACTGTATCCCTAGACCACTACAGAGGGCTGAAAGATTATATTACGGCGCCCCTGCTACGGTCCCGGGTCCCTTTGATTCCAGTTGATGACGTCTGGGGATTCCCTAGCGGAGATGTTTTTCTCCCTGGCGATTTTGTTGTCGGCTTATGGTTTCCATCTTCCTGTCTGTCTTTTGGGGTCGCTTTTGGGGTCGCTGACAATATAACCGTATGGGGTAGTTTTATAGTCAGATATTATTCTAACTTTATCCACTACGACCTGATATGTTTTGATCTGGTTGATCGTGATCAGAGTGTGATCTTGTAGACGTCTGATTTGAGGGCCAATAGGGACTTGAACCGAGTTCATTAGAGGTTCACCTTCATTGTTTACTCCAAGTAGTTTCTTCATTGTTTCGAAATTTATATAATTTTCAGTAGAGACGTTTAAATAAAATCCTTTAACTTTGAAAATGTTAGTTTTTTTGCCGGTTTTAGGGTCTAGAATGTCCATAGAATAGTTCTTGGGTCCAGCACTCCCCCACTCACAAATATAAGCGTCTTGCCCATAAGATTCTAATTCATTTTTGAGCTCCCCTAAGTAATCGCCCGTGGGAAGCAAATGAGCGCCGTCTGGCGAGAGGTACACTAAACTATCCGTGTCATTATAAAAACAAAGCTCTCCGACCTTTTCAAGATGTTTTAGTAAATGTAATCGGGCCATAGCTGTTGTGTAACAAGCGATAACTACGTTTGTGTGTTTGTGCACTATCTCGTTTTCTAGAATGTGTTCGTACTTTACTAGCACGGTGTTTTCGTTGATTGTTAGTAAACTTTTAACCTCCAAGTCTGGATTTAATATTAATCCATACAATTTGATGGCATCTTTGATTATTTCGGTAGAGGTGTGTCTTGTTTTCTGGCCAAATTTACCCCAAAAAGAGTTGAGCATAAGTTTGCTAAGACATCTGAGACCTTCATTTTTCTCTACTTTAGTGATATCCAGTTCTACACCCTCTGTGTCTTTGAAACTTTTGACATAGTTCTCCTTATCTTCTTGAGTCTGGGAATCTGCTGGAAAGCCGCTAGCTAGTGTTTTATACTCTAAAAAGATATTAACAAAATCTTTAAACAGTCCTCCCTGTTTTGTTTTGGGGTCGTACTGTGTCACTTTGTATGACCAAGCCTCGTACATTCGTGTGATTGTGTAACCATTCTCTACTGCATGACGTAACTCGTCGACTACCCATGTACCTCTCAATTCTCTTTGTTCCGTAGTATGTCCACAATCACCTTGAAACTGGGTTTTACAACAGGTGTAGCATAACGGAATTGTTAGTTTTCCGTTAATACGAGCGGGCAGAACGGGATGAATTAGGTTTTGGGCCGGTAATACGTCGCATTTTAGAAGACCATCAAACGAAAATATGTCTGGAAAGTTGTCTAATATGATTTCAGGATGTCCTATAGGTATCTTGGAGGTTTTGTTAATGAAAGGGTATAAACTTGTGAAATCAACGTAATGAATGCGCTCTGATCCTGCTGTTTTATGGTATAGTTTTGTAGCGCAACATCTTCCACCAAAGAATGCATCACGGGGGTCTAATCTTTTTACTATTGTAGGCTTAATGTCATTACATTTTAAAAACTCTATTATTTCTGGTTTATTTACTTTTTCCTTCTGCCATTTGACATTTACTTTATAGTTGAGTGATTCTAGCTTGGTCAACACGTTCATGCTACTAATATATCTAGAATTCAAAGTTTGCGTAGGGTCTCCGTGCAAAGGCTTGTTTCGGTTTAAGGGAAATTGTATTTTACACCCATGATAGAAACACCCCCAGTATTCGAATATTTCCTGGTTGATTTCACAAAATCCGTCTACTCCAAGTTTTTGGATTCTGGTTTCTTTCCCTCTAAAGAGGATTCGATAGATAAATTTCGTTTGTGTGCGGTCCACTCAAGCCACTCTATAGCCCCTATTGACTGATTTTCACTAAGTCTATAATAGTTTGCCGGTATGATGCCTATAGTATCGGGTTTAAGATAATTTCGGCGAAACACGTGAGAGCACACGCCAGGAAGAGTAATTGCGCCGCAATTAAATGGATCAACGCCTGTTACTTTAAAGAGTAGCGTACGAAACGTTATACATCCTAGGAATAGTAAAACCGTGTCGTTCTCACAATAACTATTGAGTTCGTTCAGGAAGTTGAAACCTTTACCTGTACTAACTTCGAAGCTATGCCATTTTAAGAAGGCATCTAAATTTTTCCTTGTAAAAATTGACAACCATACGCTTCGATAGGGGGGAGATTAGTTTCTATAACATAGTTGGTTTCATTCGGTCTATTTACATCAAAATTGCGTTCTACTACATTGAATAAAAAATGTGGGAAATACCCTTTGGCTGCGTTGGGTATACCAAAAGTAGCGGGGAACTTTGCTAAAGCTACAGGGATGAAATTATAAGAATCCAGAAATAGCAAATTAAACAATTTCATTTCTTAAATTTGAGTTCCGTTAATTTTCAAAGACGGATCGAATTTTTCATCTCTATTTATGATTTCTCGAATTAGTAACTGATTATCATAATTACTACCAAAAAGTTACAGTATGATGACGTTCTTAACGGCATGCAATTGCATTAAATAATCTAAAAATAAAGCTATAGGATTACCCCCTGAAAATTGTTGTTTACGCTTACCAAACTGACTACACATAATACAGTTAAAATTTAGGAACGTTTCATCTATACAATGCTCACACACGGTTATGCTGACTAACAGGATAGCCTGGTGTTCGTAGGCTCCTAACTTTTCCTGACAAACCTTCGTTTGCACGCATTGTACGTCAAAGAAAATGTACATAAGGTTTGGCTGATTAGGTTTAGGTTTCTTAACGGATGGCACTTTCAGAGGTTTGTTTGTGATAACCTGGATATAACACAAGTGATTGCTCGGCTGATATTTCTTACACACCTGACAATATATCTCCCCACACGTATGCATCTCGGTTCTTCGGGAAAAAACAATAATATTTAAACAGTCTTTACAGTGAAAAAGACGCTCACAGAGGGATTTTTGTCGCTGGAAGATGCTAAGTGGCTTTGATAGCATTCATCGCCTAAGAATTTTCGCAAACAAGACCCACAAGCTATCTTGGGGCCTTAGCAGATAGTGGGTCTCATGCAACTAAAACAAAAGTCATTACATTTATGCGATTGTATTCGCCAATAGGGTACGAGACATTTTTCACAGAATCGGTCGTGATTAAAAAGGTCTTAATTTTGTAATAACGTTATAATAGTTATTTACATTCAATAAAAAGAGGCGGGGCCTAGTATCATCGGGGTGGTTTTCACCTAAAATCAAGATAGGAACGCTAGTTTCGAATTTGTACACGAAAATCGAATACTGACTTAAATAAATTTTGAACCTTTCAAAAGACTCAGCCGTCCCACACTCACTAGGCTGCCCTTTCTCCGGCCATAAAACATAGTTCTAAAGCAGATTCTTTCTGCATTTTGTTTTCATCTCTAGATTTAGATATTTATTCGTAATGGGTCATTATGGTCTTGTCTTCGGTTGTATCATTAGCATAAGCTCTATGGGCTATAGCCACACAAAGGGATCGGGCTAGGCATAGGATATCAGAATTGACTATACGTACAATACCTAGTCTATCTTTACAGAATAGATTAAAAGGTTTAATCCCTCGGGCTACAGAGCGCCCTTACCCTCCGGTATTCTTACAATGCTAAAAATCAGTTTAATAGGACATAGGAAAAATGATTCCATTTCGTCATCATAAATATAAGACCAAGCTGGTCGAAAAGAATATTGGGGTCAATAAAAGATAATTCTAGTTCGGACCTACAAATATTTGCCGCATTCTTTAAAGTAATTTGGACGAAATCTGTAGGCCTGTACTTACTAAGAACGCATTTGGTTACGGTACATACACTAGCGACGGGATCTTCAGTAATTCTAAGAACTACCTCTCCACCATACATGTTAAAATGTTTGTAAAATCTCTCACTTTTTCCTATTATCTCGCAAGAGGGTACGGTGTCAATAGGTGCGGACTGGTCCGTTTCTCCTCCTCCCCATTGTACGTCGATATCATCGTCAGAAAGCGCTTCTTCAGATCCGTGCTTCCTCTCTAAGGTATCGTTCAATAGTGTCTCCTCTGTGGGTGGTCCTTGGTCCGTTCGGTCAAAAAAGTCGGCTATCTCTCTGTTGAAGTCGGCGATTTGAGCTTCTTGTATACCACGCTCAATTTCTTCCTGTCGTTTCGCTAGGCGATCTGCGTATTCAGTTCTTAAGGGATTAGGAATTAGATTCCTTAGGTTTTCCAATTCTTCTATGGTAGCACAGTCCTCTGGTACTCGTGCAACTGTTTTCAATGCTCGAGTAAGTCGAGGCAAGCTTGATTATTATTTAAGTCATCCTGTACTACGAGTTGTGGTAGAGTCTGAGGTCCGTACAACGGATCTATTCGCAGATAGGCGCATAGGAAAAAATAAAACTCGTAAATTAAACGTAACGGCCAGGTTTTTTTATAGTTAGTTCGTTCAAAGTTGTACGGAGAGTTTTATAGTTAGTTCGTTCAAAGTTGTACGGAGAGTTTCAAGATCCATGTTTAACTTTCGGTGTTTGAAGATCTACTGTGTATTTTGATCCTTTCCTCAGCCGGTTTTATACTAAATTTCTTAATAGAAACGCCCATATTCCTCAATCATTTAACAATGCCCTGATTTATTGCCTCCTCAATCACCAGATGTTTTCTCACAATGCATTTCTGACACACGCATGTTAATAGTTTACCGATTTTATAACAAAATAACGTTGGATTTGCTTTATGTCAAATAAATTGTCAACAAAAGAGGGGCCTAAAAATAGAATTTTGTTACAAACACAGCACATAAGGGACAATACTCAATTGCGGGTGATAAATAAAAACATGGTGTGTAAAACGTTTCTAGTGATTCTCAATTGTGAATATAGCCTTTGTTATCTTCATGTCTGTTAAATAATAACGTTCCTAATTTCTCTAATAGGTCATAAAATCATTGTACATTTTTCAAAAAAAATGCTACCTTAAGCCAACGAAATTTCTTAATAGACACGCCTACATTATTCAATCGTTTAACAATAGCCTGATTAATTGCTTGATCTTATCAGTCAACGGATGTTTTTCTCACTATGCATTTTCGGACACACGCCTGTTAATAGTTTACCGATTTTATAGTAAAAGAACGTTGGATTTGCTTTATGTCAAATAAATTGTCAAGAAAAGAGTGGGATATAAATAGTTTTTTGTTACAAACACTGCAAATAAGGGACAATACTTTATTGGGGTAATAAATAAAAAACATGGTGTGTAAAGCGTTTTGAGAGATTCTCAATTGTGAAGATATCCTTTGTTATATTCACATTGTACACTTTTCAAAAACATTCTACCTTAAGTTGTGTAGGCGAGAAGTCAGCCTACTCAATTAAAAAAGCAATGAATGAATGAAGTAAATTCCAATGATAACAAATGGTTCGGCCAACCCCCCAAATCCCTTGCCTGAACGTGTTTACGGAATAGGCAATAAAATATTTTTAATCATTCATCAACCCGGTAGCAACTAGACATTTAAATATATTATATTTAATTCCTTAAGAGGCTAAATTTCTAAACTTTTAAAGAAGAGACAGTGCCCACTGAGCTAGTTTTCGTTATGAAAAGGTTCATTAACGGAATGAAATTCTCAAAACAAGTCGAATAGCAAACATTAGGCGTCTTTCGCATGGATTAGAACAAAAGACCTTTCTCCACCGATGTATATACAAAACTCGTATAACAAAAGGCGTAAATGTGTATAATAATCGAGATTGATTGGGTTAATTTGTGATAATGATAATTTTCGCTACTTACTAATATAGCGGTTGACTGTAGTACCTTGAAAAAAGGACACAATTGATTGTGA
Organism: Phalangium opilio; assembly: GCA_019434445.1. Taxonomy (NCBI): domain Eukaryota; kingdom Metazoa; phylum Arthropoda; class Arachnida; order Opiliones; family Phalangiidae; genus Phalangium; species Phalangium opilio. The sequence continues at coordinate 29,902 of JAEQBA010001898.1, forward strand.
AAGGCTTGTAAATAAAGGAAGCTAAACCCAGAGCAATTTGGTCCTATATGGACAAAGAATTCTAGTGCTCCAAAATGAAAATATGGATCTGTCTGAAAAGGGATTAAGACTTTGGAGCGCCGAATTTTAAAAATATTAGCGCATATTAACTCGTATCATGTGGACGTTTAGTTTATCATTCTGTAATAAAAACAGCACAGAACAACGTTTCTTCTTCTAACGTTTATTTGTAAACCCTAATTGAATACACCCACTAAAAAGATTAAAGACTTGAGAAACAAAAGGATTTGAGCATGATTTTTCTGCAAAATCAATCTTAATCTCATCAAAGTTCTGTATAGGCGTAAATATCTGACAAGAAATGTTTTACTCGACCCAACTTGTTAACAATGTTGAACCCCCAACTATTTCATATCGGCTTAAGAGACTTCATCGAGCGGGAAAATCACAATATATTGTATGGTTTGCGATAAAAAGGTTAAAAAATGTACTGTTTTTTAACAAATGCTTTGATTAATCCTAGATTGATACAGCGTTTACTTGAGATGTAAGCACTGAAAGTTTTTGATTTAGCTGCCTGATTGAAGGTAAAATGGCGGATGTTTAGGATAGCTTTGTCACATTATTTGCTACGTTAAAGATGATCAAAGAGCGTTATTTCGTGCATCTTTAAAAATAGAACGAAATTAGTCTCCTAGTCTATAGTTCTGGAAAAATACTCTTATATTTTCCTGGTTTCGGTTAGCGCACCAAAAATATCTTAAACGTGTAGAGACTTGTCAGGATAATGGCTTCGGGGCAAACCCCTAGAATCAAATCTTTCGTGGTAGGAAGAGTCACCAACTAGCAAAGCAATAAATCACAAAATAAATTCCATTCATAACAATACAAATGGTTCGGCCATGCCCCTAAACCCATTAAGACACGTCTTTATAGTAAAAATAAAAACGGATGGGGATAAATCCTTTTGTTATGGATCAAGTTCAACCTCTTCCCCCTAACCCTCATAAAACCAGGTGGGTGGTTCAATTAAAGAAAGGACAATAAATTCCAATGTATCTAAAAAAATCTATGATCATCAGACAACAATCGAGGGAAGCACCACCCTAAAGTCTGAACATCTCAAGAATAAGCGACCCTAACACTAGTGTTATCATATTCAATATTAAATATAGTCAATGCAGGCGTCAAATTTTGCAACTATTGCTGTAAAAACCAGTATTTTTCATGATATTCAAATGTATTATTAAGGAACATTTTTAATGACGTAACAGAATATTTAAACTTAACCATTTCGTAAGATTTATCTCTTTTGTTAGTTCATTTTATGTTTCTATTTGTAATATTCCCTGTTTGTATATACTCTCGTATTGTATCTAGACTCTTGTGGCATGGAGGGGGGTCGTACCCAAGCCCTGGCGGCTTCACGACCCTTTCCCTCGAGCCTTATTAAATAAATAAATAAATAAATTGCAACGATCAGAGTAAAGCTAGTTTTGAGGTATAGAAAATTAAATTCCTTAAGTCTGCAACACCATCTAGTTATGTATTGAAATTAATGATTCTGAAATAAATGAAAATATGTTTTTCACCGGATCATTTTGATAAATATTGCGAAAATCATCGCAACGTTTTTAGTCATGTGAACTGTTTTTCAAATGACTCGTTTCGTCATTTTAAGGTAACTTAAGGAACAAAGTGAGTTGGATTAACTGAAGTCAGTACTTTTTCAAATTTTGTATGCAATTCTTTGGGGTATTTAGGAAACCCAAATACGCATTTTTATATGTTAGAAAAATGTTGCGTACACTATTTCCTTCTATTGCTAGAAATCGACGATTAATGCACTGATATTAGCTAAATGACACTGTGTTGTATTTTGACCTTTTCGCTGGTGCTATATTCTGATTTAGTATATGTATGTCTTTTCTAAAGGTGTTAGTTAAAATCTGTGTTTTTCCCTTGAACAGTGTAAATAGCAGTGAAATTCTAGTGTGAAACTATGTAAATGATTCGGAATTGTAAAGATATACTTTGGTATTTTAATACTCGTGTTCGAATTGATTGACGTTTCCCTAGAAATATTTTGGTTAATTAGCTTAGTCTTTGTTATAGTAAAAGATTGTTATGCTAGTTTCTGCGAAGAGGGGGGGTCAAGAGGTAATAAATTTTTATTTAAATAGAAAAAAATTGGTGAAATTTTGCTAAATCAAAATTGTTTTTGGTGAAACAGAGTAATTTTGATAAATTTAGCTAAAATTTATCGAAACGTTTATCAAATGTTTTTCAAATGACTCGTTTCGTGTTGCTAAATTGCCACGTACATGAATGATTTCGTTTCGATGGTTTATTCATTTTCCTATGTATTCCTATGGGATTTTAGAAATTTTAAATAATCAATTTCGTTTCGAAAAAAGTAACGTAGTTGATCAAAAACGTTTCGATTGTTTTTTACTTCTAACACGAAATGCGTTGTGAATGATGCTTCTTTCATTACCGTTTTATGTTTTCCACAAATTTTTGATTACGTTGCCGATAATTTTGATAAATATAGTACGTAATAGGTTAATGCTTCGGTTTAATGATATATTGCCTTTCTGTTAACGCTACAAAAACATAACTTGTTGAGACTTGTCCTGATAATGCCCTCGGGGCAAACACCTGGAATCAATTAAATGTTTGAACCCCATTGTAGGATGTGTTATAAATCACTCTAAGTATAAATTCCATTGATTCAATACAAATGGTTCGACCCCCCCCCCCCCAAAGCCATCGCGGCTTAGCGTGGTTACGTATAAATAAAAAATAGATGGGGATAAAGGTTCACTACCTTTTAATATCATAAAACCTGGTGGGTGGTCCAATTAAAGAAAAATAAATTACATTGATAGCAATGCAAGGAATCTAATGGCACTACCACGCCCCCAAAGCCCTTTAGACACGTTTGAACGTGTTTACGTATAAATAAAAACAGCTCTGGAGAGAAAGGTTGGTGACAAGACTAGTAAGAAATCATGTGTTACGGTATATGTAATTCTTTTTTGGTTAAAATGTCACTTAAAAATGTGTGCTAATTAGAAAACATATGAAATAGTCTAGCCATATTCGTGTATACTTTAGTTAGGATCAGGATTTTATGATATTTTATAGTAATATTTGTTCATTTTAACTAATTACCAGCTACCAAGTTGTTTAAAAACTACCTTATTTCTTCTTTTTTGATACTAAAATGTACTATTGTTTTAACCCAGTGTCTCGTTTACTAACCAATACAATACTTGCGTAGACCTAGAACCGCATCGTAGCTTAATTGGCACCTTTTGCAATGTAAACCTTATCTCAATTAAAATTGGTTCTTTGGTATCAGACTAACATAAGCATACATAGAGAGACCTCAAAACCATATTAGTCAAAAATGTCTTGATTAGAATCAAGACTTAAAAAAGTATCGATAAGACTGAGGTTATCACTTGACTTAAGGTTCAGATATTAATTTTTCTTTTTAATTGAAACTTAAAGGCATGCTTAAGAAAAAACAACGTTCCATAACCGTTTTACGTTGAAATAACTTATTTTACAGGTAATCAATTTCAAAAATTTACTTATCTCGGGTTTTCGGGCACAATTCTATTCCCCCAAAACATTTTATCATTACATTAATCACTTTTGAGAGAGTACGTGTATGACTTTGAGTTTTAATAGGTTCCCCCATTTGTGCCCAACATGCTTCGCAGTGAAACAGTTGAAAACAATGGCGGAAAATTAAGTAGGGACAGTTAGATTTTTACTCGTGGTTATGCAAAATGATGTAATGTCTAGTGTACTTCAGTCAACAGTAATACTGTTCATTCTCATAGCTCAGGACATGATTAATGCTACTCACCTATTTCTCTCTCTACTTTCAAACAATAGTTAGAGACTATTCAGTGCCGCTTGTCGCACATGATGATAATTCAACTACAGTTTACATCAATTCTCCGTGGTCGTACTATTAGCGGGTTAAGCACTAATTTGTTCTGGACATGTCTCGAAAGGGTGCTTGTTGTAACTTTTCAAAGCAGTGTTGCCAATGTGTGGGTAATTTCTCACATCGTGGGAAATTAAGGTTTGATGTCAGCCTCTGTGGGGAAAAGGTAATATTTATCCGAAATCGATCAAATGTCGGAATTTTCCTGTTAAAGAGTTATTAGAGCTGACTGCAATTAAAATTAGTGTATTTTCGAAAATTTTGTCCGGTTTAATAATTTCAAGCGACATTTTGAAATAAATTCGGTGATTTTAAGTTTGGCACTGAAAAAGAAAGAAAGCTTATTTTGAGAATTTTTAAGCTTTATAGCAATTTGGAGCATTTGTACATATTGTCAAAGCCATGCGGAGTGATATTCCATATTAAGCTTAGTAGGATAAAATAGTCCAGATAAATATGACTGTAAAAAAAGGGGTGCGGGAAATGAGTGAAATTTTAAAATGGAAGTGGGAAAATCCACTTTCTAACATTGGCAACACTGATTTGAAAGTTTTGGTCATGGCTAAACAGACCGCTCAATCAGTTTTCTTTTGTTTTAAAGATTATTTTGACACGTTATCTCTCAAAAGTAATTAATGTAATGATAAAATGTTTTGGGGGAATGGAATTGTGCCCGAAAACCCGAGATAAGTAAATTTTTGAAATTGATTACCTGTAAAATAAGTTATTTCAACGTAAAACGGTAATGGAACGTTGTTTTTTTCTTAAGCATGCCTTTAAGTTTCAATTAAAAAGAAAAATTAATATCTGAACCTTAAGTCAAGTGATAACCTCAGTCTTATCGATACTTTTTAAGTCTTGATTCTAATCCAGACATTTTTGATTAATATCTGCAATTTCAGTCTTAATTGTTTATTAATTTATTTTAATGTTTAAACCGGGGTTGATTTTAGCCATTATTTCATCGCGTATTCCCTCATACCATAGAATCGGCATTATTATTTAATTTCCGATTCCCTCATACCATAGAATCGGCATTATTAATTAATTCCCGATGGGGGTTGACCAGAAATATACCAGATGTTCCAACGCAGATCATTCTTAAAGACTGTTTTAATGCCATTGTTCCAACAACATTTAAATGCTTTCATGTTCAACATGAATGACTTTAAAGTATGTCTTATTCTGGCAGTTGGTGAAATAGGCAATTTGTGGTAAATGTGACTATAAATAAACCAACTACCTATAATTTGGTGGAAAAACATTCAATTTAGTAATATCGTTCTAAATGGGGCAATTTGATAATAATTTGAAAGCAATAACAGGCGCAAGTTTTGTACAACATCGCTACTTTGGTACTGTTAGAGATTTTCTTTTTTGTGTATTTTTGAAAAAGCTGGCATAAGCTACTTTAAGGTCCGCCCTCGTATTGACTTCTAGTTGGTTTCTGACTTTGGTATTGAAAAATTGTAGGGTAGAATATTAGGCACCGTGTTAGGGCAGGCAATGGAACTGTTTAGCTTAAGCATTAAGCATTGGAAATAACTATTTATTTATACTTATGAAATGAATCGTGAAATTACGTGTTGTCAGCTATTTAGGTCTTGAGTACAGTAATTTAATAACTATAAAAATTATGGTCAATAATTTTATTCAAGAAAAGAGTTCTTTAATGAATAATTATAACATTATCTGGAATTTTGAAGTTAACTTTTGTTTTATAATTTCTCGTGAATCATTAAAGAATTAAATAACATTATGAATATTTAGTTTTTTGAGAATTTTTAAAGCTTTAAACACGTATGATGATGTTCTGTTAATGCACAAAAGATTTATTTTATGTACACTTTTGGTTTGGTATAGCTGCATTTATTTACAGCCTTTAATTTGGGCTTAAATTACCATGGTTGATTTGTTATTATAAATTGTACTATAAAACTTTTTTTCTAGTAATATTTTTTGTTTTCCATGTTTAAGCTAATAGTTGCGTATTTTATAAGGTTTTATTCGTAGCTTCCGAAGGAAAATTTAATTTTTGTCTCCAGAATGGTTTTTAAAACAATTAGAGATTTGTTCTCGTAAAATTTTCAATGCAGTGTTAAATGTAAGTTTCACTATGGAATCATTGAAGAGATTAATGAAATTTTCAAAGACAATCATACGTGAAGGATGGACTTAAAAGTCCAACATTAATGTTGAATGCCTATAATAATTTTGATAATCTCTCAAGTGAAAGATTCTATTTTTAAAGTGTTTATTTACATTTAATCGGAATCCTAGAACTCACAAATTGGGAATTAATAATAGCCTAGTTGTCAGGAAAACAGTAATTTTTTTGTCTCCTATAATGGGGGGGAGGGGTGTCTTTGTTAAATCACCTTTAACATTTTTAAAGATGCTTTTTAAAAGTGTACTGATATGTTGATGTAAAATATGAGTTGTTCAGATGCCCTTTAATTGTTAGTGATAATTCTAATTCATTTCACAAACATTTTTCGTATTCATTATTATTGCATGATAGCGTTAGTGGTTAATGAGTGAGTGTCATTAATTGACATCTTTAATTACCGATTTCATCGAGGTTCTTTTGTTTGTCAAACCTTCATTGCGATGGTTTTAATTACGAAGTTTCAATGCAAATTGAATTGCGAAGATTTTAATTGCGAAGCTTTAACGCAAATTGAATTGCGATGGTTTTAATTATGAAGTTTCAATGCAAATTGAATTGCGATGGTTTGAATTACGAAGTTTCAAGGCAAATTGAATTGATAGTCCACGGTGATGAAAGATTAACGAGTGAAGTAATTGAGGTTTAATCGGGTGGTGAAGGAGGGGGATTTGGGGTGTTTCACCACCCTCGGACACGGGGTAGTCAGTTCCTGTAGGGTAGGCATTCTGACAAGTCCCTTATTCCCTCAAAACTTTGTCGCCCAGAAGCTAGACTTACAGAAGTGAGCTAAACTTCCGACAGTACATATAAAGCCGTTATTAGGCAACTTTTGTTTGATGAAGTTATTTTGCGAATCCTTTTACGAGCTTCTATTTTGTTTGTGGACCAATTGCCAAGTCGTACAGGAGTTATGTAGCGAAGTTGAAGCATTGGGATATATTTTTTGGAATTGGTATAGTTGAAGCCAACACAAAGGTTGTTTCTTTGTACATCTTTGTTGTTCTTAATCCAAAGTCACTTTCACTCTTTGAACGTGCCAATCCAAAGCGTCTGAATATCAGTAGAGAAATTGAATATGGATATTTCTTGATATGTCGTCTCTGTCGTATGTCTTGTTGGGGGTTTTTTTTTCCAAAATGATAGTTCGGGAAGTTCTATTGGTCATCGTATTTTTCAACTGTACATTTTAAGTATTTTATGTTACCCGTGTTGGCCATGATGAAATATCTTTATGTTGGCGCATGTTGATACGATAGGAAATTACTGATTTGTCGAAAGAATGTTGTACTTGGTTATATTAGTTGTGTAAATGGCGGGGGGCGGGGCGGGTTGAAGTAAAACTTTACCATTTACTGGCTATTATATGTTCATTTAAATATAATATTTTAGGCTATGTTTTTAAAATTTTGTCACGCAACTATTAGCTTAAACTTATAGAACACTGCTGTTTTATAATCATTATTTTGTGCATGGGTTACCAAAAAGACAATGAAATGGTTATTAAACTTTAAATGTATTTTAAAAATTTTCCAGAAAATTTTTGCAAATTCTACCCCTGTTGATTTATAGGAAACGTCACCTGTCACGCAGATAGATAACCGTAGCTGTTTAGAAACACTAAGAGAATATGCAAAACTTCCTGGAATATTTTGATTGAAAAGAATAGTTTACTTATTTTTTATTTATGGGGGCAATATCTATATTTTTTTGGTGACGACAATAGTGAACCAGACGGGTTAGAATTTTAGACCGAACCTATGTTATTCTCATTCTTAGGGTCGATTGAGCGGGCTTCTATAGCGCGTGCAGCCAGCGTGATCAAGTGGGCTATGGATAAACAAAGGACAATATTCTTAGTTAATGTCAACTAATTTTATATCCATCAAATATTAGACGAAAAAAAGAAGAAAAAGAGGAGAAAGCCAAAAAAATCGAGGAAAATAAAAAAATTGAGGAAGAAAAAAAATAGAGGAAGAAAAAAAAATGGAGGTTGACACTGGAGAAAACTAAAAAACATAAGCATTATAATTGTAAGTCACAGTTAATTTTTTTTCTTGAATGAAAAAATAATGTTGAGATTATGTTTCACGTAGGTTCTGGAAAAGGCGAATTTTTATTTATATTGTATAAACATTTCATTTTTTTTTATTTTTTAATTGTATAAACATTATAATTTTTTTTATTTTTTATTTATGATTTAAAACAATTTTTCCAGCTGTTTTTTTTTCATTTTTTTGTTCCATGTTTAAAATAAATAAAATTTAAAACGAACCTTTAATTCTTCCCGCCTTTATTTGAATGTTATTGCAATGATAAAAGCTGGCTCAGTTTACATCAGTACTTTGAAACTGACCCTTAACTTCCGTAGAATCTGTAATCTGCCATTTCCGCATAAATTTCTTTCCCAGACTTTCCCTGACTTTTTTAGGCACTTTTCAATTTCCCAGACTTTCCCCTGAATTTTTAGGCCCATTTTTAATTTCCCAGACTTTCCCCAGACTTTTTAGGCGCATTTTCAATATCCCAGACTTTTCCCTGACTTTTTAGGCCTAATTTCAATCAAAAAATGAATAATTCTAGATGGTTATTAACTATTAGTTGGATCTCTTTGAAATTTTAACCACAAAATTAGGGCCCGAATTTTAGTTCACTGGCAAAATTTCAAAGCTGCAAACACAATACGAAAAAAGTTACGGTCAATCAAAAAACCCTCCTTTAGTATTAGAGGCAGTATCAAGTCTTATCTAAGAGAGCGACCGCTCTCCTAGAATAATTATGTTCAAATGAAAGCTATTAAATCCATCTCTTTGTTATTTGGCTCCGTTAATTTCTGAAACTTACCAAAAACTAGTGTATTACATATTTAACCAAAATTTATGTTAATTATTCTATTTCCCTGACTATTCAGGCCCATTTTCAATTTCCCAGACTTCTCCCAGACTTTTCAGGCCCATTTTCAATTTCCCAGACTTTTTAGGCCCGTTTTCAATTTCCCCTGAATTTTTAGGCCCATTTTTAATTTCCCAGACTTTCCCCAGACTTTTTAGGCGCATTTTCAATATCCCAGACTTTCCCCTGACTTTTTAGGCCTAATTTCAATCGAAAAAAGTTATTAAATGAATAAATCTATACAGTTATTAAATCCATCTCTTTGACATTTGGCTCCGTTAATTTCTGAAAATTTACAAAAACTAGTGTATTACATATTTAACCAAAATGTATGTTAATTAACCAAACAAAAAAAACCTTATGAAATAAAGAGCTTGAGAATGGATCCCCTTAAAACCAGAACCAAGACCTGTAAGTGTTATAGTTTGAAACAATTTTTGAAAATGAACACTTTCGTTTCATTTATATTTACCTACGATAATTTCAGAATCAAGGCTTAGTTGCAGAACCACTGTAACACTGAACAGTGTGTTACACATTAAACATAAACCAAAATAAATATAATTTTAACTATATATCGTTTTATAAACGCCTTTAAAAAAAACGTGCCCTCAAAATACAAAAGCTACGTTAGTATGTCGAAAATTAAGAAAACATGTTAGAGAACCAATGAACAGCAATCTTTTGCACGTTTAATACAAAATTTAAATTTAAATAATGCAAATATAAAATGTTATTAAATGAAAGACTATATACAGTTCTGTTTGTCATTATTTCCCTTGAAAAGTTGTCGCTAGCGTTCAGCCAGCGGAGGGTTCATCATCAAGGTGTAAAATTTACCACTACAGCTGATTGATGTGTCCTAGCTGTCACAGATAATAATGTAGTAATTAATTGATCTACCAGTAAGATTAATAATTAATTTGAACATACCAACAGTATTCGTAATGTCTAGCTTTTATCTCAACCGAAGTTAATGTTGCCTATTCCTATAACAATAATAACATCAACATAACGGCAACGCTACCTTGACCGAGGCTTAACGAAATTAGCTTAGCGAAATTCGTTAATAATAAAATATTCTGTTGGCTTTTAAATTTAAAATTAATTTTAGTAAATTTCATTGACGTTTTTTGTTGTGAAAACCATAAAAATCATACCTAATTAGCCTCCAGTTTAATTCCAAATCCAAAATTTTAATTTTAACCGACAGCTCAAACGCCATGTTTTTCTTGCTTAATATCCCGCTAACGGCGTGAATCACGACACAAACGCCGTAAGTCCAATATAAAAAATGAGGGCTAAAATGCTTGTCTCTAACAGTGGTAAAACGCCGTAATTCCAATACCCAAAACAACGTAAGTCAAAGTATGTGTTAATAATGATAAAAATCAATACTTAAACTTAATTTATCTTAATGAAACTAAGGGAAGGCACATCTATGGACTGTTATCTTTACTTTAAGATGGTTCCCAAACGTAACGAATGAATAGTTTTCTTTATACACGATCCCAATTAAGGTCATTTTTCAATAAAATCCCATGTTATCTCTATGGGACAATATAGTATTTTTCACCAAATGTCTGATTAATTTTATGGATTCTAAAACCACCCTTAACAACTTTTTTCTTTATAGAATTAACTATTAGTTGGATCTCTTTGAAATTTTAACCACAAAATTAGGGCCCAAATTTTAGTTCACTGGCAAAATTTCAAAGCTGCAAACACAATACGAAAAAAGTTACGGCCAATCAAAGAACCCTCCTTTAGCATTAGAGGCAGTATCAAGTCTTATCTAAGAGAGCGACCGCTCTCCTAGAATTGATGTACAATTGATATACTCCGAAACGCGGGAAATGTCCGATGTACTAATTCACTGTCGATGTTTATATTACGATGTTTATATTACGATGTTTATATTACGATGTTTATATTACGATGTTTATATTACGATGTTTATATTACGATGCTTATATTACGATGGTATTTACCGATATCACGACGAAAACTACACGACTTTATGCCACCGATGGTAGGTATATAAAAACGGTAATAAAACTACGCGTAACACGCGGCGATGAACCTCGATCCCACTTCTGACACCATGTCAAGTCCGGAAATTATAACAATAGTAGTTGCAACTGAGCTTTTTATTAACTGTTTCCAAAAGCGCGATAAGCATATCTGACCCCCGGGTTACTGATAACACCGGTTTATATACATACAGTGGTGTTGCGCGCGCAGCCCTAATAGTGAACTTTGAACCCATACATGACAGTGAGCATGCCTGGCGCCGGTTCTTTGGGGGTCCCCTGCCTCGCCCTGCCTGGTCAACGTTACATTCGTCTTTGCTTCGTGCTTCTCATCGCGACGTCAACCTTCAAGTGGTGCATGGGGCTATCTTTACGTCTGAGCGTCTTTTCGCCATCGGCCTTTCGTCTAACCCCACTTGCGTGTTTTGCTTACAAACTGTCGAGACTTTAGAGCATATTTTCTTGCGCTGCCCCTTTTCGATTCGTCTCTGGCAGTCCCTCTTTGTCACTAAATTAGGCTTGGCCCTTGACAGTGTGCTGGGCAGTTGTACGCCTGGTAGGGACTCTTTTATCGTCTTTCAACATTGTTCGGCCGGCATTCGCCCTAAATCCCGGTTGAAATTCGTACATTTCTTAACGTCACTCTTTAAATGGCTTGTTTTAAATGCACGTTCCTTTTTAATTAGTACTGCCAAAGTCTCGTTAAATATTTTAGAAAAACGTTGTTACGCCATTTTAAAACGCGAACTACGTCTCACCTACAGCTCCCATTTTTTGTTATTGAATCGTGATGAACATTTTTTAAAGCACATCAAATAATTCTTAGACTGGTTATAATTGTTCGATACGTGCGGATTTGTAAAATGTAGCATTGATAAATTTTGACTGTTGTATCAATTTTGTTTTATATTTAAAAAAAAAAAAAAAACGTTCGCCTAACATGCGAAAGGTCTTAGGTTCGAGCCGTGGTAGAAACATGTTTTGACCATCTTGATTAGACATAAAAATAAGGTAGATCTCTTTGAAAACTCATAATAAGAAGTATCTATGGTGTAGTGTTTATCATCTCTGCCTAACACGCGGAAGGTCCCAGGATCGAACCCTGGTAGATACATGTTTTGACCATCGTGATTAAACATAATATTAAGCTAGATCTCTTGGAAAACTCTGTTTGACAACGTATCTATGGTGTAGTGGTTATCACGTCCGCTTCACACACGGAAAGACCCTTTCTCAAGCCCTGGTGGATACATGTTTTGACCATCGTCAGTGGACATAATATTAAGCTACTCTTGGAAAAACCTGTGTGACAACGTATCTATGGTGTAGTGGTTATCACGTCCGCTTCACACGCGGAAGGACCCAGGTGCGAGCCCTGGTAGATACATGATTTGACCATCGTGATTGGACATAATAATAAGCTAGATCTGTTGCAAAACTCTGTATGACAATGTAGCTGTGGTGTAGTGGTTACCACGTCCGCCTAACACGCGAAAAGTCCCAGGTTCGAGCCCTGGTAGAAACGTGTTTTGACTATCGTGTTAAGACATGGTAATAAGGTAGATCTCTTCGAAAACTCAGTATTACCACGTATCTATTGTCCGTTTTTCACGCTGAATGTCCCTGGTTCGAACACTGGAAAATACATGTTTTCACCATCATGATTAGACATAATAATAAGCTAGGTCTCTTCGAATACTTCATATTACCACGTATCTATGGTGTAGTGGGTATCACGTCCGCTTCACACGCGGAAGGACCCAGGTTCGAGCCCTGGTAGATGCATTTTTTGACCATCGTGATTGGACTTAATATTAAGCTAGACCTCTTGGAAAACTGTAAATGACAATGTATGAATGGTGTACTGGTTATAACGTCCGCCTAACACGCGAAGGGTCTCAGGTTCGAGCCATGGTAGCAATATGTTTTGATCATCGTGATTGGACATAATAGTAAGCTAAATTCCTTGGAAAACTTTGTATGCCAACGTATCTATGGTGTAGTGGTGATCACGTCCGAGTAGCACGCGGAAGAACCCAGGTTCGATCTTTGGTAGATACATGTTTTGACCATCGTGATTGGACAATAATAAGCTACATCTCTTGGAAAACTCTGTATGACAACGTAGCTATAGTGTAGTGGTTATCACGTCCGCCTAACACGCGAATGGTCCCAGGTTCGAGCCCTGGTTGAAATATGTTTTGACCATCGTGATTAGACATAATTATAAGGTAGATCTCTTTGAAAACTCATAATAACCTGTATCTATGGTGTAGTGGTTATTACGTCCGCCTAAGACGCGGAAGGTCCAAGGGTCAGGCTCTGGTAGATACATCTTTTGACCACCTTGATTTGACATAATATTACGCTAGATCTCTTGGAAAACTCATCATAACCAAGTATCTATGGTGTAGTGGTTATCACGTCCGCCTAACACGCGGAAGTCCGTGGTTTGAGCATTGGAAGATAAAAGTTTTGACCATCGTGATTAGACATACTATCAAGCTAGATCTCTTGTAAACTCGGTATTAGCACGTATCTATTGTGTAGTAGATATAACGTCCATTTTTCACGCTGAATGTCCCAGGTTAAAGACCTGGCAGATACATGTATTGACAATCGTGATTGGACATAATATTAAGCAAGATCTCTTGAAAACACAGTAATACCACGTATCTATTGTGTAGTAGATATCACGTCCGTTTTTAGCGCTGAAAGTCCCAGGTTCGAACACTGGAAGATACATGTTTTCACCATCATGATTAGACATTATAATAAGCTAGATCTCTTCGAATACTTTAAATTACTACGTACCTATGGTGTAGTGGTTATCACGTCCGCTTCACACGCGGACGGACCCAGGTTCGAGGCCTGGTAGATACATGTTTTGACCATCGTGATTGGACATAATATTAAGCTAGACCTCTTGGAAAACTGTATAATCTATTTTAAGATGGAAAGTTCTGGTATTATTGAAACTTAAAATTTCTGATGTAAATAATACTGTAATTTATTAAATCCAAAATTTTACGATACCGAAAATGTAAAGAAGATGGGATACTTTTGAGATATTTTACCTTTAAAGCGACAATTTTTGCAGTGTTCGTCATGCTATTCAATCTAGACTGAAATTGTTCTATTTGAACTTTGCTAAATATTAACCTAATTTTTAAGCTAGTGTGGAATTGTAAGTTTGAAATTTTGACAAAGATTTGCTTTGACTATAGCGAGGCTTTCACCCGCTCGGCCTAATCCGAATATTATGAAGGAAATTTCATGATTGAGCCGTTTAAGAGTGACCTGGTCTTCCTTTAGTGGAAATTGTAATACAAGTGGTACGGTATTAACTATGCAAGTAGTATATAAATATGAGAACGGGATGGGTATGAATTTCTCACAAAGATAACATGGAGTATGAATCCCTATGAGAAAATTAGTAGTGGGTTTAAAAATTCGACGGTCTCGAATTTTTACGAAGCGGCTGTTTTGTGCACCTTCGACGGCACGGTGAGTACGTAAGTTTCACGGTAAAATGAGAACAGAGCGGGACGGGTTAGGACCATAGAAACAACATTAGGTGTATAATTTCGTCTCGATTTCTCTGAATCGTCTCTCTTGGATGGCATGGAGAGAAGAGAGAGAGCTCTAGTTGTCTGCGGCTGTGTTTTTTTAATTAAGAAATATAAACTGAATTATAGGAGAGAAAAAAAGAAATGTTTGAGCGTGATGTAAAATCAAGTTACAGTATGACGATCTTTAAACAAATCGCTTAAGGTGCGGTATAAGAGATCGAGCAAGTTGGGTATACGTATATTGTGATAGAAGAAACATTATACATATATATACTAAGGAATATTACGATAGGTATATAACCCTTTAAAGTGGATATAATTTCGTCTCAATTTCTCTTAATCATCTCTCTTGGTTGGCAAGGAGAGGACGCAATTTTCAAGGTTATAAAAAGGAAAGCTCTAGTTCCTTACGATGAGAGAACTAAAGGTTTCGAATTTCAAAAATTGTTTATGCGTGCGTTACACTCGTACGAGACAGTGTTTCTGCGGTGAAGTGTTTTGTAATTAAGAGAGGTAAATCGGTTTATAGGAGAGAAGAAAAAGAAACTTTTTGGCGCGATGAAAATCAAGATACCCAGGAGGCAAAAACCCGTAATTTACACGTCTAAAAGCGGTATACGGTAAACCTAATGATCAACGTGTAAAACACCCATACCATGTCACCTCTAAACACCGTCATATTCACGTTAACAAAAAGTGAAGATCACGTTGTTTTTCTTAAATTTGTGAACAATATTTGCACTCAACATTAACGTGAAAATAATGTAAGGTAATTTAGAGTTCGTAACGAGCAATTTATGTGAATAGTACTTGTACCCAACGATTATCAGGTACCCGAAACCCGTGATTTACACGTCTAAAAGCGGTGTACGGTAACCTAATTATGAACGTGTTAAACATCCATACCATGCCACCTCTAAGCACCGTCTAATCACCGCCACCTAGAGTATAAAGGCCCGTTCGCGCGCGGCAAAAAAAAATCAGATTGAGTAAATTGAGTTCGCCAACTTTTCCCAATAGAGGCGCGATTTTTCAACGCTTAGGTCACGTGCCATCTGTGATGTCAGCAGGTGATGTCAGAGAGTTTAAACATCTGACGACGGTTGGAGCAACTGGTTGCCACTTGCCAGTGGCTGGAGATTTTTGTTTTAGTGGTCGACAATTATTTTAAGGTAAGAGTTTGTGATTCTTTTCCAATTTTTAATTAATCTGCACAATATATTGAATACGTAGTAACAATTTTGAAACTTTAAAATATAGTAAACGTTGCTAAATAGTTGATTCCGCAGCTTAGGGCCTAAGCCTTTGCCTTATATCTTTTGAAGTTTTTTAATTGCAATTTTTTTCCAAGTTTGATTGTTATTTTTTCTTTTTTTAGAATTAGTATTTTATTCACACCGTTGAATAATATAAAATAATCTGATGTGCCGTCCGTATTTTTCATAATGGTTATCTGTTCAGTTCCTAATTGTAAACAAACCGATGGAAAGGGGAAGAAGCGTCTTCTTGAAAATGATTTACCCGTAACCTTTCACTCATTTCCTAAAGATGGAGAAAAAAGGGGAAAATGGATCGAAGCTATATTTGGTGATAATGCAATTTATGAAGATATTTTAAAGGTGAAGGGGAACTAAAAATATGCAGCAAGCATTTCTTGCCAAGTTTTTTAGTGCAGTATTACACGGTCTAAATCACCACCAAACTTAGTGTGATATTGTCCACCAATTCTCCACGTGTATTAAACGCTTTAAATCCCCACCAAATTAACGTGATGAGTTTAACCAAACCTCCACGTGTTTTACACGTCTAAATATAACCACAATTAACGTGATGAGTTCAACCAAACCTCCACGTGTTTTACACGTCTAAATATATTCCACAATTAACGTGATAGTTTAAACCAATTCCCCACGTGTTTTACACTCGCTAAATCAACACCACAATTAACGTGATATTATCCACCTATACTCCACGTGTTTTACACGCCCTAAATCATCAGCTCTATTAACGTGTTATATTCAACATATACTCCACGTGTTTTACACGCCCTAAATCATCAGCTCTATTAACGTGTTATATTCAACATATACTCCACGTGTTTTACACTTATGAAAAACCCAAACACGTTATATACACAAAGAACACTCAAAATACACGAAATTTACATGGTGAATTGCTACCTGGGATATTTTCCGACGGGGAATAAGATGATCCATTAGTGTATGAAGATGAGGTTTGATTGCTCCTCGTTTTTTCTCCAGACGACTCGGTTTGCGCTTCTTGGTCTCTCAACAGTCGTTGTCTTCGTTCTCGTCAAGTCTCCCGACGTTCGTCTCCAGTACTGACTCCAGCGTCCTGAAGCATAGGCATGGACTGTGAGGAGGTAGAACTTGAAGATGAACTACTTGAAGTTGAGGATGACGGGCTTCCGTCCGGTTGGCAGACATCTTTGTTTGACCAATATAGCTTTAAATGAGCGATATTCTCGATCCCTTTTCCAATCCCATCCCGCCTTTGATCGTAGTAGCGTTTCTGGTGCGCGGGCGCTTTCTTGGCAAGTTCTTAAGACAAAGCAAGTTGCTTCGCTAAAGCTGAGAGCGATGCGGACCTTTCAACACAGTCCGCTACTGGCATACCCACGTCCAAGTCCCAGGGAAATCTCGGTTCCCTACCCATGTTCAGGTAGAAAGTAGTTCTTCCTGTTGTTGTATGTAGAGTTGAGTTGATGGCGAACTGGATAAATGGTAAGTTCTCGTCCCATCTTCGGTGATCTCGACCAACGAACATCGAAATAATTTCGCCCAGAACTCTGTTTGTGCGCTCCACGATGTTGCTCTGTGGATGATACGGAGTGATGTATCGTGGTTTTACTTTGAACATCTTGAGAATGTCCTACCAAAGTTGAGAAACGAATTGTGTCCCGTTGTCGCTTACGATGGCTTTCGGACATCCGTAACGAACTACCATGGAGACTAGTTTCTTCGCACAAGTTCTGGCTGTGATGTTTTTCATCGGGTACAGTTCTACAAATTTGGTAGCATAGTCCGTGAAAACCAGGAGGTATTTGTGATGGAGACGGCTTCATGGTAGAGGTGCCATTATGTCCACTCCCAGCAAATCAAATGGCTCAGTAATGGCCGTAGGTTGTATAAGACCTGGACGTTTTCTATTGCGGGCTATGTGCATTTGACATCCACGGACGTACTCGGTAACGTCCTGCCGGAACGATGGCCACCAGTATCTGGCCCGTACTTTCTCGAAGGTACGATCTCGACCTCGATGTCCAGATAGAGGGTGGTCATGGAATAAGCGGATGGCGTCCCGCCGGAACCGCTGTGGCAAATAGATTTTCGCTGGTTGTCTACCATAGGCCTTTCGATATAGGACATCGTTCTTAATCTCGTAGTACCGATGTCCTTGAGGATTATCTCCTGATAACTGGACTATGATGTCATTAGTGGCTTGTTCATCTTGTTGGGCTTTTCGCACTTCTTCCAGCGTGAAAGAGTGATACAATGCATGATTGGCGGGAGGAGCCAATCCGCTACTGGTTGAGGATGAAGTCGACGTCATTGAAGAGGATTCCGCTGGACTGGAATCTTCTGACGAGGACGGTGAAGTCATGTCTTCCAAAGACATGGCTAATAGAGAGACAGGCGCTCTTGATAATGCGTTCGCAACCTTGTTCTCAACTCCCTTCTTCTCTATGATCTTGATGTCATACGTCTGCAGGTAAATTGCCCAACGAACAAGTCGAGAATTTGGTTCTTTCAAAAAATTTTAAAAATGCCACGAAAAAACCCAAATTGGGTTTTTTCGTGGCATTTTTAAAATATGTGTTGCCTGAATAAAATGTGTTAGAATATATTTTTTACCTTCAATTGTTATATAAAGACTATCAGTTTGTCTCACTCTCTCACCAGTCAGTATGCCAAGATTATCACAGGAAGAACGCAATAGGCTCGTTGCGTTACATGAGGCTGGTCGGGGTGTTCCTTTTATTGCGCAGCAACTGGGCTGTTCAAAGCCAACCGTGAGGTCATGGCTAGCCGCTTATGGTGAAAATGGGCGATTGACAGACAAACCAAGACCGGGAACTCCACGCGTTACCACTGCAGAAGAAGACGACGTTATTGCTGCTCTTGTTGTGAATAATTCTACCACCACTGTTCGATCTGTAAAATCCATCATGGAATTGGAAGCGTCGGAAACAACGATTAGAAACCGATTACGTGACGTTGGGCTACACAGTCGTATCGCCGCGGAGAAGCCATATCTCAAACCAGAGCACGAACAAGAACGCCTAGCATTTGCGCGCGCTCACCTTCACTGGAGGAACGAATGGAATGAAGTTGTCATCAGCGACGAACCAACATTTTGTTCATCTACGGACCATCACGTAAGAGTGTGGAGAGAGAAAGGGACCCGATATGATGCGGCTAACATTCATTCAATCCGGAATAGCGGACGGTTTTCTGTGCCAGTGTGGGGTTATATTTCAAAACATGAATTGGCACCTTAGCGCGAATAGAAGGGCACCTAAATTCCGATAAGTATATTGATGTATTGGAACATACCTTTTTTCCTCATGTCGTAGACAATCATTTTCCGGACGGTAAATTTATATTTCAACAAGATAATTCGAGTATACACAAGTCACGTGCAACCATGGCGTATTTGAATGAGAATCATCCGGAAATAGATGTAATGAACTGGCCAAGAAATTCACCCGACTTATCTCCAACCGAAAACGTGTGGGCGATTATGAAAAGGATTGTATCCCAGAACCATATAATTCCCAATGATAAGGACGAACTATTCACCATCATCCAGGCCGCATGGGAAGAGGTTGGCGAGCGGCCCGATTACATAAGCAATCTGTTTTCATCAATGCCGCAGAGAATGCAACAGGTTGTAAACGCCAACGGGAAAATGATCAGATATTAATCGCATAATGAAATTAAAAATGAAAACGTATAAATGTATTTATCCTAATCATGTTCATAAATAAG
This sequence comes from Phalangium opilio, assembly GCA_019434445.1. Classification (NCBI taxonomy): domain Eukaryota; kingdom Metazoa; phylum Arthropoda; class Arachnida; order Opiliones; family Phalangiidae; genus Phalangium; species Phalangium opilio. The sequence continues at coordinate 49,545 of JAEQBA010001898.1, forward strand.
AATAAATGTTGGATAGTAATTAGCAAAGTGTCTTTATTCTTTATTTAACTTGTTATGTTGGTTGGGTTTTTCTCAATAAAATATATACACACTCTGCATTAATTGCGTCCTTACTTAACCTTCAAGGATTTAATACTTCGTTCAGCTCAGCAGATTCCATTGATTGTCAAAAAGACCATAATTTGCCATCGGATACACTGCTAAGACTAGTGTAACTTTAGTATAATACTAATTTCGGATTGTAAATAAAGGGTTTCTTGAGAAAGGTTCGTTATCTTGATTATGGCGAATCCCAATTAGTTGAAGACAATGAACACAACCACTTTCTCAAATGTAGGCACCACTTTGTGACCCATGCTATACTTGGAATGTGGGTATTCTCCTTTTCAGTGAACCTTTATTTCCTCCATCAAGCGGTTTTCAATGGGTGACATATTGAGGAAATTGGTTGGCCATTGAATTTCTAGATGGTTCTCTCTGAAATGCGCCGTTTTCAACCAAACGTTCGTGCAGACTTATGTTGAATCTGACATCAAGAATCGCCCACTAATCTTGATAGAATTCTTTCTCCACCCCCTGGCATTTGCGAACCATAGTGGAACAGAATGTCGCACCCGTGGCCATATCTTCACCGGAGGAAGATTTTAAGTTTCATTCCACAATTGTTGATTATATCTTTGTGCAATATGGCTCAAGGCATTGATTCCGTGGGGGACGTGTATTCAGAAAATTGCAATTAACATCACTCTCCCTTTACTGGAATGCCATTCGGTAATTCGGACGAGCTATGCTCAACTGTTCACCTTCTCTTTAAAATCATCCCAATCATTCAAAACCCCCTATTTAGCAGTTGGAAATGGAAAGTGGAGAGTGCAAAAAAAACGCTTAGTAAAAAATTTATTGAAACAACAATATAAGATACGTTTTTTAATACCCATTGTATCAGATCAATAATTTGCGGCTTATGATTGAAACAAGACGTCGCGAGAGAGAAAGTTTTTAATTGCGGCGACTGTACCACCATTCGTTGCGGGACTAGGTTCAGGATCATCTACAACGTTTGATTGTGAAGAGGGGGCATTTACGGCATTATCGAAGACAGCTAAGTTTGTCCATTAGAGTTTTAAATGCTCAGGGTTAACTTTTCCTACATTCTGCCCTGAGTTAGCGTCTTCTAACTCGTAGACTACGGGAGAATGTTTAGCTACTATTTTAAAGGGACCTGCCCATTTGGGACTAAGCTTTTTCATAAGCTGACCTGTCGTACTTGATAAAGGATGTGTTTCCATCCATACTAGGGTTCCTACCTCAAATTCTAGAGGGTCATGACGGTGGTCATAGTATTTCTTTTGGTGAGCTTTTGCTAACTTAGATAATTCATTACTGAATTCTAATTGTTCCTTAAGAACTTTTAAAGCTTTACTACGACTGGGGTCATCAGGGTCATGAATGGGTTCTTCAATGTCTATATCCCAAGGGAGACGTGGCTCCTGCCCTAAATTCAAAAAGAAAGGGTATCTGCCCGTGGTTTCATGGGGTGCAGAATTGATAGCAAATTGAAGAAGGTCAAGGGATTCATCCCATCTATCATTGTTATTCCCTACATAAAATGATATAAGTTCGCCTATTATTCTATTTACTCTTTCGGTGGGATTTCCCCTAGGTGTGTAGGGGATGGTAAACTTTCGATTAATTCTAAAACCACTGCAAGTTTGCAACCAAAGTTTCGAGGTAAATTGTACCCCTCTATCACTAAGGATAGCTTTAGGAGCTCCCCACCTAGTAATAATAGACTTGAAAGCCTGCACACAGGTCTTAGCTGTAATAGTTTTAAGTGGTATCATTTCCACAAATTTAGTCATATAATCGACAAAAACTAATAAATATTTATAGTGGTGTCTACTTAAAGGGAAGGGTCCCATTATGTCGACACTAATCTGGTCCCACGGACTAGTTATTTCAGAGGGTTGCATTAGCCCTGGCTATTTTCTATTCCTAGCCTTAAATTGTTGGCATAAAGTGCATCCTCTTACATAATCCTGGACATCACTAACTATAGTAGGCCACCAATATCTATATGTCACTTTACTTAGGGTCTTATCTTTGCCCCTGTGAGCCGATAGTGGGTGGTCATGTAATAACCTCACGGCTTCCAGCCTTAAACGAGGAGGTAGATAAAATTTTTCAGGATAATTCCTGTTAGGTCTTCTATAGAGAAGATTGTTTTTCAATTCAAATAGTTTATGCCTAACTGGGTTAGGTCCTTGCAAGAATTAATAATAGGGGAAGCAAAAGGGTCTTGCCGTTGGTTTTTTTTACATCTTCCAATGTAAACACAGAATATAAGGTTCTAGGACCTGGGGGACGTATACGACCTTCGACAGAATCGCTAGAGGACGTACTACTACTACTGGTAGTATTTGTACTTGAGCTACTACTCGTTGGATCCACATTACTAGTAGAGTTAGAAGTAGAGGAGCTAAAGTTAATGCTTAAAACGTTTATCGGGGCCCTCGACAAAGCGTCTGCTACTACATTTTCTACTCCTTCCTTATGTTTAATGGTAAAGTCAAATGTCTGAAGGTACATAGTCCATTTAACTAAACGAGAATTTGGTTCCCTGATATTAAATAACCACTGTAGAGCCTGATGGTCAGTGAGGACAGTGAATTTACGACCTTCTAGAAAGGGCCTAAACTTCTTAACCGCCCAACAAATGGCTAAACACTCTTTCTCGCTAGTGGAGTACCTAGTTTCCGCATCTTTAATACCTGTACTAGCGTAAGCTATGGGAACTTCGACATTATCTTTTATTTGGGAAAGAAGGGCACCTAACCCTGCATCACTAGCATCTGTAGTTAGAATGCACGGGGAATCCCTTCTAAAGGAAGCTAAAGGATGAGCTTTACATATTTCTTCCTTGATCTTTTCGAACGCCTGTTGCTGTTCGATACCCCAAGTAAATTTTTGATCCTTTCTTTTAAGTTTATTAATGGGTGCTACTATTTGAGAGTAGTGATTAATAGATCTATTGTGCCAACCTGCCATCCCTAAAAATCTCTGGACTTCCTTAACATTTTTAGGAGGAGGGAATTTCTGAATGGCTTCTATCTTAGAAGGATCTATATGCACTCTTGTTTCATTGACTATGTGACCGAATATGGTAGCTTCTTTCTGAGCGAAACGACATTTTTTTAGCTGTAGGGTGAGACCCGCTTCCTTTAATCTATTTAGGACGTATTCTAAACACGTCAAATGCTGATCCCAATCTTCGCTAAGCGAGATTAAATCATCTAAATAATCGATTAATTGGAAGTAATCTGCGTCTCTAAAAATCTCGTCAATTAAACGCTGGAAAGAGCTAGGGGCGTTACAAAGCCCAAAAGGGAGTATATTGAACTCGTACTTTCCCATATGAGTCACAAAACCTGTTTTTTTCTCTACTCTTTTAGGGTGCATTTCCACTTGCCAATACCCTGATTTAAGGTCAAGGGTTGTTATAAATTTAGGTCTTCCAACCCTAGCTAACATGTCCTCTATATTAGGCAAGGGATAAGGGTCCTTGATGGTAACTTGATTTAGTTTTCTGTAATCAATACAAAACCTATAGGGTTTACCCCGTTTTGTTTGATCAACTAAAACAACGGGCGAAGCCCAAGGAGATACATAGGGTCTAATTATCCCGTCATCTAGCATTTCCCTGACATGTTGTTCAACTATTTTCCTTTTCTGGTCATTAACACGATAAGGTTGAGATTTGATGGGCGGACTATTACCCGTATGAATCTCATGGAAGAATAGTCCTGTTCTTCCTACTTTATCTGAAAACAACTCAGGAAATTTTAATAAAAGGGATTCTAATTGATGACGTTGTTCATCAGAGATAGGGGCTGCGAAAACTGCGTCCCTAATACTATTCACAATCTCCTTATCTATCGGATCCTTTTCGGATGGAATTGAAAAAGGGATCTTTAAGTTACCCACTGTTGATAGTGACGATTCAAAATCTATTTTGACCCTGTTTTCTTCAAGGAAATCTTGACCCAATATAAAGTCACTATTGAGGGAAGGAACTATGTACAATTTAAATTTAAATTGTTTCTCACTTTCGTTTGACTTAAGAGTAAACTCTAGTTCGTGAGAACCTTTTGTAAAAGTATAACGGCCATCGCCCCAAACTACACAATCTAATTGTTCATCTTCAGGTAATTCTGAAGAGTTTCTATATTTACAAATCTTTAGCAACTGATGTAAACTGACAAAAGAGGCATCGGCCCCACTATCTAACTTAGCGTGAACTGTCGCGTGTTCAAAAGTAACGGGAATGGTGACCCTTTTATAAACTGAAATTTTCCTGACGGATTCAATCCTCAGGGGGAACGCGACACGCTTTTTGGTAGGGGAATTTATTGGGCACCGGGAGAGGGACCACGAGGGACCTCTCCCGTCTGGGCTTCCCCCGACTTGCTAATCTTTTTTTCTTGACAGTCGGGTGCAAGATGACCTGGTTTTTGGCAATTATAACATGTGATAGTACGTGTAGATGGGTAGGACAAGGCCAATTGACGACCAGGAGATTTTGATCCCTTTGTATTGTATCTAGTATAGTATCTTTGACTATTTGAAGTGCTAGCCTTAGCTTTGGCTCTAGAGTCTAAAGGTTTTAAGGGATATTCCCATTGAGGAGAAGTAGGAGGATTACAAGGGCTTTGACAATGCCCGGGGGAACACTGACTATGGGCGGAGCCTTTATTAGCTGGGCAAGAACACTCAGCTGTAAGCTTAGGTTTAGGGGGTGATTTCCTCTTTTTCCTTTTTTCAGCATTCTTTTTCCTAACTTCGATATCCTTTTCAATTGTTTTACAGGATTTCCTTAATTGTTCCATTGTACTAAATTGCAAGAAAAGGAGAGGAGTTCTTAGTTTCTTCCTTTAAATTGCTCTTAATAATAGGAACTAAATCCTTTTCGGAAAGAGGATGGGTCATCCCTAAATTTAACTTCATAACTTCCCCGAAAAAATCTTCTACCGATTCCTTATCTTTCTGACTCCTATGGGAAATCTCTATTTTAAGCTTAGAATCAGCTTCAGAGTCTCTAAACTGAGCCTTAAAGTGTCTTTTGAATGTCTTCCTAGCTAAATGAGGATGAGCAGGGTTTGACTTACAAATATCGTCATATTGAAGGATTAAATCCCTGTACCAATATAAGGCATGCCCTCGTAAAAGGAGAGGCAATGCAGCTAACCTATCTTCCTTCGATAGCTTGTGAAATTTGGCATATTCCTCAAATGCAGCTAAAAATTCAGAGGCATTATCATAAACGCTAACCGTTCTGGAGGCTCGATAGGGACTTTTTCCGTCTGGGGAATTGAACTTCTATTTATTAAGGAGGGTAGATCCCTAACTAATTTATTTATAACTTTATTTATTGCTACATTTTGAGCCACGGCATTAGCCTGTGTGGTAGAATTATCTGCCAAGGTTTGGAGTAAGGGTAATATAAAGGATCGTAATTCCTCGTTGGTAGTGTCTGGTCGAAATTGAGGGACTTGTCGAGACGGAGACAATTGGGTTCTGATAGTTAGGTAATTTGGTTGAAAAACTAACTTTAGACTTAACACTTTTGGACGCTGATTTAGGAGGAACAAGGGAATCAATCCCAGTTTGAGGAGGGAAATTTGAGGGAGTTGAACTTCCCTGGCGAGCGGGAATGCTCTTATGAGGGAATAGTTGGTAGGGAGAAAATCCCAATACTGAAGGGGCGGCCGTCCTCTTTCTTGTATCAGAATCCTCTTCATCCTTCTCTTCTTCAATACGAAGAATCCGGTTAAAATTCTCCAAAGGATCATCTGTTTCTGGCGGTGCTAGAGTGTCGCTATCGTCTCCCGCAGAGGCAAACAGATCTTCTTTTGATTGGTCTTCCCTTTTATTTAATGTTGAATCAACCTCCTCATCCTCAGATGTTCGAGGCGACCTCCATGTTTTATTGTCCGAGTAGGCCATTATTTATTTAATTAAGTTAAGTTTACAATGGTCAAAATAGTCAAACAAGTTAAGTTTATAGAAATAATCATGTAAGTTATCTAAATTCAGTATATTAATTAAAAAGATAAATTTATTTTTAATTTATTATTTAAATTAATTATGATTAATTAAGATTTAATTTAATTTAATTATCTTTAATCATTTACCTTCGTGGAAGCCAAGGCTTAACACCACGTGGGGGGCGGATATACCGACAATAATAAACAAGTTTTTTATACGGGACTGACCAAGGCTTAAGGTCTAATCGTGACGAGTCCCTGTTCGGGCGCCATCTATGTAACCCTCAACAGAAATTAACTAAATAGGGAGATTCTCCCGAGGGCCATAAAAATGAATTAAAGTCAACTCACAGTTTTAAATCCAAATTCAACAACAAGTTTATTTCAGTTAGCTGATATAGGAATAAACCCATAACTGAGTAGTACAATATTCGCTCCGTCTTAGGAGAAATCACAACAAGAACTGATAACAGAATTCGAAATTATTCTATAATACAACTGTGGAAGGGGGAGTGGCTTGTAACATGGAGGCTAGATATGCCCTGCCAGAACCAAGGAGTGGAAGCTCCAATGATTCTGGCAGCCATGTTACAATATTAATTCAAATTGTTCAGAAACCTTAGGAGCCGGGAGTGTGGCGCACTCCTGTAAGCCAAGCTTCTGGGCGGCAAAGTTTGAGGGAATACGACACATGTCGGCGATCCTACCCTATAGGTGCCGACTGTCCCGTGTCCGCCGGAGGTGACTTACCCCGATTCCACCTTCCGTCACCTCCCAAGTAAACCTCATTTCCTTCCCTGCTTATTCACATACGACCTAGCGGCCCCCGTCAGTGCTGGGCCGCGTAGGGTCTCCCGCTCAATTCTTCCTGGTGCTCAAGGCCTAACGGCTAAGCACTAGTGCTCGTCGGTGGTAAAAAAAAACCTTAGGAGGGTAAAAGTATTCGGGCATTGTGCATACATTAGTTAACACGTGTGAACTAACCAACCATCGATTTTAAAACTGTCATTCCTGACTGCTTGACTGGACAATGAACTAAAATTGCTTCCCCGTCATTTTTACATGCAAATACAAAGGGAGCTGTACATAGTTATACCACAAAAAGATTCCGTACACCTGAGCACCAACACATGTCATAAACTTATCAAGTACAATTACCAGTCATCTGTAATCTGGCTTAATTACCAGTCGTCGGTATTCTAGCTTAAATAACAGTCGTCGGTAATCTAGCTTAATTACCAGTCGCCGGTAATCTAGCTTAATTACCAGTCATCGGTAATCTAGCTTAATTACCCGTCGTCGGTAATCTAGCTCAATTACCAGTTGTCGGTAATCTAGCTCAATTACCAGTCGTCGGTAATCTAGCTCAATTACCAGTCGTCGGTAATCTAGCTCAATTACCAGTCGTCGGTAGTCTAGCTTAATTACCAGTCGTCGGTAATCTAGCTTAATTACCAGTCGTCGGTAATCTTGTTAAAATCACCTTTATTGTTACTGTCTCTAAGGCAGTTGGTATTTTTATATTTATGTGTGGGGCTCTTTTCCAATTTAACTTGTTAGCTAACACAAGCTTAGGTTCGCTTGTTTTTTAACCACCACGAAAATGGGACCAAATAGCGTTAACCGTGCTAACATCATAAACTGACTCTTATCCATGCTAAAATATCGCTAATTGGAATATTTTGGAAAGTTTGAAATTAAACATACTTAGACTTAAATTTAAGCAATGAAAGTTGGAAAGCGGAAAATATAAATACCAGGCTTTCGTTAAAAACCGTTTTCAAGTCAAACAACCGAATAGTTATTGCATTACGGCTGCCACAAAATGGTTATTTGTAAAACATTTTCCCATGTTATTTCTATGGAAAAATTTCGAGGTTTTCGTCAAAATGTATGATTATTTTTATTGATATGAAAACCACCCTTAGCAACTTCATTTTTTATAAAATAAACTATTTAATGGATATCTTTGAAATTCTAACCATATAATGAGGGCCCGAATTGTAGTTCTGCGGATTTTTTTCAAAACAGTTCAAAGAATACAAAAAAGTTATATCCAATCAAAAACTCTTCCTTATACATTAAAGTCAGTATGAAGTCTTATCTAAGAGAGCTACCGCTCTCATAGAATATAGGAGGCAATGAATGAAATATATCACAATGCACCAGCCTTGATAGATATAGGAGGCAATGAATGAAATATATCACAATGCACGGGCCTTGATAGATATAGGAGGCAATGAAGGAAATATATCGCATGCACGGGCCTTGGTAGATATAGGAGGCAATGATTTAATCTCTTTCTTTGCACGAGAGGTTTATCATTAATATTTAAATAAATATAACTATTTTTAATTATTTTCATCTTCAATAATTAACATTACTAATAGTTAAATCGTTTAAAATAAAGTTGTACCTATTATCTTCTCAAACTTGGCTAATATTGACGTTTAAATTGAAGCGTACCCCTCTTACCTTATTCTTTTAAAATTTTGGTATATATATGGAAATCGTTTCCCTTATAATAGTAAGTAAAAAGCGCAATTGCGAAAACCTTTGGTGGCCGATCCCACCTTAAGGAGGCTAGACGTTTCTCGTAACCCTAGCTGATCGCCGCGTATATCCTAAAACCAAAGGTTGATAATGGAGTAGAAGCCAATGATACAGATTGGCCTCTATGTGGAAGACAAGTGGATGGTGGTGTTAGAAGCCAGTGTAAGTGCAGACTGGTGTCAATGTGGCATTGACAAAGAACAGAAGATGGTGGTGTTGGAAGCCAGAAAAGTACCAGACTGGTGTTCATGTGGGATGGACGAAGACCAAATATGGTGGTGTGAGAACTCAAGTATAGATTAGCCAACGGAGAGAAATACAATTTTCCAAATTTCTGAGAACTGTCAATGCGGTCCGGAAATTGGGAACACGTTTGCTCTGATACGCAAACTGCGAACGCGGTCACGTGGGTGTAACAACGGACAGACAGACACGGCCGTTACAGAACCTCTCCTGGACTACGTCACACGGAGAGGTAAAAAGAACAATAAGTATGCACATCATTTAAGTGTATGTCTGCAAAGATACAAAAAAGAATTCGTAAATCTTAAAAGTTTGAACTGCAAATCAACGGCACATCACTCAACGGAGCTACCTTTCAACGATTTTATTGCACTGCTACTACAGTAACAGAGGTTTAATTTTTCAATTACAAGATATTTCGAGCTCCCCAACAACGCACAACCTTGGTGTCTCAACTCAGAACGGCTTTACATTAAGAAAATCCCGTCAGCGATTTTCTATTTATACTCAATTCGAAATCGTAATGTTAATCTCTATGAAGGTTAACATTACATTTTACTAAAATTTTCAATCCAAATCTCGCTCTCAAATTCACCATTTTATATTCTCAAATTAAGGTACGTGATTTATCTAATACCCTTTGGGCCTACTTTTTGTCCTGCTAAATCCGTGGTTAAAAGGATCACAATGAGATGCCTGGAGATTTTTTTATAATTATCAGCTGTTTTCACGTAGTTTAAACGAATATTTAGCACAGTGTGCTTTTATACAGTGCATCGCATTTTCCGACCATTCCAACTGTAAGTTACGATTGAGTTTGACAATTCCAGAACTAATTTATTTCCTAAATAACGTTTCACCCCGAAAAGGGACAGATATTATTCGAAAAACGAGTTTTGCTTTTTAGTTCTTTAAAATTTATACACAATCCTTGGCGAAACAAGGGCACTTTTCAAACCTAATTTTTATAATTCGGGGTGGAACAGATAAGAAGAACACTTATTTCGAGTAAAAACACGCTTGGCTACTCCTAAAATGAGATCCATAATTCTTATTTGTGGCTTTAAAAACGGTGTCGTATTTTTGACATTTATCATACATTCAGAACAGGTGTTCTGTATGTGTGTTGTTACACCCTGTATGAGTTTTAAACTTCAATTTGAACTCGAGTCATCGTTGTCCCTGATTTTAGCTGTTTGTTCCAAAACGCCGCATTTATACCCGTTTTTGTTGTAAAATGTCTAATCATAACAATTGTTGTAACTACGCAATTAAATCCAATTTTCTCATGTCGATTAAACTTAATTTCAAACTGCATTACACATAATAATTTCTGGCCCCATTGGGGTTTGAAAATGTGTCGCGAATAATTGTGTGTAAATGCAGTTTTTTAAGGACTTTGAAGCAAAACTCGTTTTTGTGTATTTAGTCTATAATTAAACAAAGAAGATAATTAAACGCGTTTTGTTTACCTGTACAAATATTGCCATGCACTAAATGTCAAGCTTTTTACCTCTCTGAGTGACGTATATCACGGAGAGCTTCTGTTTCGGCCATGGGTGTGTGTGTACCGCTTTCACAGTTTTGGACACAAATCCATACTTCTTGGCTTCTCGCACCATCATCTTCTGGTTGTTGTCTATTCCAGATAGACACGGTAGATCCGATTGATTTTTCATAATATTGGAAATCACTTACAAAGCTAGAACTTATGTAATGTAGTGTCAAGATGCAAACATGAGCTGTAGCAATACTATTACTTGCACTGGTAACCGTTGATCGACTTGAATAATACTTTTATGACATTTCATAACTAAAAGGAACAGCAGGGGCTTTTATACTTCCATCGTATTATTACTTCGCTACGTTTCTTTGAATCGAGAGGGTGGAGCGCTCGTGTAAGTCAAGCTTCTCAGAGATGACTGCCCCGTGTCCACTGGTGGTGATTTGATCCCACTACCCCTTCCGTCACCTCCAAAGTAAAAATCATTTCCTTCCCCCGTGTATTTGCATAACCAATTATTTGGAATCTTACCACACTTGGATCATACGCTATACAATTAAAATATGTAATTTTCATTCTAATCAGGCATTCCACAAAAAAGTTTTGCTAGAATACGAAAGAAGATTCCAAAAAATGAATCGAAAAAAGGGAGACCGCGACGACGTCTTCAATCAAGGGAACGCCGTCTACTTTGGCACCATTCATCATTTGGAATACACTTGCAATTGGTTTTACAAAGCGGGAAAAGACTTGCATTACGGTAGAGATCCTTTCTTCCAGTTCTCCTTCGCTTTCCAAGTGTCCAAGGCAGCTTCGAATACTTTAAAAGACTTAGTCAATCTGAGGTAAGACACCATGTTATTGGAAAAATCATTTGCTGAGATTTTATTATTTACGCGAAAGAATAATGAACTATTGGGAGTCTGGACATGATATCAGAGCCAACTTTCTGTTGAACAAGAACGCCTGCTCAAAATACTTGAAAACAAAACAGGGCTTAGCGTTTTCGAAGAAGTCTCTTGAAGATTTTGGAGCCATATTTCTCGTGTACATCTCTTCAATGGCCATTTCCTTTTTGGTAATGCTCGTCCAGTTACGACACGCTTTCAACAACTAACATGCGGAACGGAGTTCTTGAACTGAGTAACAATAGCATGAACTAAAAATTTTATTCTGAAATCGACTCTCCCCTATGAAATTTAAAAACAGGAACAAATATTGGTTGTAATTTGTTGGGTAAAACCGTAAAATACTTGTTACAATTTAAAATTTGTTTTCTACTGAAATAGAAGGCCTGAGACCGTGTTTTTCAAACACACGATCTTGTGTCGTGAGACTTTTAGATCAACTTTTAATGTTTCGTCAAAAAATTGATAAAATATATTACTCTCAAACATGCCACAAGGTAGCTCATTATGTCAGTGCTGGATAACAAATAATTATGGACACACAGTCTCTAGGTAGTCTAGTGAGGGTTTTCTAACACAGTTTATAACATTCATATTTTCACTATTATACATCGGTCGTTAGAGCAGCAAAGTGAAATATAGAAACGGTTTAAATTATAGCTCTCTCAACTTTAAATGAATAAATATAAGGTTTAAATATACTTATAATAGGAATTATAGGACTAAGGATGTCACTTTGGGAAATAGTGAGGTAGAGTTATAATTCAGTCTCCATTACGCCCGCTATTAAAAAAGGTCTCCCTCCTAGCTATCGAAATTTCAAAGTATATTCATTTAATATGGAAGTCTCTAGCTAAATGAACTAATCGTGTTTTAATTAGAGCCATATTGTAATGTTTTAAATATCTATGATTATATTAGACATAGTCCCCTTATTAAACATATCGTTTTTGAGTTACTTAAAAATACTGTTCAAAGTAGACAAAGACATATAAAAGCAAACGAAAAGCGGAAAAAATGGATACTTTTGAAAACTTGATTACAATTTTCAATTATTTAAGAAAATAACTGCATTAGTTGTTTTTAATCCAAATTCTATTTTCAGGAAATATTTTATGATTAAATGACATCATAGAAGTTTCAGTGAAAACAGTTAGTTGGCAGTTTGTTATTAGTATTTTTTAACGAATTTTCCACTAAATTAAGCGGAATTGTTTTTACATCTCCTTGAAACAAGCGTTACCAAATTTGTTTTGAATAGAGGGACACCGCCAAAGATTGCGAGTTTCAGTATTTCTCGCAATGCCGTGTGATATGAACTTCTGACTAATGAAAGTGAAAGCTTTATAGATTGTACATATCGTATATTAAATAGTATTTATTTTGAAAATAACCCATCCAGCAAAAGCACGAGAAAAACACAGTGATATAGATAATAGCCAAAGGAGATGATCTAAAAGGACATAGCTTTCCAGCCTGGGAATGAGGGTAATGAGTGTCAGGTTATCTCTAACGAACGTCTCATCTCGAATGTTCCTAAAACCTGATATCCCAAGGCTAGGCCGAATGCATTTACTGTAGAGTAAATGGTAGTTGAACAACCAAAGTTTTTCTCTACTAACATTTTTCTCGGCGCCAACTAACATCAGCCGCGGAAAGCTGGGTCTCACTAAAAAATTCCACCCCCCTTAAAAAAGGTACGAATTTTTACAAAACTTGTGTTGAGCTTTTCGGCCAATAGAGACGTAGATCCACTCGCGTAGATCTTAGGCGATCGGAGTTTACGTTATGGCGGAGCAAGTTAGGTTTAAATGTATTAGTTTAGAAATGGATAAAGGGCTCTCAAAACAAACTCAGAGTATTTCCGTGCCAGAATAATATAATTCCGTCGGCTTCTAATTATATCGAATTAATTACCCTCTTTAAAAACATTTGCACTCCACACGATACACCGTTGCTATAAAAAACGCAAACACCGTGCACTTGGATGAACCCTCCATGCTTGAACCTACTCGGACAAAAAAATGAACCCGGCCTGTTTAACTTCACTCTCCACCGCTGTGGAGCGCTGCTTCAAAAGCTCGTTCTCGGTCGTGGCCGATATTTTAGAACTTTTATCTCTCCATTCACGCGAGCTCCGTTGGGAACTTTAAAAAGCTTAACGTCAGAACTTTCAGACACAGAGGCTACGGCAAAAAATCTTACATAGGAACTTGCGGCCGTATTCTACAGAAAAGTTAAGCTCCTCCTTCTGCCCTTGGCTCGCTGGTTGGACCGTCAACCATTGCCCTTGGCCTTTTAATTGGCTACGTCTACCAATGACGTTCCTTGCTTTGGCTCAGTGATTGGAGGTTCAACCGGCAAAAATAAGCCTTTGAATTCAGTTCAGTTTGAGTTTCAAGTTGAACCAAATTTCGGTGTAAGGTCAGTGTACAGTGTAAATTTGTCGCCAAAGGTCAGTGCTGCAACCTTTAACCCGAAACGATTAAGCAATTAACGCCACCTATCATATGAACTGAATAGTAATTTCGTGCCGTCTGCTCTTTTTTAATTTTAAATGACGTCAACGTATTTGAGACAGCCGCTTGTTAAGGTAACATCGTTTAATGTTGAGTAAGTTATATAATTTCACGTAAATAATGTGCTTGACATATTTGCATAAAAATTAAAAACCAATTGTAATTGCCGAATTAAGTAATAAATGTCAAATCTTTCCCTGTTTCCATGTTGTTACTTTGATAACATCGAACCACAAGTACCTAAGCGTAATGAAAGCATAACGTGAAGGTCACACAGATTTTTGTGTCTGTAGTTTTATTGGTAATGGTGAAACAGTAATTTTTTCATTCCTGTGTAATGTATCTTCAACTTTTGAAGTTGTCATTTCATGTATATTTATATTTTCTAACATTGGTAAGATTTATTTGTAGTTATTGTATTGAATTATACATAGTAATGAAACATGTTTAAAAAACTGAAAAAGGCGCCGCATTCCCTCTATGAGTTGAAGGTTGTACCCTTGTTGGTCATCAGTGACTTAGGTAACACGCCCGAAGAGAGGACAAAGATGTGATAACATATCACAAAGCAGGTAAATGATGTCCACCGCCAACAGAGAACCCTTTCCCGTGGTGACAATGAAAGGCATTCCTCAACAATATTCCACTTGTTATAGAAGAACGTGAAGCTCTGCGTATTGCAAATTTGGTAAGTTCTCGTAATGTATTAACCATTTTATAAGCATTATTTTTTGTTGCAGGTGGGTGCAAGCTTCTTGAATAGCCTTCCTCCAGTTTTTGCTGAAGATCCCTCGTTCGGCAGTCAGTGAGTGCGGTCGCAGTATTTTTTCGCTCCGTGTTTCTGTGCTAAGTCGAAGTTTTATTAAGCCTGCTCAGTTATTTACCCAATTAATATTTCTAACTATACCCGTGATCTTGAGTTATTTACTCAAACAGTATTTTTAACTATACCTGTGATCGTGAGTTCTATCCGCGTTGAAAAAAAAAGGACAGTGAATTAACCTACTGCGGTCATTAAACGTGGTGCGGCCGATTAATACCGTGACGAGTGGCTTGAAGACAGGGACAATTGCTTTCTCATTCACCTTAACGGAAGTAATTGCCGGAGCAGTCATTACCCGGAAACCCTACTTCCAATATATCCGGTAGACAAGGCGGCGTACAGCAAACATTCCGAAAAGATAAGTCGATTAAAAAATAAAACGTTCAGATAGATAAGGTAGGGAAAAAAAATTAAAAATTAAAGCACAGATAGATAACGTAGGATAAAAGTGATAAGCCCTATACTATAAAAAAAACTATACTAGTGTCGAGCGAAAAAAACTATTTAATTATCTGTCGCCTAAAATTAAGGCCTACCAGAATCTGAAACCACTACTTGCTCCAGCCGGTCGCCTAACCCTTTCAAGACCCTCTGACCCTGGACGCTCAGTCAAACTTCCATCTAAGTAATTAAATCCTTCTTCACCACGACTAGCGCAACCCCACGGCCATTATGACTAAGACTAGGGCGAACTCTAACACTAACTCGGGAGAAGAAACGGAACTCAGCTCTGCGGACCTGTTCAAAGAACTTAGAAAGATATCGAATAAATTAGATGGATTAAGCACGAATCTGAACGATACCAAAGCATCTGTAGTGGCAATTGAGAAAAGACAGCTAACCATGGAAAGATCAATTGCGGATATGCAGGACGCAATTAAAGATATGGGGGCTATACAGGACCGCATCTCTAACATAGAACAGAATGCTGTAGACGTAGAATCGCGAACTAAAAGCCGTTTTGGAGAAAATGAAAGGAAAATCGACAGCTTAGAGGCTATGATAAAACGAAATAATCTAGTCATAAGGGGTATTCCGGACAGTGGCATCGAAGACAGAGCTACACTAGTTAAAAAAATCCAAGACATATTTACTCAAAATCTCAATTTAAACATCCCTATAAACCAATCTCAGGTGTATCGCAAAGGCCCCTATCTCGCTGGTAAAAACAGAGTGGTCATTCTAAAAACGGAAACGTATGACACAAAAATGTCGATTCTCACTAGAAATACCATGCTTAAGGGCACAAGCATATTCCTAGAACATGACTACACTTCTAACCAAAACTTAGCTAGGTACAAGTTAAGACAATTTGCGAAAACCAAACATCCAAGCCGATATAAATGGATCAATAGCACTTCGATTAATATAGATTTGGACACATTTAAATACGACTTTGCCAATGATGTAGTTATAAAAATTTAACTCTGTTCTTGCTTTTTCTTTCTGTTTTTTTTTCAACTTTTTATGAATGTTTTTGAATTTCTAGTTTTGTATAAAAAAGTTCGGGTGTTAAAATTAACTCCAGATGATTAATATAATATTTAATAACATTCGTAGTGTGAAAGCCAATTTTTGCCACCTATTAAGTGAATGCCAGTTTCCAAAAAGTGAAATTGATATATACGCCTTAACGGAAACCTGGTTCAGGGGCGAATACTTTGAATCATATCCAAACTTAACTTTTACTGGACGGAATCGTACATATCAAGGGGGAGGTGGTGTTGGGTTTTACTTGAGGAAGGAGCTGAAATTCGAAGTAGTACTGGAAGCCTGTATCTCAAATGAAGTCTGCGAAGTGCACACAATTAGAGTAAATAATCTATACATAGCAGTTATATACAGAACGGGACATTTATCAGACGAATTCTTTCTACTGCTTGAATCAGTAATCGAAAAAATGGGACCACCGCGAGGTCGAAAAGTCATAGTTGGAGATTTTAACATAAATTTAAATGAAACCAGTACCACAACGCAGAGACTAATAGATCTGACAAGCAGCTATGGCCTAAACCAATTGGTGACTGAACCAACAAGGGTAACGGCAACTTGCGCATCCCTAATCGACCACTGTTTTACTAATATTACCGCGCAAGTCAAGGTTATGAACAACATAGATGTATCTGATCACTTCCCAATTAAAATCTCTTGTCACTGTCTCCAAGAAACTAGACCTAAAATTAAAATCAGGAATATCTCGCAACACAATATAACTAAATTTATTAATATACTACAAAACAAAGTTTGGAAACCCACGGTACATGCCGTAGACGTAAACACTGAATTTAATGAATTCCATGATTTCTTCGTTGAGGCTTACGATACTACATTCCCTTACTATGAGGTGACAAAAAGTGATTCCAGTAAATGGATCACTAATGACATACTCAGTGCCATAAAATTAAAAAGAAGGACTAAAAGAATATCGAAACGTAACCCTACTGAGACCAATATAAGACAATACAAAGACCAAAGAAATCTTTGCAATAATATGATAAGGGATGCAAGAACTAACTATTATAAAAAAGCATTGGAAGTCTGCCAGGCTGACCCGAAGAAGACATGGAAAATAATCAATGACCTCTTAGGGAAAGGCAAACTTAAAAAAGAAGCATTGATTGAAAACACCCCAGACTACTTTAACAATTTTTTTAACCCACCTCAAACTAACAAAGGCCAATCTTCGAGCGCATACAAAAATATGCCAGTAGTCGAAAACCTACCGAATACTATGGCCCTTTTCCAAGTAGAGGAATCGGAGGTATGTAACATAGCTTCATCTCTGAAAAGCGACTCTGCCGCAGGCTTTGACGATATCTCTCCAAGAATACTAAAACTCGTAGCGCCATTGATAATAAAGCCTCTCACAAACCTAATAAATCTGTCCTTTGACAAAGGCCACTACCCGCAACGTCTAAAAAAATCAATTATTGTGCCCATACACAAATCCGGTAATAGGCATTCACCCAATAATTACAGACCGATCTCAATCCTCTCAGTCTTTGCCAAAATCTTTGATAAATGCTTTAATAGCAGGCTTACGAAATTTGTAAATAAGTTCCAACTGATATCGAATAATCAATTTGGATTTAGAGAGAACTCTAGCGTAGAAGTAGCTAACCTAAAGGTCTATAAAAATATTGTTGATCTACTTGATAAAAACTCTTACGCTTTGGCAGTATTTTTGGATCTTAGAAAGGCCTTTGATACCGTTAATCATGCAATTCTACTGAGAAAGTTATATTCCACGGGTGTGAGGGGCAAGAGTCATGACTGGCTAAATTCATACTTGCAAGGGCGACAGAGTCAAACCAAACTTAATGGCAAAGTCTCCTCTGAAAATGTGGTGCTATGTGGAGTTCCTCAGGGATCAATTCTCTCTCCACTTTTGTTCAACCTATTCATCAATGATATAGTTGCGATCGACAAAGAGAACTCTTTAACCCTGTATGCGGATGACACGGTTAGTGTCAACGGGGGTTCAGAACTGAATCAAGTTATGGCTGATGCCAATAAGCTACTCGTCAAAATAGATACCTGGCTTAAAGAAAATCTTCTTGAGTTAAACACCGACAAAACCGTATACATGATATTCTCCAACATTAACAAGCCCCGCCACAACAATACCAGCATTCGACTAGGAGATAAGATACTGCAGGAAGTTGTTTTATATAAATACCTCGGTATATGGTACGATCCATATCTAAAATTCAATACTCACATAGATAATATAGTAAAGAAAATTGCATATGGTACCTATTTGATCTATCAAAACAAAAAGATTCTCAACTACGAAATACGACTTCAGCTCTACTATGCGCTAATTTATTCTCACCTAACATTCTGCATTTCGATATGGGGCAACACATCAAAATACAATCTGAATCGACTACTAATACTTCAAAAAAGAGCTCTAAGAATAGTGGACAATAAACCATATCTGGCACCAACCGCCCCGATATTTAAATCACTCCAGGTCCTTCCTATCTATCAAATATATGAATTTGCTTGTTTATTATTGATTTTTAAATCACTAAAATCTAACATATTTAACCCGTTTCTTTTACGGACACCGTCAAAGCACCATACACGACAATACCTACTATTGGAAATAGAATACGCGCGCACTTCTACAAAATTCAATTCTATCTTTTGTAAAATGACCAAGCAATTCAATAACCTAAACCCTTCCCTAAATATAAGCATAGGTAAATTTAAAACAGTTGCGCGGCAGTATATTTTAAATAGTATTCATTAAACGGTAACATATGAGAACGGTTGAATTGGATTACCTTAATGTTTAAGTCTAATTCTAAAAATCTATCTATTCTAACGTCTAAATCTAATTCTAGAAATATATCTACTCTAATGTCTAACTCTAATTTTATAACTCATTTAAACTAATGTGTGATTAAGTGTAGATTTTTTTTTTTTTCTTTTTATGTTATTATGCTTAATCCTAATGTTAAATTTTCAACACACTAGTGTCCAACTCCCTTTGTTCTTATATTTAAGCTAATATATTACAACTAAAAATGTTAAAAGTAAACATAACATTAATGTAAACAAAATAAAAGGAATATTTAATAACTATGCATAAAATATGGAATACGGCTAAAAGTCATTTTTTGACTTGGCCTCGCATTGTAACGGGCAAGACCGTAGTGGACAAAATAAATAAATTATTATTATTATTATTATTAAGAGCCTTCTGCTTTCCATGAACATGGTGCTCATCCACTTGCCACTGAAGAACACAGAAATGGTCATAAGAATGGTTTCTATTCGACGTAGGGTATAAAAGTCCACCTTCTGAAAATTCAATTTGGACATTTTTTTGAGATAGAGGGTTGCTGCAAAGTCAGTTAACCATTAAGAGTTACTGCGGTGTTCTTTTAATTTTATTCTTCACTTCAACATTTCATTATTCTTTTTTCCATCATTCCTTGCTATTTGTTCTGCATGCATAGCCTTCCTTTATTGTTTCATTTATAAATGGGCTAAACTTTCTTATAGCTTAGTCGCTGCCTAGTAAGAAAAGCAAGAAACGCTCATAGCTTCCGCTAATGCATGTTTGGATGCTCTACTCACGTTTGCGTCTGTTTGGCAAATAATGACTGAAAATGAAAGGGCTAGGAATGAATAAGAAAAGCTAAGGTTTGAAAATAAAAGGTTTAGACTGTAAACAGAGAGTATTCATCATGACCGAAGTGAAAAATTGCAGCCTGACAATAATGACTAGTTTTGTTTTTTGAAGACATGTTCAAGCGAAGCATGTTCTACTTTACTGTAGATAATGTTCTAAATGCCATGATAGGTTGTTTGAATATCGTCTCACTGTATTTTGATTATTTTCAATGCTCAATTTGGCATGCACTTTCTTCATGACCACATGAACTCTCTCTGGTTATTGTATTCTCCTTTGTGATTTTATAGTACTCATTGTTGATATTCTATTAATTCATTTTCACCAAAGTTTCTTTAATATCCAATTTGACACGTACATTTTTTAAATTCTCTCATTATAAATAGTTATTTTTTCGCGTTTAGTCCATTTAATTTATTACATGCGCTATTTGCGTGTATTTTATGATTTATTTCTCGCATTCGTGTTAGTTTACTGTTAACTTATATTGTAATTTAGTAGACGCTTCATTTAATAAGCCAATTAATTTTATTGCATAGGTTATATGCATGCATTGAATGATTTATTGCATGGGTTATATGCATGTATTGAATAATTTATTAGATAGACTTCATAACATTTTTAAATTATTTGGATTTTTGTTATCATTTGACTGTTATTAAAAGGGGTTGTGAGCCTGTGTGGATAGTGCTTGTCATCCTCATAGAGCTAAGTGGAGCCGGGGAGGGGTTTAAAAAAGAAGAAAAAGTCTGTTACCGCCTTTAATGCTTTAAATCCGTTAATGGCATGTTTTTAATCTGTTCACATTAGGATTATGTTGATAAAGTCTAGCCTTTACTCAAGATGACATTATTTATAACTAGCATGCCAGCACCCAATCAATCCCGATAGGCTCTCAAACCCAAAAATTCAACAATTTATTTTCCACGTGTATTAAACTCTACATATTTCTGACTGTCAAGAGTTCATTCCACTTTTCTGTTGCATGATTGCAATTAACATCCTCCGAAGTCTTCATGACCACATACCTATTTTAAATATAACTTAACTATTCTATTGTCATTCATTAGACCTATATCAGATTTACCATATTCATATTAAGAGAAACAAAGGGGTGATTATACCAATTGCATTTGCTGCATACTGAAATGCTTACCTTTCAAGTAACTGTTCATTGGGAAGTTTGTTCGTCAGCAGTTGGAAGATATACCTCGTCTGAGAGAGGAAAGGATAAATATTGATTAAAGGGTAAGGGTATATCTCGCTCATCAACACACCATTCCATGAGAATATGATAAGTGCGAAATGGTTAGTGCCACAAGAGCATGAACGAATCATGGAGTTGCTCTTGCGATTTTGGTCATGCTTAGTGCTCAAATAAGGCTTTAACCATTCAGTTACCACGGGCGATCAGCCCTCTCACTCTTTTACTGCATTGACTTCTATACTGCGATCGACAGTTGCCACACAATCTGAACAAGTAATAAATCATAAAAGAAATAAATTAAATGGTGTGTTTTTATTTAAATCGGATTTTTAAGGGGGAAAATTAAAGAGTTTAGTTGAATACTTCATAAATAAATTAATCCTTTATAAATAACACTCACCACTTTACTCGACACGTTGATCAACGTCGGGACTCGGGAGGTTGATAAAAAGGGTTGAAATATCGTCTGCTGTAAGTGCATTCAGCACATAGCGTTACCGAAGCAATCATTAAAACCAGTGTTTAACCGGTAACTCATTTGTCAGTTTATGAAAAAAACATTTTGAATTTGGTGTATAATTTGATGGTTTACATCTGAGTCTGCGCGGAATTTGCACCAATCACTGAGCCAAGGCATGTAACGTCATCGGTAGACGTAGCCAATTAAAAACCAAGGGCAGTGGTTGACGGTCCAACCAGCGAGCCAAGGGCAGAAGGAGGAGCTTAACTTTGCTGCAGAATACGGCCGCTGAAAAACTACTGTCGAGTGGAATTAATCCTGTTTCTACCTTGGCGTTGTGAGGAAACCGAACTGCTGGAGGCCAACGTAGAAGAAATCAACGAAGACCGTAAGCCGGAAATATCTCATGCAAGAAGGGAATTTTTAAGTCAAATTGATGATCCAAGAAGTAAGAGAAAATCAACAACCAAATGAGCCTCAAAATATTCAACCCATGATCGAACATCAAAACGAACGTGATAGAGGTTTCTCTTTGGATGATCCGCAATATTATGTCAACTCCCTCCAGGAAGCTATTTGCGACATTAATTCTTATATTCAACAGACCACTGCAGCCGAACAATAAATCTGGTCAACAATGAAGAATATCACAGCATGCTTCGAAAACTAAACTTCAAACAACGAGAGATTTTCTACTATGTACTTAATTATTTAAAAACATCTCAAGAAGAACCTCTGAGGATTCTAATAACCGGCGGTGCTGGTGTTGGACAAAGTCTTTTGATTAAAGAAATTTTTGAAGCCGTATCCAGACATGAAAAGAACAAGCCTGGTGCCGATCCATCACAACTGTCAGTTCTAAGAACGGCTTTCACTGGGAAAGCGGCTTTTAATATTGATGGTGTTACTCTTCATTCAGCCTTTAACCTGCCCACTAATCAATTTTCTGGCAGAATGAACCCTTTGGACAACGATACTTTGAACAGAAAAAGAAATTCTCTTTTAAGCCTGAAACTTTTTGTAATAGATGAGATATCAATGTGCGGAGCCAAAATATTCAATTATGTTAATGTAAGAGCCCAGCAAATCTTCGGATTTTCAAAGCCTTTTGGTGGCCTTTCAATTATTCTTGTGGGAGACTACAACCAGTGGCCTCCTGTGGGCGATAACTACACATTCATGCCTTTAAAAGAAAAGAATAACCCCTACGCGCCGCTGATTGGAAGTCCGCTGTGGGAAGAATTTCAGCTTTACAACCTTAACGAAATTATGAGACAGAAAGATGACAAAATATTTGCCTTGACTTTAAATCGAATGTCCATGGGGGAGATGACGCCCGCTGACGTTGACTTATTTCAAAGCCTGGAAAAATCGGTTTCAAGACCCTTACCTTTGGAATCCCTTCATTTGTTTGTAACACATGATGAAGTAAATTTGTTCAATGATTTAAAATTACTTTCACAGAATACCGAAAAAATATGTTCCATCGCATTTGACTCGGCTACCGGTGATGCCAGCAACGAAATTAAAACAAGGATTCTGGAAGGCGTGAAAAGCTTGAAAACCCAAGAAACCAGCGATTTACCTAGAGAATTAACTCTAATGATTGGTATAAGATATATGATAACTAACAATTTGAACACGGTCAAAATCAAAGAGGGCACCAAGTACCTGTTAGAGTTTGGATTGAATTTAGTGATGAAAAACTGGTAGGGAGACTAGAGCCAAGTCTCAAGGACTAATGGCGGCCAGTAATATCAATAAACTATGGACGCCTATTGAGAAGATTGTGAGAAGTTTCACTAGACGTTCAGGACAGAAAACCATCTATGTATCGAGAAAGCAGTATCCTCTAGTAACTGCCGAAGCTATAACTGTACATAAGAGTCAAGGAGATACCTACAATAAAGTAGTTGTTCATCTTAATCAAAAGCGTATGATGAAAAGATCTCAACTATACGTCGCATGTAGTAGGGCCAAAACGTCTAACGGTTTGTTTATTGATGGAAAATTCAATGCTCCTAACCCAGTGGTGAAGAGTAAAGACGCTGTTGCCTTGGAGATGGAGCGTTTGCGAAAAGATTGCCATTAATTATACCTAGTATGGACAAAAGAATTTCTATTTATGTACACAATGTGCAGTCTTTAAATTGTCATTTACAAGATGTCAGCTCAGATTTGAAAATATTGGAATCAGATATGGTATTCCTCGTTGAAACCTGGGCCAAAGAGACGGACGATTTTGAAATCCCCGGATTTTTGAAGCTAAAAGGTATTCATCTCCCACGAGAATCACGTCGAAAGGCGTAAGGGGTATCCGCTTATGTCAAAGAAAATGTAAATGACCCCAACATTCGTATGTTCAAGTCGGAACCAACTAGAACCTCCCACATTGAATGCTTATGTTTTGATGGAACATTATGTGACATCCGTCTTTCCGTACTGGCAGTTTACTGTTCTCCATCTTGCAACATTCGAGACATAATATATGGTATTGGAAAGTGTTTGGCAGAGTATAGCAATACCGATATTCCCAGTGTCGTTGTTGGCGATTTCAACATTAACCTACTAGACTCATCGTGTCTTGAATCTAAGAAACTCCTTTCTTTCTTCTCCGATAATGGGTTTCATCTACTACAAGGTCTTAACTTTAAACAGTCAACTGATGGTGGTACTCAACTAGATTTAGCATTTGCTACTGCAAGTTTCTCCTCAATATTTAGCGTATACTTATCGAGAATGTTACTATTCCTATCACAAAGGAATATGTTTACATCTGAAATAAGTTTGAAATCGTGACGTGAGAGAACGTAAACTTGTGTTTTTGAATGGTCATCGCTACTCCCGATGAATCTTCGACATCAACTCTTCTCAAGATGAATCCTCGAGTTCAACTCTTCTCAAGATGAATCCTCGAGTTCAACTCTTCTCAAGATGTATCCTCAAGTTCAACTCTTCTCAAGATGAAACCTCGAGTTCAACAGTAGGCTTTAGATCCTAGATGAAGAGACCCACTTTTTAGGCTTGGGATCCTAGATGAAGAGACCCACTTTTTAGGCTTGGGATCCTAGATGAAGAGACCCACTTTTTAGGCTTGGGATCCTAGATGAAGAGACCCACTTTTTAGGCTTTCGATCCTAGATGAAGAGACCCACTTTTTAGGCTTGGGATCCTAGATGAAGAGACCCACTTTTTAGGCTTGGGATCCTATATGAAGAGACCCACTTTTGAGGCTTGGGATCCTAGATGAAGAGACCCACTTTTTAGGCTTTCAATCCTAGATGAAGAGACCCACTTTTTAGGCTTTCAATCCTAGATGAAGAGACGCACTTTTTAGGCTTGGGATCCTAGATGAAGAGACGCACTTTTTAGGCTTGGGATCCTAAATGAAGAGACCCACTGTTTAGGCTTGAGATCCTAGATGAAGAGACCCACTTTTGAGGCTTCGGATCCTAGATGAAGAGACCCACATTTTAGGCTTCAGGATCCTAGATGAAGGGGCCCACTTTTTAGGCTTGGGATCCTAGATGAAGAGACCCACTTTTTAGGTTTGGGATCCTAGATGAAGAGACCCACTTTTTAGGTTTGGGATCCTAGATGAAGAGACCCGCTTAAGGCTTAGAGCACGACATGCACATCAAGAATGCGGTACCTTGCAACCAGAGGAGAAAATCCTTGAAGATGTTAAACTACAAATTCTACATTGTTATTAAGTTATAGGGCTCAAACTGCAAAGGTTTTCATTTTCCATCAGTGGAGAAGTCTAGGCCCCCCAACGTGGGAAGCATTTCAAAACTAAAAAAATTTCACCTCAAAGCAAACTTCGTCTGATATTCCATCTAGTACGAAATTAACAGTTTTGATAAGGAAATTTTTAGATCCATGGTTCTTAATTCTTGCTCATTTGGCAGGTTATTAGAGTTTCAGGACAACGTGGCTGGGGGCTAATGCTACGCGATGGTCGTACTTAAGCATAAGCCTGCGATCATTGTATAATTTTAGCTTCCAGCCATATATTAGGCTTCATGTAATGAATTTCCAATCAATATCAAACCGTAAACTAAACTTCATCAGCGTTGAATTAATTCATACTCGGAAAAGTTTTCGTAAACAAATGAGAGACGCAGAAAGTATAATAAAGCCGGAACCACCATCAATACGTTTAACAATAAACGTCGCACAAAAAGAATAATATGGCCGGGGCCATCTTGTTTAATGACATCTCTAAGTTGGTATTTGCCTGGTCAAATAGAGTATCAGCTACTTCTTCTTTTTCTAAGGTGTCTTTAAGTTTGTTCATTTTTGAAACTAAACTGGAAATTTCGACTTTTTCTCTAACTGTTCTATGTTCATTCACCAGGAATTTTACAGGTTCATGTTACAATAGGCGATTGTACAAGCTTGAATGTATAATACTGTTTATTTAGTCTTAATAGAAAAATAATTGACATACATGACATGACTTGTAAGGTTCGTCCTATCTTATTAACCCCAAAAACCCATAACTCTCTTTATTGATTTTATATCTTACTAGGCGCCATCTAGTTTGTACAATTTGAAACTTATGATTTTATGATTTAACGTTCGTTATATAACAGCCTTCTCTTTAGTTTTTAAATCTAATCTCTTAGGTGGATGAATGATGCGACCTGCTCTTGTGCGATATGGTTCTGCAACTGTTTTAATTTCAATAGGTTGTTGCTTCTGTTCTGCTTGCTTCTTGAGACGTGACATTAGGACTTCCTGACTCCGTGAATGTGTACGTTTCTGGAGGACGTTCCTCATGGGTTTGTACTTCTGGTGATATTGGTATTAGATGTAATCTATTACGTCTCACGGTTCCCCGTGGTGTAGTTATATAATGCGAGCGGGTCTCCTGTGTTTTTTCAGCAATTTTCCCCTGAAGATGCATGTCAGTAATCCGCACCGATTCCCCCTTCTCAAGGCTTCGGACCGTCTTGACATTATGGCGAACATCGTAATATCGTTTTTGTTTTGCTTTATGGTCTTCTTCTACAAGTGGCAATAGCCCGCAGTTCAGTAAAAATATCACATCAGAATTTCATCGCTTTGCCAAGGAGTATGGATTTACCCACACAAATTCAAGTCCATGCTATCCCCAAAGTAACGGTTTTGTCGAGGCGACCGTCAAAGATGCCAAACAAACTCTAAAGAAGAGCGAAGATTCTAACCTAGCACTTCTTTCATATCGATCGACTCCCCTTGCAAATGGATTTAGTCTCGCTGAATTACTGATGGATCGCAAGTTACGCTCCACCTTGCCTATTCTGGAAAATCAATTGCAACCAAGAATACCACCTGCTGCTCTTGTTCGTCAACGTGAAGATCAACGACGCCTCAATCAAGAAAAACAATGAAATCAACTGCACAGAACAAAGGACCTAAAACCCCTAAACAAAGGGGACAGAGTGTGGATAACGGATGTCCATCAGAAAGGGGTGATCAAAAGTAAAACCCGGAACCAGATCTTATATAATCAACACTCCTAATAGGGAACTACGCAGAAATCAGCTTCACTTAATACCAGACGTCCATAACCCCCCTTGAAATTGAAGTACTGAGATGTAACGGTTTATACACTTGCCGTCTTTAGTGTGGATATTTTGTTCCAAGCCCTCCGTTTTCCGACTAGTTTTGGGAAAATATTTTTCCCCCGCTCAACACCAGCTTGGCGCCAAAAATATTTTTGAGAGGGTTGTTTATTTACGAACGGGGTGGCGTCAGGTAGTATTATCCAATCAACATAACGTTTGATTTCACAGCGATCAGTCATGAATTTTTTTGCTCTCCTAAAACGCGGATGTTAAGCCTCGGTCATGTATTTTTTGGCATACGGTTTTTAAGCCTCGGGCGCGGAACTCAAAATTTATTACTGTGACTTATTCAGTTATTTAAGTTAAGTTAATTTAAGTTAATTAATAATATTTAGTCGACCAATTAATTAATTGAACGTAGACTCCTTGTCTATTTTAACTTGACCTACTTCCTTTATGAAGTCTAATTCTCTGACTACGGTCTCAACCCAAACAAAACGTAAAGTGACTAAACACTGTTTCACCGATTGCCAAAATAACGGCGGCGGAGAAAAACATAGATCAATGATACATTGTGGATTCTGTGTTACGTGGTTCCATATAAGCTGTACCAAAACAAAGATTGTGGCTGGCTTGTTCTGGAAGTGTAACGATTGCGTTAAAATATTCGTAAGCTTCAAAAAAGAATATAGTAAACATATTACATGCAAAGAAACTCTGGACTCATACAAAAATAATGTGGATAGAAAGATTAAAAGCAAAAACGAAGACGTTACTAACGACCGGAAAAAACTAGAAGAAACAAACGAGTATATGGTGGAAGAATTAAACTTAATCAAGAAAAACATGAAGAAATATACAAGAAGATGACGGAAATAAAAGACGCCATGGTAGAGAGAATGACTGAGGAACTAACAGAATGGGACCAAAAAATCACGATCTTACGAGAGACAATGTCAGAAAGTATTACAATCCTTGAAGGAAAACTATCAACAAAGATGGCTGGACCCGAGAACGAAACTACTATTCAAGCAGCCCGGGATAGACCTACCCCTGTCCTCCCTACCGATTTCCAACGACACGACTTCAACCGACATGATTATGATGATACCGCTATCGCTTCAACACAACAGACAAATAGCTGTAAACAGAAAAATACGGGAAGTATGCGTAATAAATACTTGGGTCAACCGGACTTCAGAAAAACATCATATACAGATATTGTCCAAAAGATGACAGCTCAAAGCCAAAATGATAGCACACCACGAAAAAAGACAGGGCCAACATGCAAAGAAAACCTAATAGTAACAATAATAAAACAATAAACAGAAATTCTGCAACACTGAAGAAGGAAAGCACCCATATTGGCAGAATGCCACTTGAACGGGCATCAAACTGCAGGATAAACGTTAAAGAAACATACAGAGACTACTTTATCGGAAATTGCGCTACTAGTGCAAGGGAGGACACCATACGTAAACATTTATTGAGCAGTGGCGTCATGGGTGTGGGAATACGACAGACTTTTAAGACTAAATAACCTGAAAGCAGGACTGAAAACTTTATTATAAGAAGCAATAGTGACATAACTAAAGTTCTGAATCCAAATATTTGGCCTGCTGGCGTCTCGTGTCGTTGCCTGACGAGGAATTCTACAAATTCTGAAGAGTCTTCAAAAATATGGGGCACAAACGAGGACGAAGAACTGCTAAGATGGTCGAACTCCCCAAAATCAATATACATCCTAACTAACTGTGGAACTGACACCACAGCTGAGAACAATTTCTCATCTTGAAGAAATAAACATACATCATGCAAATGTATATCAAAAAGACAGTGACGACTACTGGACATCAGACTTCATAATCGAATGTATGGGTATATATGATAAGATAATACTGGATCTAGATAACTGGCCCGCCCCATTAACCATAAAGAGGTATCGCGCTAAAAACACAGCACGTGAGAACCTTAATTCAAATGAAGTGTGACTCAGTGATAGGCTTAACTCAACATTAAAAAAGATTCCTGTGAAAAATAAACTAGGACTAAAAATTGCACACCTTAATATACGCAGCTTAAAATTTAAAATCACGGAAATCGAATATATATACTTAGGAAATATAATATTGATATATTAGGATTAACCGAAACTTGGCTTAGTGCCATAATACCTGATATTATCTGTAACATAGAAGGCTACACCTTTTGTTAGACAGGACAGGACAAAGAAGCACGGTGGAGGGGTGATAATATATTATAAATCTGAACTACCTATAAACCAGGTACACTTCCAAATAGATGGGATCCATTTAAACTCTACACTCGAGTCCAACTGGATAGAACTAATTCACAGGAATTCTAGTAAATGCTTTATCGGTGTTATCTATATTCCCCCTCAAGTTCAAATTGATGAAACCTTAGCTGATCTGCATGGCCGTCTAACTTGCTTAACTACCAGCCATAACACAGAAATAATCTTACTAGGGGATACAAATTAGGGCTGTGCGAGCCTTGAATTTTTGGTTTCGAGTCGAGTCTCGAGTATTGAAATTTTCCCTTATCGAGTATCGAGCCGAGTCTCGAGTACTCGAATAGAGTATCTAGTAGTTGGAAAATTTGTTTCAAGTATTTATCGAGTAATTGGGAATTGATTTTCTAGTGTTTTCACACTTTCTGTTAATTTATTGCTCTCATAATAGATATTTGGTGTAATTTTGATCATCGACAACTATTTTCATCAATTCCCAGACGGAATTAGTCTTCTTCCCTTTAAATTTAACTAACTTAATTCCTCATTAATATCTTCTTCGGAATATCATTCCTCACCGAAGTCACTTGTAGCCATTGTTATACTTCGCGCAAAGTTCAAAACGAAAATTTCTAACCTAAACTTAAAAAATAAATAAATAATTAAATTAATAAAATAATAGTAGTAAACGCGCCTTTAAGTGTATTTCATTACTTTTACTTCCACTATTTTACCAGCTAGGAGCTACTACCCTACTACATTGCACTGGCATTATGATCTAAACTACCCAATGAGCACTAATGTGCGTCTGTTAACCAATAAGCGTTATTTTCATGTAGATTTTTATAGCTACTACATCCTATTTTTAGAGTTCAAGGCTTTCCAAAAGCAGGTTCGAGTATTTATCGAGCCCTGGTTTGATACTCGAAACTTTTTCGAGTCTCAGAAAATCTCTTATCGAGTATCGAGCCGAGTACTCGCACAGCACTAATACAAATTGCGATTTAATAGCAAACCCCCTTTCGACAAAGACAAAAGCACTAACGAAGGCCCTGATCAATTATTAAACAGCTAATAAAAGTCCCAACTAGAACAACGTTAACATCCAAAACATTTATCGACCATATCTATTCGAACCAGCCTCATAAAATAACTGAAGTTAATGTGCTGTCGTGTGGAGTGTCGGACCATGATCTTACATTAGTAACAAGAAAGAAAATCTGTATAAAAATACCAAAGGTACAAAAGAACACCAGAAACTATAAGGATATGGATAGCGACACTTTCGCTCGTGAACTAAAGGCAAAACTAAACATACTGGTCGACCGCATACATGATCCTGAACAGGGACTAATTATATGGCAAAATGAAATAAATAATCAGTTAAATATATATGCTCCACTGAAGAAAAAATATATCGCAATCAGAAACGCACCATAAAGCAGCAAATGCATATGCGAGACAAGTATAAAACTAAAACCAAAATATCAAAAACGAATAAAGATTTCTATAAGGATATGTACAGGAAACAAAGAAACTTAGTAAACAAACTGATACATAACAGCAATTCCAATTATTTTAAAAACAGCTTTAACAAGGAAAACTCCACAACTAGCACATGGAAGATCCTGAAACCCTATCTTAAAAATAAACCTTATAAACAAATAACAAAGCTCACGCATGGAAATATAACATACAATGATCCCAAGAATATAGCAGACGCACTAAATGATTACTTTGTCAACGTGGCGGAGGATCTCCTTCTCAGACACACTAGTAACGATAATAACACACCACAAGAGACACAAAATACCACTGGTACAAAAGAACAGGAACAAACTGAGATCGGTATCTCGACGATAGAAGAATTCCTCCCCGTCCACGAAAAACAAGTTTTCAAAATGCTCAAAACACTAAATAGTAACAAAGCTTGTGGAATGGATGGACTAGCCCCATCCTTATTAAAGGCCCTAGCTGCTATAATATCCAAACCTCTTACAAAAATTATAAATCTCATCTTCTCGAGCGGAAAATACCCGCACCAATGGAAGCTGGCCAAGATCATCCCCATTTTTAACGCTGGTAATGAAACTGAACCGAAAAACTATCGGTCAATATCAATCCTGCCAACCCTATCTTTATTATGCGAAAGAATTGCGTACAAGGACGTATAGGCATAACTGGAAGGGATCCATGCACTATACAGATACCAAGGAGGTTTTAGAGCAAATCACTCAACAACCACTTGTATATATCATCTATATGAATCAGTATTAAAGTTCCTACATAACGGCATGTTCGTCATCGATCTATCTAAAGCCTTTGACACCGTACAGCATAATATTCTGCTCAACGATCTTGAACAATGTGGTATACGGGGAAATATACTAAAGTGGTTTAAATCCTATCTAGAAAACAGAGAGCAGATCAATTACCAGAACGGACATCACTGAGACAAAAGGGTGGTAAAGCATGGTGTCCCCCAGGGAAGTGTAATGGGCCCGCTACTTTTTAATGTGTACACATCTAAACTACATACGGCGCTGAAGGTCGCGCAATCTAACGATTACGCAGATGATACCGCTCTAATAGCGGGAAATAAAAATATTCAACAACTAATTATTGAAATGGAGCATGACCTAATGAACCTTAAAGTAAAACTTCGAACAAAAAGGCCTTATTCTAAATGAAGAGAAGTCAAATTTTATGATCTTTTCGCTAAACCGGACATCAAGAAAAGAAACATCACGGACCTATGCAATGGCACTATTTAAAGAACTGCAGTATATAAATATCTGGGTCTATGGATAAATGAGCATCTAACCTGGCAAAATCATGTGGATTACAATATAAAAAAAGTGAACACAAGACTTTGGGTAGTGAGACCGCTGCAAAATTACTTGGAAATTGATATGCTGCGTATGCTATTCAATACCTGCGTTAAACTATTACTACAATATGGCAACGTCTTCTACCACAACTCCACAAAAACAAACCAGAACAGACTGAACGCCCTTCACAACACCTGTGCTAAACTTATTTCAAAATCCAAAAAATACTCATCTGCCACGAACGCCAAAGGCGTAGCATAAATGGACTCTTCTACCTATAACTACTATTTCGAGCTACTAACGCTAATGTACAGGATTAAAAACAATCAACTACCAGGCTATATCATGGATTGGTTCGACAACAACAACCACGCGGAACGAACACGGGGCAATAAATATAACTTCTATAATGAAACTTATAACTCAAAATTCAGAAATAAAAGAAGGCGGCGCTGATGGTAGCGAGGATATTAGGTTACAGCCCCCTAGATTTAAAAAAGAAAAACGACGTCAAAACCTTTTTTCGCCCTTTATTAGGAGCCTTCGAAATGAACTAGGCCCATGTGTGTAGCGAAGCGAGAATATTTCTTTAACTAATTTAGTTCGCCGTGTTTTCTCACTTGGGGGCGTTTTTGGTATCGTAAAAAAAAGTAAGTTCAGCATCGTGACCCCGTTGACTGCTACAATATTAGGGCAAGGCAGAGACGTAGAGCGGTGAAACCGAGGTCGCGGATAGTAAAAAAACGTTTTAGAAAATTTCCGAAGACCTTTATTAAACAACCATGCCAAATAATAAAACGTAATTAGCCCCTAAAACAACTACGTTAATTTAAGGGAAAAACCTTTCTATTTCATAAAATTTTTATAATTGGCCACTAAAATATCAATGACAATTTATGGAAGACCCCCTTCGCAAGTGGAATAAAAGCGCCATCTAGTACACATATTGGGTGAAAATATTTAATATATGAAACTGGATATTTTGCCACATAAAAATCGACACGCACGGGCCTTGACCATCTCGGAGGCTCCATTTAGTTAAATCATCGGAAAATAAGCGACATATCGAGAAATCGAGTGGTAACAGTAACTGAAAACAGACAAAAGTCCAAAATTTCGTACATAGAAAAAGAAGGCACATGAGGATCTCTCCCGTCAAGCCTTTTTCTTTCTACTAACGGTAGAAGTGGGATCGTTTCGAGCGGAGCCTCCGAGATGATGTAGGACCGTGCGGTTCGATTTTTATGTGGAGAAATATCCAGTTTCATATAGGAAATATTTTCACCCAATATGTGTACAACATGGCGTTTTTATTACAGTTGCGAAGGGGATCTACCATAAATTGTCGTTGATATTTTAGGGGCCAATTATAAAAATTTTATAAAAGGTTTCACTCTTAAATTAACGTAATTGCTACTTACTTTTTATTGAATCTTTGGGTTAGATTATGTGGACAAAAAAATTAATTATGAGATTTTAACATTGTTGTTCTTTTAGTAAAACAAAACTTCTTGAAGTTGCTGATTCACAGTTTTATTATACCATAAGCGGAATTTTTTACTCTTTCCCTTCATAACCTTTCATTTTTTTAAGCTTAGCTTTTTTATCCTTTACTTCTTTGGCATGATTGTTTAATAAAGGTCTCCGGAAATTTTCTAAAACGTTTTTTTTCTCTCCGCGACCTCGGTTTTACCGCTGTACGTCTATGCCTTGCCCTAATATTGTAACAGTCGACGGGGTCAAGAGGCTGAACTTATTTTTACTTTACGATACTAAAAGCGCCCCCAAGCGAGAAAACACGGCGAACTAAATTAGTTAAAAAAATTCTGGCTTTGCGATAGGCACGGGCCTAGATATTTTGGAGGCACTGTTTCGAGTTTCCAATCCTACCTGACATCATTCGGTTCGCAAAAAACAACCCCCTGAAATATATTTTTGCCGTCAAGCCCGACTTGAACCGGGCGGAAAATGTTATCCCAAAAAAATCAAAAAACGGGGGTGAGAACAAAGTTTCCTCGCTGAAGACGGCCAAGGTATAAACCGTTACATCTCAGTACATCGAGGGGTTATGGTTTTCATTGTGCAAAGTTTCACGCATTCCTCACATAGTGCATGATTGTTTCTCCAATCCTCCAGACTATTGGGGAACACGTACGAAACCGCCAAGAAGGTTATTTTGGCCACCTACTTCGTCGGCTGCTTCATTTTGACGGAAGTCTTCAAAGCAAACCTGTCGACAAAACTGACGGTGGACATTGATCGCAACATAAATTTCCTCGATGATATCTTCAAATACCCCAACATGCCCATTGTTTTTCAGAATAACTACCCGGTCATGCAGAATTATTTGCAGGTACAAATATTATGTTATTAATTTTGGGGTGACGATAGTATAGCGATGAGTCATAGCAGAAGTCCATTAACACTCTAAGAAAGGGAAGTGTTAAAAACAACTTAAAAGGGTGTAATTTAAGAAGACACTTTTTTTACACCGTAAAATCACCCAAAAGAGAGTTTTATTACCCTAAGTTTTTTGGCCAATTTAAAGTGTGAAATCGGTGTAAAATAAAACTTTTAAAACACCGTTTAGAAATTAAAAATGGAAAATTATAGCACTGCGGGTTTCTTAAATAAGGTCTTTCATTTTCATAAATGTTTTAGTATTAAAGTCAATCCAAACACAAAAAACTTTTGAAAAACTTAATTGTTAAACAATTTTTTAAAGATGATGTTCATGAAAGAATATTTTTTTCTCCTTTAAGTAAAATTAACAAAGAAATTCGTAATCAGACGGTATTGTACCTTTATAAAACACTGCTAAACGTGTTATGCGACACTCTTAAAAGTGTTACACGACAATCTTGCAGTGGCGTCGCTAGGCCTTTTTAGGGGGCTATAGCGCCCCCAAATTTCAAAGTTAGCACCCTCAAAATAATCCTTAAACTCTACCAAAAATTGCTCGTAGCCCCCTAAAATTCTGTAGCAATTTCCTGCACAATAATTATTGTGATAAGTTCGTTAAGTTTCATCTTTGTAGAGATGAATTTCAATATCAAACAGTAGTGGGGGCTAAAAGCAAACGAAAACTAAGCTTAAACAAGCTGGTCCAGCAACCAGAACATTTTGCACAAGCAATCAATTTATAGGACCCCTATAAGTGTCTCAAAGTTATCTTATTTCCGTCCCTGCTTAAAATAAAACCGACGAAATAAATCATAGCTAGAAAAGGTTGAATTGGGACGGAAATAACTCAAATACTTTGAGCCTCCTGGAAATTCGCGAGAGCGGAAATAAGCAGAAAACTTGAAATGTATCCAGGGACACTATTATCTAAAAATTTCAATGATTAAATACCCAAATCCAAATGTAAACATTAGGGTTGGTTCCATAAGGAAAGAGAGCTTAAAACCCTATTCTCTAAACCAAATCCAAATCGATATTTGAATCTCCCGCCAAACATTTCACCATCTCAAATTATTCTCTTTTTTCTTTAACCCAAATCGACATTTGAATCTCCCGCGAAACACTTACCCAATTGTACGTCACTTCCTCTTTCATTGCATAATTTTATTTCAGCATAAATTACACTAAGGCAATAAATTAATTACCTTCGATAAGTTAATTTATTACTTTAAAATTAGAATTTTATTCAATATAAAACTAAGCTTTTCCTGAAGGTTTTGAACCGTTTAATTGAAATTATTTAAACTATTAGTGATGATCAATTGGCCAATATCGTAAATTAACCGATGTCAATACCAATTTATTAAAAATCTATGAAACGAAAATATCAATATCAAACAATTATCCACTGGAAAAGATATCAAGCTATTCTTTAATTTAAATTTATCAGGTTAAGTTTCAAAAGAAGATGAATTTTATTATTTTCTGACACCAAAATTGGCAGCTTCTTTGCATAATTCCCGAAGTTTTTCTATTCCAAAATAGAAATGTTAATATTATGTGATATTAATGGAGAAATATAAATATAATTTTCGTTTCTTTTGAATTAGTTTCTATACAAATGGCCATTTGTATGAGTACACTTACCGATAATGGATTTTACTAATCTAGACAATTACTACGTCTTTTAATTAATATTTCATAAATATTACCTGAATATTTTTTTTAAATATGAAAGATTATATTTTTATTTCAGATTAATGAGTTAAAATATTGGTAGTTAAGCTTTGATATTGACATCGGTTAATTTACTATATCGGCTAACGATCCTAGTCTGTTTATAACATTTAATCGGAACTTCACTTGACGCAATCTTCTAAGGAGCTATTAGTAAAATAATATATTACGAACAAAAATGCTCTCACTTAGACCACAAAAATTAACTTAGCTTGAAAAATTAATATTTAAATCAAAGTAGAAAATTCAGTTAAGCAAAGGCTTAGAGCATTGACGTCAGCAAAGAAAATGCGAGATTCCCGACGGAACATAAGACTCCCGGTCTCCACTCTCCCGTCAAAACTCAAAGCCGAAAACTCGCGCAGCTAAAATTCCTCTTTAGTAAATAAAGAACACGTGACGCAATCTTCTAAGGAGCTATAAGTAAAATAATATATTACGAACAAAAATAGTCTCACTTAGACCACAAAATTATATTTAAATGTCCTTAAATTTTAATGAGAGGTGTTACAAACTATTATATTATATTAAAAAGAATTCAAATTAGCTTGAAAAATTGATATTTAAATCTAAGTAGGAAATTCAGTTAAGATTTGATAATTTTCGATATAGGAACTTAAATCAATTGGCCATTTGTATACACTTACCGACAATTGATTTCACAATCAGGACGATTACTGCGTCTTTTAATTAATATTTCATAAATACTACCTGAATATTTCTTAAATATTAAAGATTATATTGTTATTTTAGATTCATTGAGATAAAAATATTGGTTAAGCTTTGATATTGACATCGGTTAATAAATTGAGTTGAGCAAAGTCTTAGAGCATCACCGTGACGGTAATACCGTCATCAGTCCGCAAGGTTCCCGCGTACGTAATATAAGACTCCCGGTCATTTGATTTCACTAATCGGGACAATTACTGCGTCTTTTAATTAATATTTCATAAATACTACCTGAATATTTCTTAGCTTGAAAAATTGATATTTAAATCTAAGTAGGAAATTCAGTTAAGATTTGATAATTTTCGATATAGAAACTTAAATCAATTGGCCATTTGTATACACTTACCGACAATTGATTTCACTAATCGGGACGATTACTGCGTTTTTTAATTAATATTTCATAAATACTACCTGAATTTAAATCAAAGTAGGAAATTCAGTTAAGATCCGGCACGTCGCGCTCGGCGCTCGGCATTCGAGGGATCAGGCAACTAGCGTAATACGCTTCCCATAGTACACCCTCAGAAAGACTTTATTACGGAGCGGCTTTCCCCTCGTCAACTAGAAACGAACTTGACGCTCGAGGGATCAGCCACCGGCGTATTCCCCCGGTATTACCTTTTTGGTGGTTTTAATGCCGTAAATTCGGGAGATATGCCTTTAATCCGTTCTAATATTGAAATAAAAACTGTAAAGAGTAATCCCGAGTATATTTCCGCGTTAAACGGCGTAATACGCTTCCCATCTTACACCCTCAGAAAGACTTTATTACAGAGTGGCTTCTCCCTCGTCAAATTTTCCGTATGGAGTAATATTTTGCAAAGGCCATCTAGATGTCGTGTGCAAAATAAAAAGACGAGTGAAATTCTTTCATCCACAATTGTCTCATAGTCAATAACTAGGTTCGTAACTCTTTATCAATAAAAGTTTGTATATCTTTAATATACGAATAATAAGAATAAACCTCCCAAATTTCGAACCCTAGCAACGCTACTGCACTCTTGAAAGTATTTTGCAATACTCTTAAAAGTATTGCGCGACACTGAAAAAACGAGACTAGGTTAGGTACTGGCCTCACAGTAGGGCGACTAGAGACGCCAGCTTTAGTGACATGTCTTCTTTATTTTGAGAAGCATTAGAGTAGAAAATAATTTTTTTAATATTATAGAGTAGATTAGATCAAACACGTTTCAGAAGCTTCAAAAACTCTTAGTGAAAAGATATTATTAAAGTTAAGGAGTACGTCTGTATCTACAGCTTGGATATTATGGTCTCCAAAACCAATTTAATACCCCAAGAATTTAAACTAATTAAAAGTTTCTGACTTTTTCAGAAGTTATTAATGACCAACTTTTTATGCAGTTTCACTCTGGATTTAAAGTCGATCAAGTTTCACTCTGCATGCGAGAACTAGTATTGCTTAAAGTGGTATTGTTCTGCTTGTAAGAACTTTCCTCTTAAGTTTTCTCAAGGTGGAACCTTGCTATGATATAGCACTATTTGCAAATAAATCACCCACTCTTAAAGTTGTTATGCGACACTCTTAAAAGTATTATACGCGACACTCTTAAAAATGTTATATGCGACACTCTTAGAAGCGTTATATGCGACACTCTTAGAAGCGTTATATGCGACACTCTTAAGTGTTATATGCGACACTCTTAAAAGTGTTATATGCGACACTCTTAAAAGTGTTATATGCGACACCAGGGATAGATTTATTTTTTAACGTTTGGCCTTTACTGCAGTCCGACTCATAGTCGTGTATATAGCCCCTTCCATCAACACGTAACCAAAAAATTAAATTATCTTATTGGCTCACTAAAACTACGTATTGGTGAAGTTGCTGACAAGGAGGGCCAAAAATACGTAATTCCTGTTTACCTCTGTCGCTATGACTACGACCCCTCTTGCGTTGTACCATAGCCCACTCGTTCACGCGCGTCACGACGCAAGCTACTCGCGCTATAGTGCAGCGCCCAGGAGCGCCGATCGAGTGGGCTATGGTTGTACAGATAAGCCTCTTCACAGGGGTTCAAAATGGAGCCGTCTTAAAGCCAGGGTCCGGAAATTATT
Organism: Phalangium opilio; assembly: GCA_019434445.1. NCBI lineage: Eukaryota > Metazoa > Arthropoda > Arachnida > Opiliones > Phalangiidae > Phalangium > Phalangium opilio. The sequence continues at coordinate 88,534 of JAEQBA010001898.1, forward strand.
CGGGAATTGTTTTTACCTCTCCGAGTGACGTATGTCACGGAGAGGTTCTGTAACGATCGTGTGTGTCTGTCTGTGTGTCTGTTGTTACACCTACGTGACCGCGTTCGCAGTTTCCAAATCGGAGCAAACGTGTTCGCCATTTCCGAACTGCTTTCACAGTCACCGAAATGGCTCCTCTACTTGAGTTCTCACACCACCATCTTCTGGTCTTTGTCCATCCCACACGGACACCAGTCTGTACTTACTGGCTTCTATTCACCACCATCTTTTCATCTTCGTCCATCCCACATGGACACCAGTCTGTACATACTGGCTTCTAATCACCACCATCTTCTGGTCTTTGTCCATCCCACATGGACACCAGTCTGTACATACTGGCTTCTAATTACCACCATCTTCTGGTCTTTGTCCATCCCACTTGGACACCAGTCTGTACATTCTGGCTTCTAAACACCACCATCTACTGGTCTTCCGTCTATTCCACATAGACACCAATCTGTCTCATTGGCTTCTACTCCATTATCATCGTTTGGTTTTAGGATATACGCGGCGATCAGCTAGGGTTACGAGAAACGTCTAGCCTCCCTAAGGTGGGATCGCCACCAAAGGTTTTCGCAATTGCGCTTTTTCCTTACTATTAAAATGGAAACGAATCGTATATATACCCCAAAATTTGAAGAAAGCGGGCAAGAGGGGTACCCTTCACTTTAAACGTCAATATTAGCAAAGTTTGAGATGATAATAGGTATAACTTTTTTTTAAACGATTTAACTATTATTAATGTTAATTATTGAAGATTAAAATAATTAAAAATAATTATATTTATTTAAATATTAAAGATAATCTTGTTTCTCAACTCAAAATTAATACGGAAAAAGTTAAAAAGCAGTCTATGTTTTTGTCTGTGTGTGTCCGTCCATTGTTACACTAGTGCGTCGCGTTAGCAGTTAGCCTTGTGTTGATGTGTTAAGAAATCATACAGAACCTTAATATTCCCTTTTTCCATAATATAAAGTGAATATGTGGAAGTATTTTTCGTAATTATGATGCATTTAGTACGTTTGTAGCTTTAAAGCTCTGTTTCATTTTGATATTCCAAAGATTTTTTTTAATACTGTTATATGAAATGGCTGTTTGTATACTACTTAAGCTATTCTACAACTGTATATAGAATAATCCTTGGTTTAGTGATTTCATGAAGAAAACTAAGACCTAGACTTCTCGGGTATATCAAGTATTATCCGCTATAGGCTTAGTGAAACAAAGAGTAAATAATTGAGGCCTGAGGTGAAGCAAACTTTGGGCTTCGATTTTCGTGTCTGAAATGAAGAGACATCAACGGTTCAGAGTGAGCCGAAAGTTAAATACACTCTTAAATAATCAGGTTAAGATTTTATAATAGAAGAAAAGATCGTGTTGGCAATTAGAATAGTAAAAGGGCTAATGATAAACGGGTAGTAGCTACAGACTCTTTATGGTGCGCATTGACTATTAGTGCGTCTAGCTAAAATTTAGCTTTGGTGTTATTTAACGTTAACATTCATGTTGGCAAACTAAGAATATTGTTGAGGTGAGACGAGACGATAGTGTTTACACTGCAAACCAGTTGTGAATGTAGCTATCGGAATATACGGTAAACAGCGTAGACTTCATTTCCTGATCTTTTCCCCATTGACTTATTTCCATGTGTCCAAGATTTATCCTTATTGGATGTAAAATGTCGTCTGCTTTACTGTATTATTCGCTATGCTTTACTTCACAAAAGAGAAATAATTCCATATCTAGGTTATAAGAGTTAACAATGAGAAAAACCGGAAATACATAGTGCAAATTGGCGAAATATAGCCAAGGTTTTTGGCAAAGGCTTAAGCGTTTAACAATTTCCTGTTATTCTAATAAGGACCTAATATTTATCACTGAAGTGTGTATTTAACTTTCGGCTCACTCTGAACCGTTAACACCTCCTATAAGAGGACTCGAAACAAGATCAATCCTAGTTTAAATCTAGGGCATCTTATTTCACAGGCCCAATCGTTTCAACACTTGTGGAGAGATGAAGAATTATCATCCATATTATCTAATGAATATAAAAAATGCGTTTACACTATATATAAATGTAGTAAAGCTGAATTAAAAAGTAAACACCAAATTTGAATTGTTAATATGAAAAGATGTTCTTGGAATATTAAGATGAAACAGAGCTTTATAGCTACACAGCTGCTAAAAGAATCGTATTGCCGAAAAATATTTGAAATATTTCCATTTAATATTCGGCAATAAGAAAATGTTATCGTTTTGTAAGAGATCTTTTCATCCTACAAGCTTTATATTAACTTAGATTTGCGTGTAGTGTTTCGATTCAGATGCAATCTTCATTACTCGTTCTATATAAACTCTCACTTTTGTCATTCCATAGAAAGAGGTTTATCTTAAATAATTAAATAAATAAATAAATATAACTGATATTAATTATTTTAATCGTCAGTATTTTACGTTAATTATAGTTAAGTCGGATAAGAAACTTAATTCCTAAAATAATTTTAAACATAGCTATCTTTAACGTTATACTTCTAGGGAACACCTATATCAGAACTTTTGTAAATTTAGGGTATATAAGGCGATTGCTTCACAATAAGGAATAAGAAAATGCGCAATTGCGTGAACCTTTGGTGGAAGCCCTGAGATTGGGAGGCTAGACGTTTCTCGTAACCCTAGCAGCTCGCCGCGTACATCTTAAGCCTAACGACGATGATGGAGTAGAAGCCAATATTACAGATTGGTGTCTATGTGGTATAGACCAAAGACCAGTAGATGGTGGTGTTAGAAGCCAATGTTGCAGATTGGTGTCAATGTGGTATAGATGGAAGACAAGTAGATGGTAATGTTAGAAGCCAATAAGATCAGATTGGTGTGTATGTGGTGTACATGAAAGACTAGTGCATGGTGTTGTTGTTAGAAGCCAATAAATACTGGGGCTGTTGAGTGAAAGAATTGGCGGTAAGTTGTCAGCAGATGAAGGTGAACGACTAGTTAATGATTGGCGTTAAATAAGATATATAAAGCAATGAAGTAAAGTTTTCGGAATTTTTGTGTACTGCTAACGCGGTCCGGAAATTGCGATCACGTCTGGTCCGATACGCGCGCCAAGCTCATATCAACGGAATTTAGATATTTGCACGAGCCTGATATTTCAAGCTTGACGTCATAGACGTATTGGCCAATGAGGGGTTAGGAATTCCTAATATATCGCCAAGTTCGCCAAGGCCCTTTTAATTGAGTCTCCGTCAGTCTACAAGTCTACATCAAAAGTTCAAATTGAAAAGTATTTTGAAAACAAAGATGCCGACTCAACGCGAGTTAAAAGAAGCAAGCCGGCGAGAAAAGAAGAGAAACAATTGTGATGAAACAAACACTAATTAATTTAGTGCATGATAAGCCAGCAATTTGGGATAGAAGGATTGAAGAACACAGGAAAAAATATATTGTGGAATGCTATTGGGAAGAAATCGCTTCTGAAATGGGTTTATCAAGTAATTGGAATTTTAATTCTATTTTATGTATTTTACAATTTTAAACTAATTTTAACATAGAGGACAAGTGTAAATCTTTATGGAAAAGTCTAGTGGACTCTTTTCGAACAAATTACAATGCAGTTACATATTCCAAAAGTGGGCAAGAAGTTGATGACACTGTATTTGATTCTATACAATGGACATTTTTCAAGCAATTACTTTTTTTGAAAGATGTGTTCACGAGGCGAGAGTATGTTCAAAGCGACTTTGTTTACGTATGGAAAGATAAGTACAAGATATGTATATTTTAGATCTAGTTCAAATTTTCCTTCGGCACTTAATAAAGATAGCAGTGCACCTTCATCCACGTCAAGTGTTGAAATGATAATTTCGAATGAAAAAGACGATGCCATTGGTGCGAGTGACGCATCAACTTCAAAAGACAAAGATTACTTATTCACTGGCCAGCCATTTACGTTTACGGACGAAATTATGGAAGAGGTTGACAGTGATGTAGAGAAACAAATTAAAAATAAAGAAAAAGAACCAGAAACCTTGGCCAAAACCACGTTCAAACGAAAAGAAACTTCAAAAAATATCATGTCAAGAAGTAAAAAAATGAAAAATGATCCAACATCCTCAATACTAGAAGCATTAGATGCTACAAAAAAGTGTGTTTTCTAGCGCTTAGGTGTAGGTAGATATTTAAAATTAATTATTTTATCATATTTTTAAAGGGAATTAGCCAAACCAGAAACCTCGTCCGAGAGGTTTGGGGAATACGTGTTGAGAATACAAAAATCAATTCCATATAATTTGAAATTAGAATGTGAAATGGAAGTTATCCGATTAATGTACAAATATCCATCTGATTCTACCTAGACATTTTATTTTAATAAGTAAATACATATTTTTGTAAAAAATATCCTTGGTTTATTTATCGCCGAATTCCCGGTAAGCCCCATTGCCATGGCACTTCTCCGCTTTCACTAGAAAAGTAGCGAGTGAAGGCTTTTCGGATATCACTGCCATCTGAACTGAAATTTCTCGCGGTAGTGGCATCCAAATTGTTTAGTCCATTTGCTGGGAGGTACTCTAGGATCTCTCGCCATTTCCCATCTTGTATGTTTTTCAAAACATCTTTACGGTCACAGAACCCGGCAGGACAATAGAGTTTAGTATTTTCTTTATCTTCCTTAATTAGTAAATAATTTTGCAATATAACACATGCTTTCTCAACTTTTTGATGGTTTCAACAAAGTTGGGTTTCGAAAAATTCTCCATCTAGCCGCTAAAATTCCAAATGCATTCTCACTGCACCTCCTGAAAAGGATATATAATTTTTTTTCTTGATTTTTTGAAAACATCTGTGGTTTCATATATTTAGTTACCTGGCACGACTTAAACGATAGTTAAATATTCGTTTAGCAAAATCTAATTCATTGCCAGGATAGGGTCTCATAAAACTAGGTAGAAGCTGGAATGCCTCGTCCCCAAGGAGAACATGCGGCAGAATTTTGTCGCTGTTTGGAGCTCGACGTGGTTTTTGGAAATCCAGCTTTCTGATTCTGAACAGCTTGTCCAAATGCCGAGAATTTAAATATGCCTCCATCGGAATGAGAACCATATCCCCCAATATCAACAACAACATAACGGTATTTTGCATCGACAACGGCCATTAGTACCATAGAATTATAACCCTGTGAAATATAAGTTATGAATATTTTCAGTAAATTTTAGTAATTTTAAATATACAGGTAGTACTTTATAATTATAGTAAAGAGTAGTTGTATCATAACGTGCTTGCCCTCTACAGCATCGCAACACATTGGGAAGTCCCACAGAGTTCCATATTCATAAGCAATTTTAATCCATATGTTTTCATTTGGTACCTAAAACCAAACGCTCATTATTTTGTTTTGAAGTATGGTTTAGGTGTTCCCTATACCGGGAAGTATATTGGTTGCAAAGCTTCCCAAATTACTGGACAAGTCCATAATGATTCGATGAGCAGTGGTTTTCCCAAACTAGCTCCAGATGCTAGGAATCTGTAAATAGCACGGAAAAGGGTTCATTGTAATAATTCTATTTATATTAATAGTAAATAAATAAGAATAAAACCTTAATGTTAATGCTTATCTCTCTCCTGGTGAAATTGGTGAGCGTCCAGGAGGATACTTTTCCAATTTCTTCTCGACCATTTCAAAAGTTTGTCGAATAGACTAGGATACATTCTTGTAAAATTTTTCAACTTGGTCTCATCATTTCTCCTCATGCATTTCAACTTAATTCCAAAAAAGTATCATAAATTTTAAATGGGCAACACACTTGTATATACTGTTATATTGCAAAGGCCTAATGTAAATGAGGCTTACCAATGTCTCAAAGTATCCTTCAGTTTTTCTATTTCTCCAAATTGGATGCACCCACTAACTTCTACGCGTATAGATTCGTTTTTTGTTTGAAATTAGTTGGTAATATAGCTGTATTAGCAAAAATTGTCTTTTTAAGAGCAAACGCCGTTTTCTTCCATTTAAGATCGCCATTTGGTTTAGCGCAGAATCCTTCCTGACGCTAGTCACGTGACCTCCAAATCGTGCGAGTTTGGAAACGGCGGCCGTATTCTGCAGAAAAGGTTAAGCTCCTCCTTCTGCCCTTGGCTCGCTGGTTGGACCGTCAACCACTGCCCTTGGCGTTTTAATTGGCTACGTCTACCGATGACGTTACATGCCTTGGCTCAGTGATTGGAGGTTCAACCGGCAAAAATAAGCCTTTGAATTCTGTTCAGTTTGAGTTTCAAGTTGAACCAAATTTCGGTGTAAGGTCAGTGTACAGTGTCAATTTGTCGCCAAAGGTCAGTGCTGCAACCTTTCACCCGTAACGTTTAAGCTAATAACGCCACCTATAATATTAACTAAACAGTAATTTCGTGCCGTCTGCTCTTTTTTAATTTTAAATGACGTCAACGTATTTGAGACAGCCGCTTGTTAAGGTAACATCGTTTAATGTTGAGTAAGTTATATATTTTTACGTAAATAATGTGCATAACATATTAGTATAAAAAATTAAAAACCAATTGTAATTGCCGAATTAAGTATTAAACGTCAAATCTTTTTTGTTTCCATGTTGTTACTTTGATAACATCGAACCACAAAGCGTAATGAAGGTATAACGTGAAGGGCACACAGATTTTTGTCAGTAGTTTTGTTGGTAATGGTGAAACAGTAATTTTTTCATTTCTCTGTAATTTATCTTCAATTTTTGAAGTTGTTATTACATGTACATTTATATGTTCTAACATTGGTAAGATTTATTTGTAGTTATTGTATTGAATTATACATAGTAATGAAACATGTTTAAAAAACTGAAAAAGGCGCACCATTCCCTCTATGAGTTGAAGGTTGTACCCTTGTTGGTCATCAGTGACTTAGGAAACACGCCCGAAAAGAGGACCAAGATGTGATAACATATCACAAAGCAGGTATATGATGTCCACCGCCATCAGAAAGCCCTTTCCCGAGGTGACAATGAAAGGCATTCCTCAACAATATTCCACTTGTTATAGAAGAACGTGAAGCTCTGCGTATTGCAAATTTGGTAAGTTCTCGTAATGTATTAACCATGTTATTAACATTATTTTTTGGTTGCAGGTGGGTGCAAGCTTCTGAAGATTCCTCAAAGAGCCTTCTGCTTTCCATGGACATGGTGCTCATCCACTTGCCACTGAAGAACACAGAAATGGTCATAAGAATTGTTTCTATTCGACGTAGGGTATAATAGTACACCTGCTGAAAATTTCATTTGGACATTTTTTTGAGATAGAGGGTTGCTGCAAAGTCAGTTAACCATTAAGAGTTACTGCGGTGTCCTTTTAATTTTATTCTTCACTTCAACACTTCATTGTTCTTTTTTCCATCATTCCTTGCTATTGTTTCTGCATGCATGGCCTTCCTTTATTGTTTCATTTATAAATGGGCTAAACTTTCTTATAGCTTTGTCGCTGCCTAGCAAGAAAAGCTCATAGCTTCCGCTAATGCATGTTTGGAGGCCCCCACTCATGTTTGCGTCTGTTTGGCAAACAATGACTGAAAATGAAAGGGCTAGGAAGGAGTACGAAAAGCTAAGGTTTGAAAATAAAAGGTTTAGGCTGGAAACCGAGAGTATTCAAGCCAACATCATGACCGAAGTGAAAAATTGCAGCCTGAAAATAATGACTAGTTTTGTTTTTTGAAGACATGCTCAAGCTAAGCATGTTCTATTTTACTGTAGATAATTTTCTAAATGCCATGATAGGTTGTTTGAATAACGTCTCCCTGTATTTCGATTATTTTCAATGCTCAATTTGGCATGCACTTTCTTCATGACGGCATAAACTCTCTATGATTATTGTATTCTCCTTTGTGATTTTATAGTACTCATTGTAGATTCTATTAATTCATTTTCACCAAAGTTTCTTTAATATCCAATTTGACATGTACTTTCTTTCATTCTCAATAGTTATTTTTTTCGCGTTTAATCCATTTAATTTATTACATGCGCTATTTGCGTGATTTTATGATTTATTTCTAGCATACGTGTTAGTTTTCTGTTAACTTATATTGGAATTTAGTAGACGCTTCATTTAATAAGCCAATTAAATTTATTGCATGGGTTATATGCATGCAATGAATAATTTATTAGATAGACTTCATAACATTTTTTAAATTATTTGGATTTTTGTTATCATTGACTGTTAATAAAAGGGTCAGTGAGCCTCTGTGGATAGTGCTTGTCATCCTCATAGAGCTAAGTGGAGCCGGGGAGGGGTTTAATGCTTTAAAACCGTTAATGGCATGTTTTTAATCTGCTCACATTAGAATTATGTTGCTGATGTCTAGCCTTTACTCAAGATGACATTATTTATAACCAGCAAGTCCAGCATGCCAGCACACAATCAGTCCCGATACGCTCTCAATCCCAAAAATTCGGCAATTTATTTTCCACGTGTATTAAGCTTTACATATTTCTGACTGTCAAGAGTTCATGGCTCTTTTCTGTTGCATGATTGCAATTTACATCCTCCAAAGTCTTCATGACCACAAAACTTAACTTTTCTATTGTCATTCATTAGACCTATTTCAGATTTACCATATTCATATTAAGAGAAACAAAGGGGTGATTATACCAATTGCATTTGCTGCATACTGAAATGCTTACTTTTCAAGAAACTGTTCATTGGGAAGGTGTAAATATGGTTACTGGTTATGTTTTACTAAGTTATGTCGATTTGCAGTTGTAAAGCGCTAAGCGAGTGATCCGCGACTTCCAGTGTTAGTTTCGAGGCGCAAATGGCTTGACACTCAGTCTCTGGATAAGCTTGTTCGTCAGCAGTTAGAAGATATACCTCGTCTGAGAGAGGAAAGGATAAATATGGATTAAAGGGTATGGGTGTATTTCGCTCATCAACACACCATTCCATGAGAATATAATAAGTTCGGAATTGTTAGTGCCACAAGAGAATGAACGAGTTGCTCTTGCGATTTTGGTCATGCTAAGTGCTCAAATAAGGCTTTAACCATTCAGTTACCACGGGCGATCAGCCCTGTCACTTTTTTTACTGCAGTGACTTCTATACTTCGATCGACAGTTGCCACACAATCTGAACAAGTAATAAATCATAAAAGGTGTGTTTTTATTTAAATCGGATTTTTTTAAGGGGGAAAATTAATGAGTTTAGTTGAATACTTCATAAATTAATTAATCCTTCATAAATTACACTCACCACTTTACTCGACACGTTGAACAACGTCGGGAGGTTGATAAAAAGGGTTGAAATGTCGTCTGCTGTAAGTGCGTTCAGCACAAAGCGTTACCGAAGCAACCATTAAAACCGGTGTTTAACCGGTAACTCATTTGTCAGTTTATGAAAAAACATTTTGAATTTGGTGTATAATTTGATAGGTTACATCTGAGTCTGCGCGGAATTTGTACCAATCACTGCGCCAAGGCATGTAACGTCATCGGTAGACGTAGCCAATTAAAAGGCCAAGAGCATTGTTGACGTTCGAACCAGCGAGCCAAGGGCAGAAGGAGGAGCTTAGCTTTTCTGCAGAATACGGCCGCTGATCGAAACTGTGGAGTCTGGACGCAATTCTTATATAACGCCATCTAGTCATGTAAACGCGAAAAAAATGCGTCCACTGAACGGCACTACTCCGTCTATAGATGCTCTAGATCGACCTTAAAGATAGACAAATTGGCGTTTTCGGGCATGCACTGAAAGAGTTTGTTCTAGCAGCCTTTGGTATTAGCTTCGGGTGGCTCTTTCTTTTTCCGTACCGTGAAATCTTGTTAGAGCGCGTAATGCGTTATTTCAACAAGAACTTTCAATTAGTACGGAACTCTCCATAATTTACCAAGCGTTATTCATTTATTATAATCAAGTCTCCTTTCCCCTGGCACAAGATTTCAATACTGATTTTGGCTCGATTTAAACGTAAGTATATTTTAAATTAAGTAAACGGGTTGTTCTTTGGACAAGTAATTTAAGGGGTTTTGAAACTGTCGCGTAATTTAAAGGGTTTTGAAACTGTCGCGTAATTTAAAGGGTTTTTAAACTCTCGCGTAATTTAAGTGGTTTTTAAACTGTCGGCGTAATTTAAGGGGTTTTTAAAGTGACGCGTAATTTAAGGGGTTTTTAAACTGACGCGTAATTTAAGGAGTTTTAACTTGTCGCGTCATTTAAGGGGTTTTCCATTTGTGGCGTAATTTCAGGTGTTTTTAAACTGTCGCGTAATTTCAGGTGTTTTTAAACTGTCACGTGTAACCCTCCGTAGAATAATTTAACTAAGTAGGGAGAAACTCCCGAGGGCCATAAAAATGAATAAGGACAACTTACTTTAAATATCCAATATTAGAAGACTTAATCTTCTTAACTTTATTGATGAAAAACAACGAAGGGATAACAATCTCGTAACCCAACTTGGTTAATACAAAATAGCTCCGTCTAAGAAGACTTTAGTTCAAAAAAAGGAGAGAACTAGTCTCTTCAACCGTCAATAGTAATAATAAAAATATCACTAAAGTAAAGTCGGGAGGAGGAGCATGTAACATGGAGGCATATATACCCTGCCAGATCCAAGGAGTAGAAACTCCAAGGAATCTGGCAGCCATGTTACATCCCCCCTCTTTAGGAACTTTTGTTTATAATACAAGAATATAGAATAGAAATTTTTTTTCGGTTTAGGGTTACCCCGAGGAACCCTTAAAAATCATTAGCAGGGGAATAGGTATTTTTAAGTTCGTTCACAAAATGTTTTTCACAGAAAAATGATTTTTTCTTCATTGGTGCTGCATGAGCTTCTGTTCAATCTTCATACCCGAAGGGCTTCCCTTTTACTGTGATATTAGTTTCTCCTTACGGTGGATCAAAGTATTTGGGTAGTGGACGTCCTCCTTCAGTCATCTAAAATTAGATATATTAGTAATTCCTCTTAGTTGCTTGGGAGATAAACTCCCATGGGAAGACAGAGATTGGCTCTCGGGTAAAACAGAAATATTCCCTTTTTAGGTTCGGGACGTTATTATTATTACGGTAAACTTAGACCTCATAAGGTGACCTTAACCTTATATTATCAGGAGGTCGATAGTAGATATCAACTTCATTACCTCCGGGCCGAACCGTCGCCCTCTTACATACCTCTCGTCGCCATCCCAATTTAAAAGGTTCTAAATAAATGTCGGGTAATGTAGCCCTGTTTAGATGAGGAGTTCTTATTGATTCCGACAACGTGGTCGATGAACTGTCAGACACACGCTGTGATTGGGATTTCGATTGAGGTATCTGTTCAGGGGTTGATATTTCCTCCGACAGAGTAGAAATCTGTTCAGGAGGTACTATTTCTTCCGAAAAACCAGAAGAAGGAGAATGGTGTAACGCAGGTCCCGATATGGACTTGTCAGAAGACGTTGATTTGTCTTCCGGCGTTAGAATTTCTTCTGTAAAACTGGATGTTGGTGTATGTAGCTTAGTTTCCACGACTGATTCTTGATCAGACGGGGAAGCCTCCCCTGCCGCAGAAGGCGGACTATCGTTAGTGGGATGATCGAGCTGAAAAGCCCTCATATCATGATAGGTAAAAAGGAGGAGAGGAGGGTCTTCAAAAAGGGCCATGCCCGGTTCACTATCAGAATCTGTAGGTTGATGTGAATCATCTTGAGCTGCAGGAGGGATCTGTTGATCCGCTGCTTGATCTTCTAGAGTAATTGATGTCGAGGTTTGAAGGACATTTGGATAGTAGGAATGATCGGTTGATCGACTTCCTGGCCGTCCTGAGGTGACGGTGACGTAGAAGATGATGATGATTCAGATGACGTGGTTCAGGAAGTCTCCGTAAGAGGGTGGTCCGCGGTACCACCATTCGTTGGGGGACTAGACTCGTGATCATCTGCAACGTTCGATTGAGAAGTGGGGGCATTTTCAGTATTGTCGAAGACGGCTACATTAGTCCAGTAGAGTTTTAGATGCTCTAAGGTAACTTTCCCTATATTCTGCCCTGAGTTAGCATCTTCTAACTCGTAGACTGCGGGAGAATGTTTTGCAACTATTTTAAAGGGACCTGCCCATTTAGAACTAAGCTTTTTTATAAGTTGACCTGTCGTACTTGATAAAGGATGCGTTTCCATCCATACTAACGTTCCTACCTCAAACTCAAGAGGATCATGGCGGAGGTCATAATATTTTTTCTGGTGTGCTTTAGCTAACTTAGACAATTCATTACTGAATGCTAATTGTTCCTTAAGAACCTTCAAAGCCTTACTATGTCTGGGGTCATCAGGGTCCTGAATGGGTTCTTCAATGTCTTAATCCCAAGGGAGACGTGGCTCCCGCCCTAAATTCAAAAAGAAAGGGGATCTGCCCGTGGTTTCGTGGGGTGCGGAATTTATAGCGAATTGAAGAAGGTCAAGGGATTCATCCCATCTTTCATGGTGATTCCCTACACTGTTAAAAATAAAGGTATTTTGAAGGTACTATAAAATACCTCCGCGACCTTTTTAGTACCCATGAACGTATTTTATTAGGTGTCTCACAGTGCGGGTATTAAATGATTTCGAAAAAGGTATTTTGGAAATATAAGGTATATAATGAAACCTTTTAGAGTTTCTGCGCTTCTGCTGGTATGTTATCGTACCCTGGAAGTAGAAAAGGACTTAATAGACTCCTTTAGAGGGAGTTTTTAGTTCCGGCGTGCTGATTATAATTAACACTACTAAAGTAAAATACATGATATAATACTTCAAGCCCAAATTCTCTAACACTAACTGTTTACTTCACCAGTAGCACTAGTAATGACAGCGTAGAAGAAATCTCTGTAGGAATATTATTAATAACCATAAAGAATAGGTTCGGTAGGGTAGAATAGGGTAGTGGTTTTCTACCCGAGATTTCAATTTCAATCTCAAGTTTCCTAGCTAGTGGTTTTACTTAAATATATAATTACATATAATTAACATTAATTATTTTCTTTGACAGCTATGTACACTAGCATACGTTACATCATTTAAAGGCAATACAATTATGATATAAGGCTTACATAGTTAATATAAAGGTTTGAATCCGAGCTTACGCCTTCAGTCGCCATTCAGAAAATATCCATGTATATGTGACCCTGAATTACCTTTACACTATAACAGTATCACACCTTCCTTAACAAGGGGAAGCTAAATATAGTATCGGGAAATGTAGAGTGGTTTATCCCTTGCTTACTATGCGAACTCTCACGACCCCGCAAGCCTATGGCGCAGACACTTAAAGGCGAGATGGAAGGCAAAATTTTACCCTCATCCCGTAAGCCCACAACACAGACACTAAAAGTTGAGATGGAAGGAAAATATTACTCTCGTGTCTTTCAGTCTCATTTGCATCGAAGTGGTGTATTGCTTACCATGTCTGAAAATGATTCAAGCCCGCGGTAATAAAGGAAAGTTTACCAGTTTCAAATGTGGCGCAAATATTTTTGATGGCGCGAAAGTATAATTTAGACCTGTTTGTGGGTTTTATTTGACACCTTATTCGGTAGCACAAAATACCTTTAGAAGTATATTATCGAACCTTTTTGAGTGTTAACAGGTACCCTTTTCGGTAATAAGGAGTACCTTTCACAATTTGAAAGTTTTATTCCGACCTTTGTTGAGGTTTAAATGATACCCATTACGGGATTACAAAATACCTTGTAGTCCTCAAAAGTACCTTCTTCAAGAGGTATTTCATAGTACCCTTACACAACGGTATTTTGTAGTACCTATATAGGTACGTCTGGGGATGCATTGAAAAATACCTTTAAAGGTACTAGACAGTACGGTTATTTTTTACAGTGTACATAGAATGATATTAACTCGCCTATTACTCTATTTACTCTTTCGGTGGGATTTCCCTTAGGTGTGTAGGGGGTGGTAAACTTTGGGTTTATTTTAAAAGCTCTTCACGTCTACAGCCAAAGTTTCGAAGTAAACTGTACCCCTCTATCACTAAGAATAGCTTTCGGAGCTCCCCACCTAGTAATAATAGACTTGAAAGCCTGCACACAGGCCTTAGCTGTAATAGTTTTAAGTGGTATCATTTCCACGAATTTAGTCATGTAATCGACAAAAACTATTGAATACTTATAATGGTGTCTACTTGAAGGGAAGGGTCCCATTATGTCGACACTAATCTGGTCCCAAGGACTTGTTATTTCAGAGGGTTGCATTAGCCCTGGCTTTTTCCTGTTTCTAGCCTTAAACTGTTGGCATAAAGAGCATCCTCTGACATAATCCTGGACGTCACTAACTATGGTTGGCCACCAATATCTATAAGTTCCTTTACTTAGGGTCTTATCTTTGCCCCTATGAGCTGATAGTGGGTGGTCATGTAATAACCTCATGGCTTCTAGCCTTAACCGAGGAGGTAAATAAACTTTTTGAGGATAATTCCTGTAAGGTCTTCTATAAAGAAGATCATTCTTTAATTCAAACATTTTATTACTAACTGGGTTAGGTCCTTGCAAGGAATTTATAATAGGGGAAGCAAATGGATCTTCCCTTTGAGATTTTCTTACATCTTCTATTGGAGGACGAATCTGACCTTCTACAGAATCACTAGAGGAAGTTGAACTACTACTACTACCGGTAGAATTTGTACTTATGCTACTACTAGTTGGATCTTGGTTACTAGTAGAATTAGAAGTAGAGGAGCTAAAGTTAATACTTAAAACATTTATCGGGGCCCTCGACAAAGCGTCTGCTACTACATTTTCTACTCCTTTTTTATGCTTAATTGTAAAGTCGAATGTTTGAAGGTACATAGCCCATTTATCTAGACGAGAATTTGGTGCCCTAATTTTAAATAACCATTGTAGAGCCTGATGGTCAGTGAGGACAGTGAATTTACGACCTTCTAGAAAGGGCCTAAACTTCTTAACCGCCCAACCAATGGCTAAACACTCTTTCTCGCTAGTGGAGTACTTTGTTTCCGCATCTTTTGGTCCTGTACTAGCGTAAGCTATAGGAACTTCTACACCATCTTGTATTTGGGAAAGAAGGGCACCTAACCCTGCATCACTAGCATCTGTAGTGAGAATGCACGGGGAAACCCTTCTAAAGGAAGCTAAGGGATGAGCCTTACAGATTTCTTCCTTGATCTTTTTGAAAGCCTGTTGCTGTTCGAAACCCCAATTAAATTTTTGATCCTTTCTTTTAAGTTTATTAATAGGGGCTACTATTTGAGAGTGGTGGTTAATAAACCTATTATGCCAACCTGCCATCCCTAAAAATCTCTGTACTTCCTTAACATTTTTAGGAGGGAATTTCTGAATGGCTTCTATCTTAGAAGGATCTATATGCACTCCTGTTTCGTTTACTATGTGACCGAATATGGTAGCTTCTTTTTGGGCGAAACGACATTTTTTTAACTGTAGGGTGAGACCCGCTTCCTTTAATCTATTTAGGACGTATTCTAAACACGTCAAGTGTTGATCCCAATCCTCGCTAAGAGAGATTAAATCATCTAAATATTCGATAAGTTGGAAGTAATCGGCATCTCTAAAAATTTCGTCAATTAATCGCTGGAAAGAGCTAGGGGCGTTACAAAGCCCAAAAGGGAGTACATTAAACTCGTACTTTCCCATGTGAGTCACGAAAGCAGTTTTAGGTCAGCTCCTAATGTGCATTTCCACTTGCCAATAACCTTATTTAAGGTCAAGTGTTGTAATGTATTTCGGTCTTCCTACTCGAGCTAGCATATCCTCAATATTAGGCAAGGAATAAGGGTTTTTTATGGTAACACTTTTTTGTTTTCTGTAATCAATACAAAACCTATAGGATTTACCCCGTTTTGTTTGATCAACTAAAAGTACGGGCGAAGCCCAAGGAGATACTGAGGGTCTGATTATCCCGTCATCTAACATTTCCCTGATGTGTTGTTCAATTATTTTCTTTTTCTGGTCATTAACACGATAAGGCTGAGATTTTATGGGCGGACTATTTCCCGTATGAATCTCATGGAAGACTAGTCCTGTTCTTCCTACTTTATCCGAAAATAATTCAGGGAATTTTAACAATAGGGATTCTAGTTGCTGACGTTGTTCATCCGAAATAGGGGCTGCGGAAACTCCGTCCCTAATACTAATCACAATCTCCTTATCTATTGGATCCTTTTCAGATGGAATTGAAAAAGGGATCTTTAGGTTACCCACTAAACATTGTGACGATTCAAAATCTAATTTGACCCTATTTTCTTCAAGAAAATCTAGGCCTAATATAAAGTCACTATTGAGGGAAGGAACTATGTAAAATTTAAATTTAAATTGTTTCTCACTTTCGTTTGACTTAAGAGTAAACTCAAGTTCGTGAGAACCTTTTGTCAAAGTATAATGGCCATCGCCCCAAACTACACAATCCAATTGTTCATCTTCAGGTAATTCTGAAGAATTTCTATATTTACAAATCTTTTGCCATTGATCTAAACTGACAAAAGAGGCATCGGCCCCACTATCTAATTTAGCATGAACTGTCGCGTGTTCAAAAGTAACGGGAATGGTAACCCTTTTATAAACTGAACCTTTCCTGACGGATTCAATCCTCAGGGGAAACGCGACACGCTTCTTGTTAGGGGAATTTATTGGGCACCAGGAGAGGGACCACAAGGGACCTCTACCGTCTGGGCTTCCCCCGACTTGCTAATATTTTTTCTTGACAGTCGGGTGCAAGATGACCTGGTTTCTGGCAATTATAACAGGATTCAACATGAGGATCTTCAATAGTACGTGCAGAGGGGTAGGACAAGGCCAATTGGCGACCAGGAGATTTTGATCTCTGATTATTATATCTATTATAAGATCTTTGATTATTTGAAGAGTTTTGAGCTCTAGCTTTTGATCTAGAGTCTAAGGGTTTCAAGGGATATTCCCATTGAGGAGAAGTAAGAGGATTACAAGGGCTTTGACAATGCCCGGGGGAACAATGACTATGGGCGGAGCCCTTGTTAGCTGGGCAAAAGGACTCAACTGTAACCTTAGGTTTTGGGGGTGATCTCCTCTTTTCCTATTTATTTATTTAATGATCAAGTTAATAAATCAATTAAGTTTACAACAGTCAAGTTAAGTTTATACAAATAATCATGTAAGTTATCTAAATTCAATAGTTTAATTACAAAGATAATTTTTTAATTTAAATTAATTATGATTAATTAAGATTTAATTTAATTTAATTATCTTTAATCATTTACCATTGTGGAAGCCAAGGCTTAACTCCACGTGGGGCGGATATATTATACCGACATCGGAGCGGCTAAATGTGCGCCTGTTTTTGTTATTATCAAGATAAATCAACTGAATAAATTTCCCCCTTTTCCAAAATTGTATTTTTTACTTCAAAATAATTGCTAATTAGCTTGTTTATTGCCACCTTTTCCAAAATATTATTCTATCCTAAAAAGAGGCGCACTTTTAGCCACTCGTTAAAATTTGTCAAGTGCTGTGACAAACAATTTAATATTAATATATCATGATTTTCAATTATTTTTAAACTTCGGCGTATAAAAAGAATTTACAACACTTAATTTTGTTGCCGAGTTTAAAAATACTTGGGAAGTAATAACTTTAAATAAAAAAAAATAATTTTTCCTTTATTGATTTAGGATTCGAAAAATGGAAGAAGAGCTCACAAAAACAGAGGAAACGCTTCAAAAACTAGATGAAAAAATAATTTTCCAAGGATGCCAGGTGACACAGGTCACTATAAATTTTTATGTGGGAGGTAAAGGAAGGAGACGTAGACAAAACCGAAAGCGATCGGAAATCAAAATTTGTTCAAATGGCAAAAAGGCGGGGCATCGTAATTGCCCCGAAAAAAATGTGAGTTAAATACTTATTTAAACTTATCGCGGATTCCTAACGTTTCTCGGCGCAACTGTTATTGATTTAAATCTAATCTGAGGTGATATTTGTAAACATGTAATTGATGACATTTAGGAGCTGTGATATTTTGGTGTCTGATCCAACTTTCTTTAAATTCTTAAAATTTCCAGACTTTTCCCAGACTTTGGTTAAAACCCTAAAATTCCTTAACTTTTCTCAGACTTTTTTAAATCCCTAAAATTTCTTGACTTTTCCCAGACTTTGTTTAAATTATTAAAATTCCCTCACTTTCCGAAACGTTCTAAAAACCCAAAATATGTTTAAAATTTCCGTGACTGTCCACGCCATCTTTTCCGTCTTCAAATTCTCAGACTTTGCTTTAAATTCTTATCTTTGGCCCTGTGAGCTGATTGTGGGTGGTCATGTAATAACCTCATGGCTTCTAGCCTTAAACAAGAGGTAAATAAATTTTTTCTGTATAGTTCCTGTAAGGTCTTCTATAAAGAAGATCATTTCTTAATTCGAAAAGTTTATGCCTAACGGGGTTAGGTCCTTGCAAGGAATTAATAATAGGGGAAGCAAAGGGGTCTTCCCTTTGGGATTTTCTTACGTCTTCTAGTGTAAAGACAGAATATAAGGCTCTAGGACCTGGAGGACGAATCTGACCTTCAATAGAATCACTAGAGGAAGTTGAATTACTACCACTGGTAGAATTTTCACTTGTACTACTACTAGTTGGATCTTGGTTACTAGTAGAATTTGAAGCAGAGGAGCTAAAGTTAATACTTAAAACGTTTATCGGGGCCCTCGACAAAGCGTCTGCTAGTACATTTTCTACTCCTTTTTTATGCTTAATTGTAAAGTCGAATGTTTGAAGGTACATACCCTATTTAACTAGACGAGAATTTGGTTTCCTAATTTTAAATAACCATTGTAGAGCCTGATGGTCAGTGAGGACAGTGAATTTACGACCTTCTAGAAAGGGCCTAAACTTTTTAACCGCCCAACAAATGGCTAAACACTCTTTCTCGCTAGTGGAGTACCTTGTTTCCGCATCTTTTGGTTCTGTACTAGCGTAAGCTATAGGAATTTCTACACCATCTTGTATTTGGTAAAGAAGGGCACCTAACCCTGCATCACTAGCATCTGTAGTGAGAATGCACGGGGAATCCCTTCTAAAGGAAGCTAAGGGGTGAGCCTTACAGATTTCTTCCTTGATCTTTTCGAAAGCCTGTTGCTGTTCGAAACCCCAATTAAATTTTTGATCCTTTCTTTTACAATTTGAGAGTGGTGGATGATATTCCTATTATGCCAACCTGGCATCCATAAAAATCTCTGTACTTCCTTAACATTTTTAGGAGGAGGGAATTTCTGAATGGCTTCTATCTTAGAAGGATCTATATGCACTCCTGTTTCGTTTACTATGTGACCAAATATGGTAGCATCTTTCTGAGAGAACCGACATTTTTTTAACTGTAGGGTGAGACCCGCTTCCTTTAATCTATTTAAGACATATTCTAAACACGTCAAGTGTTGATCCCAATCCTCGCTAAGAGAGATTAAATCATCTAAATAGTCGATAAGTTGGAAGTAATCGGCATCTCTAAAAATTTCGTCAATTAAACGCTGAAAAGAGCTAGGGGCGTTACACAGCCCAAAAGGGAGTACATTAAACTCGTACTTTCCCATGTGAGTCACGAAAGCAGTTTTTAGTCTACTCCTAGGGTGCATTTCCACTTGCCAATACCCGGATTTTAAGTCAAGGGTAGTGATAAATTTAGGTCTTCCCACTCTAGCTACCGTATCCTCTATATTAGGCAAGGGATAAAGGTCCTTAATGGTAACCTGATTTAGTTTTCTGTAATCAATACAAAACCTGTAGGGTTTACCCCGTTTTGTTTGATCAACTAAAACTACGGGCGAAGCCCAAGGTGATACTGAGGGTCTGATTATCCCGTCATCTAACATTTCCCTGACATGTTGTTCAATGATTTTCCTTTTCTCGTCATTAACACGATAAGGTTGAGATTTGATGGGCGGACTATTTCCCGTATGAATCTCATGGAAGACTAGTCCTGTTCTTCCTACTTTATCCGAAAACAATTCAGGGAATTCTAACAAAAGGGATTCTAGTTGCTGACGTTGTTCATCCGAAATAGGAGCCGCGGAAACCGCTTCCCTGATGTTATCTAATATCTCCTGGTTAACTGGAACCTTTTCTGATGGAATTGAAAAAGGGATCTTCAAATTACCCACTAAACAAAGTGAAGATTCAAAATCTAATTTGACCCTATATTCCTCAAGGAAATCTTGTCCCAATATAAAGTCACTAGTGAGGGAAGGAACAATGTAGAATTGAAATTTAAAATATTTTTCATTCCCATTACCTTTAAGAGAGAAGTCAAGTTCATGGGAACCTTTTGTGAACGTATAACGGCCGTCGCCCCAAACTACACAGTCTAAATGTTCATCTTCAGGTAGCTCTGAAGAATTTCTAAATTTACAAATCCTTTGCCATTGATCTAAGCTAATAAAAGAAGCGTCTGCCCCGCTATCTAATTTTGCGTGTACTGTCGCTTGTTCAAATATAACGGGAATAGTAACCCTTTTATGAATTGAACCTTTCTTCACGGATTCAATCCTCAAAGGGAACGCGACACGCTTCTTGATAGGGGTTTTCATTGGGCATCGGGAGAGGGACACTGACGGATCTCTCCCGCTTTGGCTTCCCCCGACTTGCTGGGTTCTTTATCAGGGCAGTCGGTAGCGTAATGTCCAGTCTTCTGACACATGTAACAAGTAGGCGGATTGAATTGTCTAGTTGGGGATTTGGCTCTATACCTAGACCTTGAATTAGGTCGAGAGTTATTTCCTTGCACATTTGGGATCATTGACCTATTTTGGTTTCCCACAGGGTTGGCAAAAATTAAGTTTTTTTTTAAAAAACAAAAGTTGTGTTTTTTATTGTTTAAAACACTATTTGTTGTTTTAAACTGTTTTTTAAACAAGTAGAAAAAAACAGTAAAAAACACAAAAAAAAATAATTTTAAACATGTTTAAAATCACTTTTCCAGTTCTATTAGTCTAAATATTATATATCGCGGCTCTCCAATTAAGCCACTACTGCTGCTAGCGCAGGACACTTATTTTCACAGCCTACCTGATTAAAAAAAAGGTAGAAAAAACAAACGATGAGAGTGACGTTTATCAATTGACTGAAGTTCCGATATATCAATTTTTCTTTGTTTATATTAATTTAATCCTTAATCACTATTTAATTAAATCAACTCATTTAATTGTTAATCGATTTATTCCCTCTAAATTAATTGAAAAAATTACATATTTACGGTTTTTCAAGAGCAAATTATATTTTCCGAAATTATTTTATGTTTATTAATTATTTTGAAGGAAGTACGTGTTGAGAGAATAATATTGAATATGTGAAATATTCTACTGACTGTTTATAAAGAGCAAGAACTCCTAAAATTCAGAATTTCAAGGTGTCAGAAATTGTCCGTGTGGAATTAGAACCAGGGACAACTTGAACCCAAAGCGAGTATCATACACCTAGACCAAATGACCACGAAAACGTATTGAGAAGAGAAACACCAAAATCGAAAACTCCTAAATTTATAGGCCTAATATAAAGCTGTAAGACTGGACCCTTCGGGATTTGAACCCGGTACCACTCGCATCCAGTGCAAATATCATACCCCTGGACTAATGGACCACGAACACGTACCGCGAAGTCAAACACGAAAATCAAGAGCTCCTAAAATTTAGGATTTGTAGATTTTTTCTTCTCAGTAGGCTTATCTTCTTTGTGCAGGTTTCTTTCTGCTGTTTTTAAAGCTGTTCTTAACTGCTCAAGAGTTATAAATGGCATAAAAAGGAGAGGAGCTTCCAACTCTTTTTTAAGGTTACTTTTTATAATGTTAACTAATTATTTTTCCGTTAACGGGAGATTCATTCCTAGATTTAATTTTGTTACTTCCCCAATAAATTCTTCAACAGATTCTTTATCTTTCTGCCTCCTTTGGGAAATTTCTAATCTGAGTTTTGAATCTGCTTCAGCCGAGTCCCTAAATTGAGCTTTAAAATGTTTTTTACAACTTTTCCATGTTAGCGTAGGATGGTTCGGGTTAGTTTGGCGTGCCGAATCAT
The DNA here is from genome assembly GCA_019434445.1 of Phalangium opilio. Lineage (NCBI taxonomy): Eukaryota > Metazoa > Arthropoda > Arachnida > Opiliones > Phalangiidae > Phalangium > Phalangium opilio. The sequence continues at coordinate 110,582 of JAEQBA010001898.1, forward strand.
ATCTCAGGGTTAGATTTCTAAACCAGTAAAGGGCATGCCCTCTAAGCAAGAGAGGCAAAGCAGATAGACTCTCTTTATCATTAAGTTTATGGAACTTGTAACGGCCAGATGTGGTCCATTCTCGGTCAACCTATTTGCCACATATTTATCCTTGCTGTACCCCTTTTTACTTTTCGACCAAGCCTCTATAAAACGCGGGCTGGCGCTGTTGGTGGCCAAGAGACCCCAACTTCTTTGTTAAAAAGGTAAATCCCCTAAAAGTAGAGGGGATGGTTTTTCTCGCTTGAGAAAAACAGTTCTTGTTTAGTAAAGAAGCAGTGTAGTTCGCTTCTACTTTAACTCCTCAATGGAGATACTTTAAATTCAATCTCTTGCCAATAAACTTAAGTTTTGTTTTATTTTACAAACGAGGACTCATTTTTTGTAGTTAGTACCTATAACCCCCATGTCCGCGACACTTAACCACGCGCACGGCTACAAAATGGTGGAGGCGCCGGGCAGGCTAAACATTTAAAATAGTCAACCCGATCCAGTACCTGTTCCTGCGATTCAACGTAATCATACGGAGATCCAGTTTGGAATTAAATGTACAAACTGATGCAATAGTCTCTAGTCAAGCGGAAAATCAACAGGACCAGATGAAGCTATCCAGTCAACAAATCTGAAGAACCAGTCCAGATTTTTAACTGATGAACCCCGGGTAACCAGAAAAAGTTCAGAGACCGGAAGGAACCCCAGGAAACGAGAAAACGTTCGGAGGCCTTGTGGAAAACAACAAACTACGAGGGAACACTCCTTGGAAGACAACAGTTAATAACTTTAAACATCGTAGAAACACTACGCTTCAGGTTCATTTGGACTTTACCGTGCACGATAGTGAACTTTATAAACTTTTCCTTTCAAACGTCATCTCAACTCAACTCCAGTATCAGTAAGGTCACAATATTTGTTTGGTTTTCCTTTATTTGATTTTAAAATGTCGGAAAGCGAAGATGATAGTCCCTCCCTTAAGGAGCAATTTGCCATGTTAGCTCAAAATATGAAATTGTTTATGGATGCACAGAAGGTGCAACAAAATCAAATAGATCAAATACTCGCGTCGCGTGGATCATCCCCACAATCAAATTTATCTGCAGGCGCTAATGTTAGTAACCGAACTAATCGTAGAGATCTATTAGAGGGACTCGGAAATAATTTTAATCCAAATCCTCCCCCATCCGAAACGTACTCTAGCTCATTAAGAGAGGTCAAAGTTCCTTTACCCCAGTTCGGGACCTCAAATAGTGATCCCATGGCTTTTATTGATGAGGTAGAACGTTATTTGAGAATCAAAAGAGTCAGTAATACAGATATCTTAGATTGTATACCCCTAATGTTGGAAGGAAACAAGTGTCTTTGGTGGGAACGTGAGCGTGAGGTTGTTAGAGATTGGGAGACTTTTAGAATTAGATTTTTTCAAGCTTTCATGGGTCGTGATTATAAAAGGCAAATAGATGCTAAAATCAATTCACTACGACAAAAGCCGAATGAAAAAGTTCTCGACTTTGTCCTAACCATGGAACAATTATGCAAGCAATTAGATCCGCTTATGGATACCTACGAAATTGCTAGGCGAGTTGTCAACGGTCTAAATCCCCATCTAATTCGCAACATGCATTTATCGGGTGAGCCATCTCTCTCAGAGGTTCAAAACGCTGCTCAAGAGGCTTAACATTTGCAAGAACAATGTGATCTCTACGACCGTAATTATACGAGAGATTTCAAAAATTCCAAACATTCAAACTGGAATATTCCACCCCGAAATTCATTCGAAAATCAGCCCAAAACATCAAATAACCCTAACCAAAAAGCTCCTTCTAACAACACGAATAACAACTCTGGGAACGAAAACAAGGGAAATACTAAGAAAATACCAAAATGCACTTATTGCAACAAGAAATGGCACACCGTAGAATTTTGTAGGAAGCTAAAGCGCGACCAAAGTCAACCCGTCGCCAATACTCCGCGTGGGGCCTCTTCTGCTATTTCTATAGAGCCAGAGCCTAGCGTTTCTTTCATTAGAATTATGGAAAATTCCCCTAACGTATCGCCAGAGATCGAACTTTCGAAAAACTCTATTGTGAACTCTCCCCTTTCATCAAAAAATTTTCAAGAACCCCTGTGGTCGGAGCTCACTCCTTTAGACCCAGAGTCCACCTGTCAATCCTCTTTGGATACAATGACACCACGTATAAGTTGCTGTAGTGCCAAGAATCATGCACGCCCAAAGATTCCGATAAGGGTTGGAAATTGGCAAGGTACAGCCATACTTGACAGTGGGTCTGATGTTACAATCATGTCAGAACGAGTATACAATATGGCTAAAGCTGAAAAGGACAAGCTAGAACCCCTTTCAGAAATTCCAAAGCTAGGTGCAGCCAACAAAACTGGGCTAGAAATAAAAGGCCATGGAATTTTTACCATAAAAATTTAAGGTCGCTCGTGGAAATGGAAAATTTTGGTAGCTGCCGAACTAGAGACAGACCTACTTTTGGGATGGGATTTCGAATTACATACGGATATACACGTAAAACCCCATCGCCTTACGTTTGCCTTTAGAGACGAGGGGGCTGAATTTCCACTTCATCCCTATGATACGGGTTTTGGAAATACCTATTACGGAGCTGTTGATGAACCTTTCCCAAATCAAATTGAATTTTCTGACGAAATTAAAGCTACTAATTCAGTTGACATAACAGCCGCGTCTGAAAGTTCCGAAATTAATCTTAATCTCGAAGAAGAAGAAGGGCTTAAAAAGATCAACGACCTGATATTACAATACTCCGATGTTTTTTCCGGAAAGGCCGGTCACACTGACGCGGTAGAACACGTGATCAAACTCACCACGCCCATTCCTTTTAAATCCCGGCCATATCCTCTCTCTCTCCTCAGAAGAAAGAGCTAGTAGATCAACAATTAGAGCAAATGTTGAAAGACGGAATAATTAGAAAAAGTCACTCTCCGTACTCTTCACCTATTTTGTTGATTGGGAAAAAGGATGGAAGTTACAGATTCGTAGGCGATTTTAGAAAATTAAATCAAATCACTGTACCGGATGTATACCCTATACCACACATCAGAGCCCAACTAGACCGCTTGATAGGTCACAAATATTTTACTGCACTGGACCTTAAAGACGGTTTTTGGCAAATTTCCCTTAGCGAAGAAAGCAAGGCCTACACAGCGTTCGTCACCCATAAAGGCCTATTCGAGTTTAACGTCTTACCGTTCGGCCTTATCAACGCTCCGGCTACTTTCCAAAGATGTATGGAAACCATCTTTGAAGATTTCTCGCAAAAGGAGACCGAAGTTTACTTCGATGATTTACTAGTCAAATCCGCCACCATTCCGCAACACCTAGAATTCTTAGAAAAAATTCTTCAGCGTATGCGAGAGACAGGTCTTACTTGTAAAATATCAAAATGCAATTTCTTAAAGCGCAAGATTAAGTATTTGGGTCATATGGTTAGCAACGAGGGAATTTCCACAGACGAATCAAAAACCCTCGCTATTCAGAACTACCCAAGACCTATTAATTTAAAGGAAGTTCGATCCTTTCTCGGATTAGTAGGCTGGTACAGAGATTTTATAAGTGATTTCGCTGAGACGGCCTTACCATTAACTAATCTTACCAAGGGTACCAAGTCGACTGCTATTAAATGGGATAGTCATTGCGAAGAAAGTTTCCAAGCCCTGAAAACTAAACTGATTCAACCACCCGTTCTCAGTTACCCAGACTACTCCTTGCCATTCGTGTTACGCACTGATGCAAGCCTCTTAGGCCTTGGTGCAGTTCTATATCAGAAGACCCCTGACGGTAAAGAAAAGGTCATATGTTTCGGGAGCAAAAAGCTAAAGGATGCGGAGACGCGTTACCACGCCACGGAGCGAGAGCTTCTAGCCATTATTTGGAGCGTTAACAAGTACCGCCACTATATAGATTGCGTACCGTTCACGCTAATCACGGATAATAGCGCATTACAATGGCTAAACAAGATGAAAAATTACGCTTCGAAATTAACAAGATGGGCCGTGGAACTCCAAGAGTTCAACTTCAAAATTGAACACCGCAAAGGCAAAGAGAATGTCGTTGCTGACGCTCTATCCCGAAACCCAATTAATGATTGCGACGACCATTCCGAATCAGAAAGATTCGAAGACATCCTAAGTTTTGCTGATAACCGAAACTACAAGCTAAACGTTTCTACTATCTCAGCAAACTTCACCAGTAACGGTTCAACTTTCACTCCAATCCGAGACCCCAAGGCTTTGGCCGACGCTCAAGACATGGATCCTAACCTGGGACCACTCAAGAAGTACATCACTCGAGGTGATTTGCCAAATAATTACCGTTTATCAAGAAAATTTAAACGTAAAGCCCCTAAGTACTGCGTAGCTGATAACGGTATTCTCTATTTCTTGACCGAAACTCGCTCCTGCCAACACACCCAAAAGCTGTCAAATCCAATCTCCTGGCAACCCGTAATTCCTAGCGCCATGCGCGCGCAGATTTTATACGAATTACACGACCACCCTACAGCCGGTCATTTCGGCGTGGAAAAGACGTTGTGGCGTCTTAAAAAGTCAGTTTACTGGGATAACATGGGAGCCGCTGTCAAGAGTTACGTGGCTTCTTGCATAGAATGTCAAAAATATAAGAGCGCCAATCACAAACCTGCCGGACTTTTAGGAACTATCACTCCCACAGAACCATGGGAAGTTATATCAGCGGATCTCATGGGACCCCTTGTGCCAAGCACTAAACGGAACACCTTCCTTCTCGTATTTACGGATAATTTTTCAAAATACGTTGAAATGTTTGCTATCCGCCTGGGTACATCTCCTATCATAGCCCGAAAAATGACGGAAGAAGTATTTTCCCGTTACGGCGTTCCGCGTTGTCTTATTGTGGACAATGGCAAACAGTTTAATTCGCGTTTATTTAAATCTATATGCGCAGATTGGGGTGTAAAAATCAACAACACGAACACATACCACCCGCAAGCTAACCCAACTGAACGCGAAAATCGCACAATAAAAACAATGATAGCCTCGTACGTCGACGATAAACACGGCAAGTGGGACCAGAACCTTCCCCAATTAGCAATGGCTATGCGTTCAGCGATTAATAGCTCCACGGGTATGAGCCCACATTTCATGCTGACCGGTCGCGATATGCATCTACCACTGGAAAGGGTGCTCGCGAAAGATGATTCTTCAGAACCTAGCACTATATCTCAATACGTTGAGGATCTTCGGTCAAAAACTCAAACTCTCAACGAAAATGTTCTAGCAGCGCGTAGTCAGGCCCATGAAAAGCAGAAAGCTCAATACGATAAGTCACATCTAGATGTCACTTACGAAATAGGCGATTTAGTTTTACTAAAAACTCACCCATTATCAAGCAAAGAGGATGGGATTGCTAAGAAATTTTGCCCTAAATTTGATGGCCCCTATACCATTAGTGCCAAACACTCAGATCTTAATTATGTTTTAGTGGAAAAAAGCAACGGCAAAATTCTAGACCGCGGTACCCACCACGTCACCAATCTCAAAAAGTACCATGAAAGGGACCCCGCTTTAACCATTCCTGAGGTAGACCCTACAGCAATTAGTAAACCCTTAAAAAACAATAAGGTTAAAAATGCCAGTACATGTCAACAAACTAGTACCATCCCAGGAAAGTCCCCTTATAATCTAAGAACTAATCGAAATGCTCCTAAGCGGTACCCTAAATAATAATAATACTGTACGCGTTACCTTAACTTCAATTTGTACACGCGTATATTTTTTTTTTATAAAATCAATTTTTTTACGCGTTTTTCCCGACTGCTTGTACGCGTATTTCTTAAAATTTCATTACATTACAATGATATTATTTTTTTTTTGTTATTTTCTTTATGATCAAATGTACGCGTTTTATATAAACAAAAAAAAACTGTACGCGTTTTCACTTTACTTGTACATTTTAACATGTTCTCATTTTCATTGTCTTGTAAGAAAAAAAAAGTTTGTTATGTCTTTACATAACCAACCTTGGTGGGGGGGAGTGTAACGGCCAGATGTGGTCCATTCTCGGTCAACCTATTTACCACATATTTATCCTTGCTGTACCCCTTTTTACTTTTCGACCAAGCCTCTATAAAACGCGGGCTGGCGCTGTTGGTGGCCAAGAGACCCCAACTTCTTTGTTAAAAAGGTAAATCCCCTAAAAGTAGAGGGGATGGTTTTTCTCGCTTGAGAAAAACAGTTCTTGTTTAGTAAAGAAGCAGTGTAGTTCGCTTCTACTTTAACTCCTCAATGGAGATACTTTAAATTCAATCTTTTGCCAATAAACTTAAGTTTTGTTTTATTTTACAAACGAGGACTCATTTTTTGTAGTTAGTACCTATAACCCCCATGTCCGCGACAGTTAACCACGCGCACGGCTACAAACTTTGAAAATTCCTCATAAGAAATGAGAAACTCTGTGGCACTTTCATTTGGTGAACCCGAAAATGCTAACCTTTCAGGAGGGATAACAGGGGTTCTAACAGCTGGAGGAGCTGGAGAGATAGCCTTTACTAATTTTGCATTAGCTTGTACTAGTTGAGGTAGGGCATTTGCTATTACCGTGAAACTATTCACCATGGCCTGAAATTGGGGGAGTAAATGATTTCCTACATCCTCAGCGGATGTATTTGGACCAAATTGGAAATTACTAGGAGGAATTGGAGGGATATCCCTTGTAGTTCCCGTTGCAGAAAGTTGGTGAGGATCAGTCCCTGTAGGCCTAGGAGGGGAAGTATTCTCCTCCACATTAGGATTACGTCGTGATTCAGTCTTAGACTGTAAAGTACTGATTAAGCGAACTTTTGGCCTAACACTAGGCACTTCTGTATCGGAACCTGGTGGATTATTCTCAGCAGAGGAAGGGATAGTTAAAGGGGTAGAAGACCCCGCAGGAGGAGGAATGCCTCTCGTCGGAAAGAGTTGATAGGGAGTTTCTCCCGAGGCTAAAGGGTTTAAGTAGGAAACAATATTCTTCTCTTCCTTTTTCTTTCTTGTTAAGTCCTCCATGTAAAGCAAGTTGTTGAAAGAAGCTGCAAGATCTTCCTCCCGTTCTGCCGGTAGTAAGGAATCAAACTCCTCCTCTTCCGAATCTTCTTCATTGTAAGACGGTTGATCGCCGTCGTCTTCTTCCTTCTGGGTCGATCTCCATTTTTGGTTATCCATAGGGTTTTGACCGTGGGCCATTATTATAGGGTTTATTAATTAATACAACAATAGATCTTATGTTAAACAATAAATAACAATACTAATTTTAATTAATTACAGTCAATGATTAAGTTGGATTAAGTGAATGATAATTAATTGGCTAAATCACCGTAATTAATCACCGAGAGAGCCGAGGCTAAATATCCCGCGTGAGGGGCGTTGAAATCTCGCCGGTAACAACGAGGTTTAGGGACAAGACCGAGGCTTAAGGCCTACATGTTTCGAGTCCCTGTTCGGGCGCCATTTATGTAACCCTCAATATAATATTTGAACGAAAGGGAATATCTTCCCGAGGGCCATAAAATAAATTAAGGACAACTTACACTTTTAATCCAAATTCAACAACAATTTTATTTCAGTTAACTGATATAGGGATAAACCCGTAACCCAACTGGTATACAAAAGTCGATCCGTCTTCGGAGAAATCATAAACAGAACTGATTGACAAAATTAAAATTATCCTAGATAACATCTGTAGAAGAGGGAGTGGCTTGTGACATGGAGGCTAGATATGCCCTGCCAGAACCAAGGAGTGGAAGCTCCAAGAGTTCTGGCAGCCATGTTACAACAGGATCTCTATTTTACTAAATTCATGCCTCGTAGCATTTTTCTCTATTGTTTACAATGTTGTAATGACAATGACCTCCTCCCATTGAACTTTATGTTAATTTTGATTTCCTTCGAACTTTCCGCCTTCGCACTTTTTGGCCTATTGAACAAGTTCTACAGTGCGATCAGTTTCAGTAGTCCAGCGCGTGATGAATTGGGCTATGTGAAGACGAACGTGGTCCAGCATATGACTAACAAAGCTAGTCTCATTTTTCGTTTCCATTAACGTCACGACTGGTTAGTTTAAGGGATCGCGTAAATGTAAATAACGACATTCTCGAACGTTAGTATTATATCCAAAGGCACTATTACTCATCCAAGCTATAGACAATAAGAGGAAACATGATTTGATGGGTTTCCCATTTTCTTTACCAAAAACTATAACGTTGGCGTTCATTTAGGCCTATTGGCTCTATTTGGACTAAAGATACTCTAGTATAGATGGGAGTGGAAAATGTTTTCACCTTATATCTCACCTATTGTCGCTACTTCGACTACGAGTTCTTTTTGTTTTATGATTTAATATTCACGACATACCCGCGCAAAATGCGTAAAAAGCCGTTAACAGATGACAGGATAGAAACCAATGTGTACATATTAGTGTACAAGTGAAATAAACGATATCCAGTAGATAATTGAGTCCTGCATCTGAGTTGGAGGCACCATAGAAAAAAATGCGTTCCTCATTTCCTTCCCCAAAAAATAATAACTTTGAAAGCATTTTTGCCTATTGACGCTACTCGGTCTACATATACTCTAATCTATACAAGAATGAATCTATTACTAAAAAATGTTTTTGAAAGTGTATCGATAAGGTTACTCAAATTTCGCGGGCTCTGTATTTTCTTTAAGGCTTTTCATAAGATATTGGAACCAGTGAAAGGAGCGCGGCCCATTCACGATGATGTCCTTGTCTGGGGCAAAACATTGGCGGAACACGACAGAAATCTGCATCACACTTTAACCCAGTTAGAAGCATCCAACGCGACGCTGAACCCTGCTAAATGCATCTTCAGGGCAACATCGGTCACGTTTATGGGAGAAGTAATTTCGAAAGAGGGAATGCGACCCGATCCCAAGAAAGTCGAGGCAATAGCCAGAATGCCTACCCCTCACACTAGACCTGACGTCCAAAGGGCGTTGGGCGTCGTGAATTTTGTTGGCAAGTTTGTGCCACATTTGTCATCACACACCGTACACTTGCGGTCTTTTCTCAAACAGGATAAAGAGCCTCAATGGGCTGAAGAGCATGACAGGGAATGGAAGAGGATCCAGACAATCCTAATGAGCGACCCTTGTTGCGGATCAAAGTTAAAAAAGCGGACTACATAAATTAAATGTTTTAACCTTAAATCTTAGATCAAAAAATTATATTTTTTGTCAGTGTTATCTATAGAAATAGACTTAAAATAGACTTAAATTTAGTATATAAGCAAAAGACTAGCTGTGATAAGATTAGTAGTTACAGAGTTGTAGTTGAGTTGCACTTGTTTCATTTTACCTCGTACAGTTTTGTTCTTTAAATTGATAGAGACGATAGTCATGTCCTGCCCTAAATGAATAAAGTTTTTAATTTATTTACCGTGTAATACTGAGTTCGCGAAATACGTAACATTTCTTGGTGCCGAAACCCGGGAAACAGAGTTAATTGAGTGAAATTAGTTGTGTTTTCTGTAGTCCGCGATTGAGTTTTGAGTACTAACGGTGCGAGTTTTTAATTGAAAACAAAGAGGTAATGGATAAGTTGAAAAGATCAAGAGGAACTATTCGAGCGAGAACAACGAGGATCTTAATAAGCTTCACACTAATCACACGACACTGACGGCGGTCTGACAGCCATTATCATCAACCGGAACTTCCGAAGGTTAACCTAACTCAAGATCCGGGTTAATGGGATAACTATACTTGTAAAACTGAGCTATAGATGGCGGGCTTGGATGTCTTGGAAGAAAACGCTGTTTACAAAAGCATAACCTACGTCCAGTACTTATAGGGAGCTGTAATATGATTCACTTATGATTTAAATGATCCTCTTGACCAAATTTTTTGAGCTGACATATATTTAATTTTTTTAAGGTTACATATATTTTTTCACATTAAATTTTACATAGGTATATTTAATATTTTTTTAAGGTTACATAAATTTTTTTAGATTAAATGTTACATAGGTATATTTAATATTTTTTTAAGGATTTAAGAATTTTTTTAAGAAAAAAAAGAAAGAAATAAACATTTTTAGTAAGGACTTTCATGTGCTCGAAAACGAGACTTTTTGTTGCTTCTAAAGCTGTCTTTATTTCGGCCTATATAACGTCATAAAATTACGCAGTTTCAGAAGCTGATCGAAAAGATGTAAAGCCCTACAGATTCGAGTGATATGCTCGGCCATACAGGTTGGTCGAATGCAGGGGGAAACCTGAAGCTCACCATTATGGCTGCCAAACCGAAGTTAGAGCTTGTAGGGTTTGACGCCATATCGGAATTGAGGGAAGTTGGGAACATAGTTGAATCTCATATGAATAAATATTCCGACTAAAAACAAAGACGTTTCGCTGTCGCACTTTTTATTATTTATTTGAAGAGATAGTTATAGCGGATTCTGAAAGGGACTGTTACCTCAGAACAAAACACAGACCATGTGCATCGCTTTCAATGACTAAATCGCGACTTTAGCCTGAACTAAATGACTAGGAGAAAATCCACTGCTTAGTAATAGCCCATTTTAATACTCTTCTTTATTTTAACTCTCAATTACGTGTTCTTCCTCAATCAATATCACGAGCCACTCGGTTTGAAATACCATGACGTCAATAGTGACGGTTTCTACACATCCTCCCTTTAATTCAAGCACTAAGACCCAGAAAATGTCCTCTTAAAGATTCCAAGTATAAGTATGCATTCCAGCCCCTGGTAATAACCATATTGATCCAAAGTTGACTGCCAGCCAAAAAGTTTTTTTATTATTATTATTATTATTTATGGTCCAAAGTGAAGATTGATGTTATTTTAATAGAAAGTTTAAGAAATTGGCCGAAAAGCGTTTACATAAACGTTGAGCGCCCTAAACGTAAGATCTTTGAAATACGGCGTGAGAAAAATCATCCGTTCTTTTAAATTTTAATATTTTAATTATTACAAACTTAACGAATTTGAAGTGCGAAAGCAGTGAAACGCCTAGGGAACTACAAGTTTTCGTACAAGTTTCTCGGTCAATACGTACAAAAACGTGTTGTAGCTTTTACAGTAGATAAGACCAATGAAATACAAAACAATGCGTTCGCGTATTTTAGTCGTTTTCTTATGGTGTAATTCATAAACGTCGGACGAAACGCAATTTAGTACAGGTGCTTTTTGCGCACGACGCCTTGCCTTTACCTGTACTAAATAGCGTTGCGTCCGACGTTAATGAATTACACCTTTTTATCTCTCTTAATGCTTAAACTCAGTACGATCACTTCCGCGATTAATCCACAGAAAAAATCCTGTCCTCTATAGAATAGTGTCGGTAGAGAGGGTAGTAGACTGTTTATCCCACCCTCTAGGCGCACTTTTGTAAGAGGGGATACTGTACATGTACACGCGGAAGGTCTCAGGTTCGAGCCCTGATAGATACATGTTTTGACCATCGTGATTAGACATAATAATAAGGTAGATCTCTTCGAAAACTCAGAATAGCCAAGTATCTATGGTGTAGTGGTTATCACGTCCGCTTTACTCGCGGAAGGTCTCAGGTTCGAGCCCTGATAGATACATGTTTTGACCATCGTGATTAGACATAATGATAAGGTAGATCTCTTCGAAAACTCAGAATAGCCAAGTTGTCTATGGTGTAGTGGTTATCACGTCCGCCTAACACGCGGAAGGTCTCAGGTTCGAGCCCTGATAGATACATGTTTTGACCAACATGATTAGACATAATAATAAGGTAGATCTCTTCGAAAACTCAGAATAGCCAAGTATCTATGGTGTAGTGGTTATCACGTAAGCTTTACTCGCGGAAGGTCTCAGGTTCGAGCCTTGATAGATACATGTTTTGACCAACGTGATTAGACATAATAATAAGGTAGATCTCTTCGAAAACTCAGCACGGCTAAGGATCTATGGTGTAGTGGTTATCACGTCCGCCTAGCACGGGGAAAGTCCCAGGTTCGAGCCCTGGTAGATACATGTTTTGACCATCGTGATTGGACATAATAATAAGCTACATCTCTTTGAAAACTTTTGTATTAACACGTATCTATGGTGTAGTGGCTATCACATCCGCTTTACACGCGGAAGAACTCAGGTTCGAGCCCTGATAGATACGTGATTAGACATAATAATAAGATAGATCTCTTCGAAAACTCAGAACAACCAAGGATCTATGGTGTAGTGGTTATCACGTCCGCTTTACACGCGGAAAGTCCCAGGTTCGAGCCCTGCTTGATACGTGTTTTGACCATCGTGATTGGACATAATACTAAGCTCGATCTCTTGGAAAACTGGGGATAACCAAGTATCTATGGTGTAGTGGTTATCACGTCCGCTTTACACGCGGAAGGTATCAGGTTCGAGCCCTGATAGATACATGTTTTGACCATGGTGATTAGACATAATAATAAGGTAGATCTCTTCGAAAACTCAGCATAACCAAGTATCTATGGTGTTGTGGTTATCACGTCCGCCTAACACGCGGAAGGTCTCAGATTCGAGCCCAGATGAATACACGTTTTGACCATCGTGATTAGACATAGTTATAAGGTAGATCTCTTCGAAAACTGCGTACTAACGCTAATATATGGTGTAGTGGTTATCACGTCCGCTTTACACGCGGAAGGTATCAGGTTCGAGCCCTGATAGGTACATGTTTTGACCATCGTGTTAGACATAATAATAAGGTAGATCTCTTCGAAAACTCCGCAAAACCAAGTATCTATGGTGTAGTGGTTATCACGTCAGCCTAGCACGCGGAAGGTCCCAGGTTCGAGCCCTGGTAGATACATGTTTTGACCATCGTGATTGGACATAATAATAAGCTCAATCTCTTCGAAAACTCAGAACAACCAAATATCTATGGTGTAATGGTTATCAAGTCCGCTTTACACGCGGAGGGTCTCAGGTAATAATAAGGTACATCTCTTCGAAAACTCTGTATGACAAAGTATCTATGGTTTAGTGGCTATAACGTCCGCCTAACACGCGGAAGGTCCCAGGTTCGAGCTCTGGTAGATACATGTTTCATCATCGTGATTAGACATAATAATAAGCTACATCTCTTCAAAAACTTTATGTTAACACGTATCTATGGTGTAGTGGTTATCACGTCAGCCTAGCACGCGGAAGGTCCCAGGTTCGAGCGCTGGTAGATACATGTTTTGATCATCGTGATTAGACATAATAATAAGCTACATCTCTTGGAAAACTTTATATTAACACGTGTCTATGGTGTAGTGGCTATCACATCCGCTTTACACGCGGAAGGTCTCAGGTTCGAGCCCTGATAGATACATGTTTTGACCATCGTGATTAGACATAATAATAAGGTAGATCTCTTCGAAAATTCTGCACAACCAAGTATCTATGGCGTAGTGGTTATCACGTCCGCCTAGCACGCGGAAGGACCCAGGTTCGAGCCCTGGTAGATACATGTTTTGACCATCGTGATTAGACATAATAATAAGGTAGATCTCTTCGAAAACTCAGAACAACCAAGTATCTATGGTGTAGTGGTTATCACGTCCGCCTTACACGCGGAAGGTCCCAGGTACGAGGCCTGGTAGATACATGTTATGACCATCGTGATTAGACATAATAATAAGGTTCGAGCCATGGTAGATACATGTTTTGACTATCGTGATTAGACATAATAATAAGGTAGATCTCTTCGAAAACTCAGAACAACCAAGTATCTATGGTGTAGTGGTTATCACGTCAGCTTTACACGCGGAAGGTCCCAGGCCCGAGCCCTGGTAGATACATGTTTTGATCATCGTGATTAGACATAATAATAAGCTACATGTCTTCGAAAACTATATGTGAACACGTATCTATGGTGTAGTGGTTATCACGTCCGTTTTACACGCGGAAGGACTCAGGGTCGAGGCCTGATAGGTACATGTTTTGACCATCGTGATTAGACATAATAATAAGGTATATCTCTTCGAAAACTCAGAATAACTAAGTATCTATGGTGTAGTGGTTATCACGTCCGCTTTACACGCGGAAGGTCTCAGGTTTGAGCCCTGATAGATACATGTTTTGACCATCGTGATTAGACATAATAATAATTTAGATCTCTTCGAAAACTCATAACAACCAAGTATCTATGGTGTAGTGGTTATCACGTCCGCTTTACACGCGGAAAGTCTGAGGTTTGAGCCCTGATAGATACATGTTTTGACCATCGTGATTAAACATAATAATAAGCTCGATATCTTGGAAAACTCAGGATAACCAGGTATCTATGGTGTAGTGCTTATCTCGGCCGCTTTACAAGCGGAAGGTCTCAGGTTCGAGCCCTGATAAATTTATGTTTTGACCATCGTGATTAGACATAATAATAAGGTAGATCTCTACGAAAACTCAGAACAACCAAGTATCTATGGTGTAGTGGTTATCACGTCCGAAGTCGCGTTTAGGTTTTCGTCGAGTGCGGTCGTGTTTTTCTCTCGCTCCGTCCTCGGCTTCTCCTCTTGCTCGCGAGTTTTTTTTTCAGCCTTTTGGGCTTCTTTATCTGTATCTTTGCGTGAGTTACTTTTTTGCTGTATATTTTGTGTCTGGTTTCTCGCGTTTTGGGCTCTACCTCGGGCAGAGTCCCGTTATTTTTTCAACTAATCTACTAACACGATGGAAGTTTTGAAACGTTCGGTTTTTGTGCAATGTCAGGAGCGCGTTGTTGCAAAGATTGAAGAAGCTTTGTCCTTGTCTTTTGGTTCGGATTCTTATTCGTCGGTGGTGAGTACGAAAGGCGGATTTTTCGTAACTTTTGTCTCTGTGGAAGATGCGGATAATTGCGCGGAATTAGGTCTTGGGCTAGAGGCGGAAGATTGCGTGGTGCGTAAGGTTGGGAGTCGCGAGATCATTGCTACATTTTTTGATCTCCCGGAGTTTGTGTCGGATGACGTTTTGAAGGCAAAGTTGTTGAGTTATAATTGCGAGTTAAAAAGTGAGGTGGTTTGGGAGCGTATAAATGGCAAGTATTACGGGCAACGATCGGTGAAGGTCTCGCTACCAGAGGGTGTATCTAGCTTACCTTATAGTGTGCGTTTGGTCGACGTCATGGGGCTCGAAAGCTCCTACCGCGTTCGGCATGATCGACAGGGCAAAGTTTGTAATAAGTGACTGTCCTCTCTTCGTTTGCCGCCGGTGTGACGCCCAGGGGCATATCGCGCGGGTTTGCCCCAATGTTGACATACCTCGACGTCTGCCTCCTTCTGCACCTTCTGAAGACTTGCCAGTTGGTGCTTCTTCTGCCGAAGTTATGCCGGAGGGCGGGCCAACATTTGCAGCGCCTGAAGTACTGGTTGCGGCCCCGAAACGTCCAGTTTCTAGTAGTGAGGGTGAACCTTCCGTTTTGCCCGAAGATGGCCAGGGCAACTGGCGTGTTTTTGGTGGTAAGCAGGGGCTGAAAAGGCCTAAGTCAGACCTCACCTTGCTTGATCGGACTCCTTCTCCACGTATAGCTGACAGGGTGACCCCTCCGCTGCTCTCGCCCTTCAATGATAAAAATAGTTTCTCTTAACGTCCGCGGTTTGCGGGCTCTGGAATTGGTTGAATGGAGCAAAGGTTTCGACGTTTTGTGTTTCCAAGAGACTCACTGGTCGGGCTCCCATGTCGCGGTTTTTCGGTCTCTTTAGCGCGGTCCCATTTATTTTGATAATGAGCCTGTTTCCGGTTTTCGCGGTGTTGCTATTTGCATACGGGCGGGTCTTGACGTTTTGCCATCCCGCGTCCTCCGTAGTGGAGAGGGCCGGTTTATTTTGGCGGTTTTGTCCATTGACGGCGAACCTCTGGATATCGTGAAAGTGTATCTTCCGAATGTCGCGCCCGATCGCTTGCCCTTTTATGACCGTTTGCGTTGGGTGGTCTCAAGCTGTTCGCGTCCCCTCGTCGTCGGGGACTTTAACGACGTCGCGCAGCCGGGTCTCGATCGCCGACCATTGCCTGGCTCCTCTTCGCGTTTGGGCTCGACTGCCTTATTCCGCTTTCTACGCGATACTCACCTCATTGACGTTTGGCGCGCAACACATGCGGACAACTTTGACTGGACCTGGTCCGGTCCCGTGTATGGCTCTTTTATTCAATCGCGCATCGACTATGTTCTCCTTGCCGGGGAGGACCGTCAAAATGTTACGACCTGTCAGATCTTACCGTGTCCCCTTTCGGATCATCGCGCCCTTGAACTCCGTCTCGTCTTGGACGGCGTTAAGATGGGCCCCGGTACGTGGTCATTTAATGCGCGTCTCATGCAGTTCGATGCCTACCGCCAGGCAGTTATACGAATTCTTCGCCGGAGTCGGCAACGCTTTGGCGAATCGCCGGACAAATTTGCATGGTACGAAGCTTTAAAGCAGTCCCTACGCGAACATGCCATGTTGTACGGGAAGGTTCAAGCCTCGCGTGATCGCGCCGACCGAACTCGCTTACGCGAAGCCTTGTCCAAGACTCAGCTGGCCGCCTCTGATTCCTCGGTTGGTCTCGCGGACTTTTTTGCGGCGAAGGAGGCCTTAAACGACTTCGACAGGGGGGTGCTGCAGGGGGCAGTAGTTCGGGCTAACCAGCAATGGCGCACGGCCGGTGAGCGTTCTACGTCCTTTTTTCTCCGCCTGGAACGTCATCGGCAGTCTTCTAAGTCGATCAAGTGTGTCTTCGCGCCTGACGCGCAGCTCCTCACGTTCGGCAGCGCTATTTTGAACACTTCGCGGCGATGTCTCGTCGACGTCCTACTGACCGGGCTTTAATTGACTATTACGCGTCTTTCGTTACTAACAGACTTTGCGCCGCCGACGCGCAGGCTTGTGATGCCCCGAATACGGTGGGCGGACATTTCAATGGTCTTAAATTGCGCTCCCGCCAGCAAAAGCCCGAGTACTGACGGCTTCACGAATGAGTTCTGGCGATTCGTGTTGCCACATATTAAGGAAGAATTTGTTGAACTACTTTCCCTTTGTCATTCTGAGGTTCGCCTTCCTCCTTCTATGAAGGAAGGTCTCATTATTTTGCTGCCTAGAGCCGGTGATTTAAGAGACGTCAAGAACAGACGCCCCATCACGTTGCTAAACGCGGACTATAAGCTCGTCGCGAAAGTACTCGGTTCACGGCTTTCTAAGTCAATTTTTCCGTCGTTAATTCATGGTTCGCTAACGGGCGCCGTTCGATCACGTTCCGCGACCAGTACTCCCGCCCTTTTCTCTGACATATTGGACTTTCTGCACCGGTCTCGCGGGTCGGGTATCCTCGTAAAATTAGATCTCGCGAAAGCGTTTGATCAGGTTTCGTGGGACTACCTCTTTGCGGTACTTCGCGCTTTTGGCTTCGGCGAGCCTTTTCGCAAGTGGATTCAATTATTTCTCGTTGGCAGCAAGTCTTGCCTGAAAATAAATGGATATTTAACAGACTTTTTCAGCTCGGTCGATCGGTCCGCCAGGGCTGTCCGCTTAGTCCCTTGCTTTACGTTCTGTCTTCCGAACCCCTTAGCTACGCCTTGGAATGCCGTCCCGCTATCGTCCGGATTCTTTGGCCGACCTCTCAGCCTCCTCCCTTGTTACGGGTTCATGTCGATGACAATGCCTTGGTGGTCCGTGATACGGCCTCCGTCTTGGAAGTTGTGCGGGAATATCAGCGGTATGGCATTGCGTCGGGTTCCGACTTGAACATCTACAAGTGTCGGGGTATGTGGTTGGGCTGCGACCGGCGTCGCCCCCCCGTACAACGTCGCGGACCTCACTATTTCGTCCGACCCGCTCGAGATTTTGGGCATCTTTCTAAGTACGGATGGCGCGGTATCGGACGATCTTAACTGGACCCCGCGTTCGGCTAAATTCCGTCGTGTCCTTCGCGCTTGGAAAGGTCGGCGCCTTTCCATGTCGGGAAAGATCGTGGTGGTCAATAATTTGGCCATGTCGTTACTGGGGCATTCGCTGCGGTCCCTTGCGTTACGGCAACGGTTTGAGGACGACTTTCGCCAGGAAACACTGGGTTTTTTGTGGGGTAATCGCGCCCATACGGTCGCTTATTCTCTGCTAACGCGTCCGAAGAAAGTCGGCGGCTTCGGGCTGGTTGACTTGCGCACGAAGAAATTTACGTTTCGCTTGCAAGAACTGTTACGGTATATTACGGGCGCCGACGCGCAACGTACTTTCGAACTGGCTCAGTATTTGTTGAGTCCCTCTTTTCATGCCTCGGACCCTGGATTTGACATTTTGCAGTGCACGCTCCCTGCCTCGTATGTCGCGCGGCTCTCACCCCGGTATCGTGACCTTTGGCTGGCTTGGTCTGAATTCTGTGCCACTCAGAATATCCATTTTCCGGACCCGCCCGATTTATTAAATTCGGTTTTATTCTTCAACCCGCGTATTGACATCTCCGATCTTAGTCCGCGTGCTCGTGCGGTTTTTCTTTCTTGCGGTCTGTATCGCTTACGGGATTTTACATACGAAGTGGTTCCGGGTTTTTTACCCAGTCCCGCGATTGCTGAACTGTGTGGGCTAGCTTCGGACGCCCCTTGCCCGTCGTGCTTACAACTGCGGTTCAGTATATCCATTCTGTTCTCCCGGAGACTTGGCTTTCCCGCGTTCGGTCGCGGCGACGCTTCTGTCGTACGGTCGGAGTGAAGTTAGTCGATCATACTGGTGCGGATTTCGAATTGACTGCCCTGACCAGTAAGGTCATCTACGGTCGATTTGCGCTCTCCACAGTTCCTGAGTCCCCAGGTGAGCATGCCTGGCGCCGGTTCTTTGGGGGTCCCCTGCCTCGCCCTGCCTGGTCAACGTTACATTCGTCTTTGCTTCGTCCTTCTCATCGCGACGTCAACCTTCAAGTGGTGCATGGGGCTATCTTTACGTCTGAGCGTCTTTTCGCCATCGGCCTTTCGCCTACCCCCACTTGCGTGTTTTGCTTACAAACTGTCGAAACTTAAGAGCATATTTTCTTGCGCTGCCCCTTTTCGATTCGGCTCTGGCAGTCCCTCTTTGTCACTAAATTAGGCTTGGCCCTTGACAGTGTGCTGGGCAGTTGTACGCCGGGTAGGGACTCTTTTATCGTCTTTCAACATTGTTCGGCCGGCATTCGCCCTAAATCCCGGGTGAAATTCGTACATTTCTTAACTTCACTCTTTAAATGGCTGGTTTTAAATGCACGTTCCTTTTTAATTAGTACTGCCAAAGTCTCGTTACATACTTTAGAAAAACGTTGTTACGCCATTTTAAAACGCGAACTACGTCTCACCTACAGCTCCCATTTTTTGTTATTGAATCGTGATGAACATTTTTAAAGCACATAAAAGAATTCTTTGATCGATAAGTGCTGATTTGTAAAATGTGGCATTGATTAACTTTGACGTTTGTATCAATTTTGTTTTATAATAAACAAAAAAAAAAGTCCGCTTTACACGCGGAAGGTCTCAGGTTCGAGCCCTGATAAATACATGTTTTGACCATCGTGATTAGACATAATAATAAGGTAGATCTCTTCGAAAACCGAGAACAACCAAGTATCTATGGTGTAGTGGTTATCACGTCCGCCTAACACGCGGAAGGTCCCAGGTTCGAGCCCTGGTAGGTACATGTTTTGACTATCGTGATTAGACATAATAATAAGGTAGATCTCTTCGAAAACTCAGAACAACCAAGTATCTATGGTGTTGTGGTTATCACGTCTGCCTTTCACGCGGAAAGTCCCACGTTCGAGGCCTGGAAGATACATGTTTTGACCATCGTGATTAGACATAATAATAAGGTACATCTCTTCGAAAACTTTATATTAACACCTATCTATGGTGTAGTGGTTATCACGTCCGCTTTACACGCGGAAGGTCCCAGGCCCGAGCCCTGGTAGATACATGTTTTGATCATCGTGATTAGACATAATAATAAGGTACATCTTTTCGAAAACTCTGTATGACAAAGTATCTATGGTATAGTGGTTATCACGTCCGCTTTACACGCGGAAGGTCCCAGGTTCGAGCCCTGGTAGATACGTGTTTTGACCATCGTGATTGGACATAATAATAAGCCGGATCTTTTGGAAAACTCAGGATAACCAGGTAACTATGGTGTAGTGGTTATCACGTCCGCCTCAGACGCGGAAGGTCCCATGTTCGAGCCCTGGTAAATACATGTTTTGACCATCGTGATTAGACATAATAATAAGCTACATCTCTTCGAAAACTTTATAATAACACGAATCTATGGTGTTGTGGTTATCACGTCCGCTTTACACGCGAAAGGTCTCATATTCTAGCCACGATAGATGCATGTTTTGACCATCGTGATTTGACATAATAATAAGGTAGATCTCTTCGAAAACTCACAATAACCAAGTATCTATGGTGTAGTGGTTATCACGTCCGCTTTACATGCGGAAGGTCTCAGGTTCGAGACCTGATAGATAAATGTTTTGACCATCGTAATTAGACATAATAATAACGTAGATCTCTTGGAAAACTCAGAATAACCAAGTATCTATGGTGTAGTGGTTATCACGTCCACTTTACACGCAGAAGGTCTCAGGTTCGAGCCCTTGAAGCTTGGAGGATGTGACGTTTTTTGTTAAATTCGTCAGTGGTAGGCTTAGTCGGAGAAATTTTGTATAAACTCCCGATACCACCCAACCATACCCAGAAATGTTCTAACCTCTTTTATATTCTTAGGGAGAGGAAAGTGTTTAATCCTTTTGGTTTTGGTTTCATTGGTTTCAATACCTTTAGAACTAACTTTGTATCCTAGGTATAGCACCTGTAGCTGCATGAAAAGACATTTTTCCTTTTTTTGCAGGTTAAGCCCGTCTCCTTTAAGCGTATGAGCACGTGCTCTTCGTCTTTAGTATGTGACAAAACGGTTACTGATCGAACCAAGAGATAATCGAAATAAATTTCGCTAGTTTTATTAAGAGAGGTTTCAAAGATTAATTCTATACATCTTTGAAATTTAGCTGGGTAATTAATTAACCTCAAGGATAAGACATTGAATTCGAAAAGGCCTTTGTGCGTGACGAATGCAGTGTACTGTTTTGCGTGTTCCTTCAGCTAAATTTGTCAAAAACCATCCTTTAGATCTAAAACCGAAAAATATTTCGATCCCAAAAGTCGATCTAATTGCTACCTTATAAGGGGTATTTGGTAAACATCTGGGATGGTTAATGAATTTAATTTCCGGAAGTCCTCGCAAAAGCGAAAATCTACCGGTGGTGATTCTAACCCTTCCCCTTTTTCAAATTCGAGTGCCGCTATGGATTCGGACACTTCGCTATTTTCTTCCTGTTTTGGTCTTTTCTTTTTTATTAAAAGATTTGGGGA
Source organism: Phalangium opilio (assembly GCA_019434445.1). Taxonomy (NCBI): domain Eukaryota; kingdom Metazoa; phylum Arthropoda; class Arachnida; order Opiliones; family Phalangiidae; genus Phalangium; species Phalangium opilio. The sequence goes on from JAEQBA010001898.1 coordinate 131,979, forward strand.
GGAGTAAGGAGAATTGCTTTTTCTAATAATTCCCTCCGCAAGCATTTTTTCAAGTTGGGACTCGAGTACAGCACGCTTAGGCTGGGATAAAGGGTAACGGCGCGATTTAAATGGAACATTTTTTGTCAGTTTTATATCGTGACGAACCACGTTAGTGCGACCTGGCTTCCCAGTAAATAAATCTGAAAGTTTTTCCAACAAATTCTTAATGCTGTTTAATCCTATTTATTCCTCTAATAACGCTATCTCGTTTATCTGGGAAAGAGATGCGTCGATCAAGAGGGATTCGTTTTGTGTATTCAAAGATGCTCCTATCTGGCTTGGGGAATCGTCAACTACCCCGCAGTGTTTGGCGCCAAAGGTAGTTTGATACTCGACTAGGGGATATTCTACCCCCTCATCTCTGAAGTTGAATGTATGATTGTGGTGACTAGCGTGTAATGCAGTATGGATGCTAAAATCCCAACCTAAAAGGAGACCCGCTCCTAAGTTTTGAACAACTATAAACTTCTATTTCCAAGTTCTGTCTTGTATTTCCTAATTATTCTTTCGGTACGCGTGGTTCTTTGATTTAGTGGTGGGGGTGTCGTAGCCGTGGCGTTCCTTGAAGTTTGATATTCTTGATGCGGGGAAGTTGTTCTCTCTTGATGGTTAGTGTTTTGTCGTGGAACTGGTTCTGTGTCCGTAGGTCGTGGCTGAGGTTGAAGAGGAACCTTCTGTAGTGTGATAAGTGTTCTCCTTCGATTGTTATACGTGACGGCTGGACTGCCGGTGTTGTATGTCACCAGGTTTCGGCGTGTGATTGGAATGTTGTTTGGTTCTGTGAGGGGTGGTTGGCGTCTTGGTGTCTTTCCTTCCTCTCTTGGTTTTATGTGTTGTAAAGTTCGTCTTGTTGTCTTTAAGTTCTCAGTCTCTATGATGTACGACCGGGGCTCTGACGGTAAAAGACGTGTAATTTAGCATTACCTTTACAGGATGTTTCTCCTTGATGTACCAAAGGCAGCTGTTTCATTACAGCTGTGAGTTGTGATCTTGGGATGATGAGGGTGTTGCCTCGGTAGAGTAGGTCGTCTTCTTCATAGATTTCTTCTTGATGGGGCCAGTATTGTTGGATTGCCAGCCATAGCGGATGTAGGATTGTAGGATTCTGCATTCGGCGTCGTTTCTTGTGACCGTGGTCATGGATGTAGTTTTTTCTTCAGACATCGCGGTGAGCGAATGTAGTGCAACGTATGGCCCGGTTAGGTAGTCGGTATTGATGTCAGTTTCCGATGCGTGAGAGCGTGTCTGCTATATAGAGATGAGTGCCTGGGACAAGATTAGTTTTGGTGAGTAGTGCATCAGTTTCATGACTAAGCGCTGTAGTCGCCGTGATAGCAGGTGCATTGGCTTGTGTAGTATTGCTAAGAACGGTTTGTTGTCTGTCTCCACAGTGAACTGGGCGCCAATGATGTAGAATCGAAAATGTTCGCACGCACAGACAATGGCTAGGAGTTCTTTCTGTATCTGGGCATAGTTTTGCTGAGTTGAATGAGGAGGAGGCATATTCAATTGGATGTGAATCTTGCAGTAGTAAGGCACCCACGCCTATCTGGCTTGCATCAACAAATAGTACGCATGGCTTGTCTGGGTTGAAGTAGGCTAAGTCTGGAGCTGTTGTAATGGTGTGTTTGAGTTGTTGGAAGGCTCTTCGTCCAATAGAAGGAAGTGTCTTTCTTGAGTAGTAGTCGTAGTGGCGCTGTTTTCTGCGAATGTTCAGAGATGAATCTTGCCACGCAATTCATCAGCCCTAGGAAGCGTTGTGGCGACTTCTTGTCAGTGGGAGATGGAATTGCTGTGATCGCTTGAGCTCTTTCGTGGTCTATCGACACGCCTTGTTCGTTGACTATGTGAACCAAGTATCTTAATTGAGTTTGCGCTAGCTGTACATTTCTGGAACTGAACGTCAGGCCAACAACTCTAGCGCTTTCCAGTGTACGGATGAGATATTCGTTGTGTAAAGGCTGTGTTGGGGCTGCCAGTAGAAAATCATCTGTTGATATGTGTAGGAACAGAAATTGGTGTGGTGGAAATAGGGACAGCATGAATTGTTGAAAGACCTCTGAGGCAGTCATGATGCCAAACGGGAGGCGGAAAAAGCGAAAAAGTCCCCACGGTGTGCGAAAGTGCAAAGGAATGAACTCTCGTCCGTGAGTTCCACTTGCCAGGAGGCGGATTTCGCATCAAGGACCGTGAAGATGGTGGAAATTTTTTTCTCGTTTTATGGCTGCGTTGAGTTTCCGTGGGTCAAGGCAGATGCGGAGGTCTTTATTTGATTTACCAACACCACCACCATAGGATGTACCCAATCGGTACGTTCGGTTACGGGTGTTATTATTCCTTGTTCTACCATGCGTTGGTGTTCTTCTTACACCAGCTTGCTTAGAGCTTGTGGTATTTTGCTGGCTCCCGTTTTCGAGGGATAGGCATTATATTGTAACGTTATGTAACTTACGTGGTGTTAGCCTGGGAGGCGACCTATGGTGTCGAAGACATCCGGGTACCGCGAGAGTATTTCCACCCTAGTTTGCTGTTGTATGGCTTGTTATCCTGGTGGTGATCTGCTTGTTGGCGGTACTGTGATGGTTTTAGCGCTGGTTGTCTCCGTTGGGGCGTGTGTCAGGACAGGAGACGTTTCCGTGCGATCTATTTGGGCTAGGTGGTGAGGCTGCGTGGGTGATTGAATGGTCCTTGCTGTGGGTGATGGATTCAGGGTTCATAATAATGGATAGGCTCGATGTTTGTCGCAATATGAACCCTAGTGCAAGGAACGGAAATTGGTGTGGTGAAAATAGTGATAGCATGGATTGTTGAAAGATCTCTGAGGCGGTCATGATGCCATAGGGGAGGCGGTTAAGGCAAGAAATGGTTGAAAGTACTGATGGAAACGAAGCTCCTACTCCTACTTCTCTTCCTAATGAGGAGATGGAAAGTGGACATTAATCGACCTATGGCCATACACCGACTCGCTGACCTGCACTCAACTCATAAGGGGCATCCAGAACACTGAACTACGTCGCCAAAAGTTATCATGCCCAAACATCGTTATCCCTAAAGCCCTCGCCATGTGTCAAGCGGATTAATCCTCAACTCAACATGCAACGTCGTCATCAAATGTTATCATGCCCAAACATCGATCTCACTAAAGCCACCGCCATGTGTCAAGCGGATGAATCCTCAACTCAACATGCAACGTCTTTAACCAACGCTCGCCTTAGGGACTCTATTAGCACCGGCACAACCATTGAAGCCTTACGAACACGCCAGCCACCGCTAGCAGACAGCAAAGCAGACCCCGGAGCCGACCGGCCTATCCCCAGCGAATGCCCACGGAAGATATCCAACAGGCGTCATCATCACACCCCACTTCTGACACCATGTTATAGTTTTAAAGATATAGTTAACTAAGTGGAGAGTTTAAAACTTTATTTTAGCACGAGTCATCATATAGCAATTAATGTTCTAACTTTTTCTTGCGTTTAGTTTATATATGGTTTGATTTACATGAAATTGGTTTTTTATCTTTTAGGCTAGATTAGTTTTTTGGTTATCCATTTGTAATTTTAGTAGGAGGATCTTAATACAACAGTCCCTAGCCTGATGGGAACCTTTGGCCCTGCGTGGCTTCGTTCATTGCATGGGACAATGGACGGCTTCCCGAGAGTTTCTAAACTCTTTTTATAAGGGGAGTGGTTTCAGGCTCACTCGTAGTAAGCTCGCAACACGTGTTTATTTCAGAAACAGGCGTCTTGGTTTTTAGGGTACGTAGAGGTAGGGGGATTGAAGTTATTATTGATACGTTTGGATTAGTTTATGAATCCTTTCTTTCCTCACCCTTGGCTTCGCGGGCTTTCCGTTTCCGGCATTGCTCGACCGTGTGGTTTGATTTATTGCAATATTCGCATCGTTTTTCCGACTTAGGTTTTCGCTTAAAAGTTTGATTACTTATTTCGTCGTCATTCTGACGAGATTTAACACTATTAATTTGATAATCTTTTTTAAAAAAATTTCTATCGCTTCTTAACCTATTACTCGACCAATTGGAGGCTTCGCTGTGCTTATTTATTTTAAAATTACTTCGAATTGTTCTTCCAGGTATTGCGCTTCTTGAGCGTCTACCTGGACGTCCGAAAGTGTGGGTTCATTCGGATATATCATATTTTTGATCAAATGCGGATTTAATCCATTTAAAACGCGCATAGCCACTTCGTACGTCGTCATGTGGGGCTCCAATTGTTTGCATAGCTCTTCCATGGCGAGTAGGAAGTCAAGAACTTTCTCGTTCGGTTTTTGTTTGCGATTGCTAATTTGAGCTTCTAATTGTCGCTTAAAATCCCGTCCGAGAAATGCCTGAAAAAATTAAACCTAAACTGCCGCCAATCATCTACAGATTCCATCTCTCGTTCCCACCAGAGGCTATTGTTTCGCTCTAGCATTAAGGGGACATAATCTAGGATTGCCTCGGACATGAATTTTTTTATATCATTTAAAAACTTCATGGGGTCTCGTTTCGAATCGCCAAATTTAGGAAGGTTGAGTGGTAACTCTCTACGGAACTGAGCCGATATGGCGGCCGGTTCGCGCCTTTCTCGAGAGCGGCTAGTACGGGGTGATGAGTCATCAACGATCAATCCAAATGGTCCGTTCCTTTGACACCCTCAACGTTATAAATTTCCGTTGTTTGGGTATATGACGGTCTTCTATTTTGAGTTGGAAAATTCGCGGGTGGGCGATTTGAGGCCCCCCTATTGCTATTTAATATGGTTTGTTGCAACTGGTGTTGCAATTCCATCATGATATTTATGTTTTGAGTTATGGTGCTTCTAACCAGTGAGCACAAAAATAGAGTAGAGTCGGAGAGACCAAATTTACCGTCAGCCCCCTTTCAAAAACGTTACCAGTGCCAGTGGCTCTCTAAGAGTGTGGCGCACATGCGCAATCGGCGCAACCGAGAGAGAAAAAAATCTGAGAAGTTTGTTTACATTGTTACGGCCGAGGTTTAAGTTTTACGGTGATACTCCGATACTCGTCCCGCTTCGCGAATCGTGCGTGCTTACAGTGCCTCGGCGACGGTAATTATCAAATTTGTTTCTTGTTTTCAATCTACTGACCCTTTCCAGGGTTTTATTTTTTAACCTCTCAATATTCACAGAAAAATAATAAATATGGTTATAATAGAGTATTGTTGTTACCGTGACTGTCGCAATAATTCTAGGCATTTGGATACCTCTGTTGTTCACATTATGTGTTCTTTTTATCTTTTCCGTGGTTAAATCAGTTCAACCGCACGAAATATTCCATCTTTTACATATGTCAAATTTGTTTTTAGGTTTGCAGAATGGGATGAATTTAATATCGGGGCTCTAGTTTTTCGTATTATTGTTACAGTTTTTGAAACAACATTTCTTATACGAAACCATTATTAGGCCTATAAATTGTAAAAAATTCTAAATTAACAGTAGACAAAGCTACAGCATGGCTACATGAACCATGCTTGAATGCTGATCTCTAGTCTAGTGTGTAGTGTGAGCCTCTCTCTAACCGTATTTTCGGGTTTACCCTTTTTGAATTTCCCTCTCAAAGGATCAAAAGACGTCTTACTCCTCGGCTGTGCGCCGAGGTAGTGCGCGTGAGAGCCTTGGTTCCCGGCCGATATAGTCTGCCTTCCACCTTCTATCTTTTACTCTCCTTTTCCCTGCTGTAAGCATGAAAAAAAGTTCCTAAGTTTTTACTTTCGCGCGTTTTAGAAGTTCGGAAAAGTATTGGTCCGACCCTGGCTACCAGGCTAAGCGTCCCTTCAACCCATTTTTTATTCTTAAATAGTTTTATACCAAAAAAGATAAATGCTTTTATGCATATAATATTGTTTTTAAATTAACTTTATTGGCACAAATATTATGAGATTTTTGTAAGTTTTTTCAGTTCCGGCTTCTCTGATTAATTAGCGCTTAGTACGTCATAAACAAAAAAGGAATGAGGTTGCTTTTGGAGGTAATATCTATCGGGTCAGCCTTCTATTCCAGTATGATTTTCTCTGTTCTTTATCTCCACCATCCGTTTCCGTGTCACGTCTAGCATTGTTCGGTAGGGCTTTTGCAAATTACTTCATTTCCATTCCGTCAAGTTTCGTGACAACAGGTCTCGGGGCTAATTCTAAGTGCTTGTTGCATAAGCCTGCAATCAATGAATAATTATAGTACCCAAACGCATCTATTATCCCACAAATATTAGGTTTGCAACAAAAATATCAACAAAAGTTTTCCAGTTCATAGGACAGAAGTTGGTTATTTACTTGTTTCATTAATCTAGAACCCAAAATTAAGCTACATTATTTTTATTCATAATTGGAATGATATTTGATATTTGAAATAAAAAAGAAACCGTAAACTATATAGGCCGGGGTCACCTTACAATAAATTTAGCTAGTCCAGGCAAAACGGTAATATGGCCGGGCCCATCTTGTTTTCTATATTTTGCAAAATAATATAGCTTCAGGAGTAGGAAGATTTTTTCAAGTTAAGAAAGTATTATAAAGAGCGAATAAAAATTAATCAAATACTGTAAAGATAAATTGAATCTCATTGAACCTTCTTATTATATCCTTGGAAGTAGGAAAACTGGTAGATTGATTGTTAAAGACACGCTCACCTACATTTCAATTATTGAAGTTCTAAAGCATTTGTTATCTCGCGAAGATGCTTGGGCTGAATACTGGAAGGATAAAAAATTCATGAATGACAAATATATGTTTGATTATGACGATAATTAAATTTGCAAAGCACATTCATTATTAGGGAAAACAAAAAAAATTTAAGGCTCCTCTTCAACTCAGACTGGTTAATTCTCTAGGAGTTAAAAGTGGAAAGCACAAATTATTTTTTACTTATTTCATAATTGGAAATTTCAGCAAACAGTATCCAGGTAAACTAAGCATCATAAACTTAGCTAGGGCAATAAAACATTTTTGAAAAAATATGGTAATTCAAAGTCGAGGGGTCGGACGTTCGTCATTTTAGTGTACGGGATTTTGAGATTTCAGGATTTTGACCAAGATTTTGAGATTTTCCCCAGATTTTGAGATTCTGACTGAGATTTTAGAAATCTTGAAATCTACTCCAAGATTTTAAGATTTCGGGATTTTCAGTGAGATTTTCAGATTTTGAACGCGATTTCGGGATTTTGTTCAGGATTTTCTGATTTTGAAGGAGATTTCGGGATTTGGAACAAGATTTTCAGATTTTGAAGGAGATTTTCAGATTTCGAGGAGATTTTCCGATTTTGATGAAATTTTAGGTATTTGCAGGGGATATCAAGATTTTGCTATAGACCAACACGAATATTACATGAAGAGAAACAAACTTCCAGGGGCTCGCCTCTATAGAGGATAATTTCAATCATGTCAGGAGACACCGCTAGAGGCATGACCGAGTTGGCTACCCTCTCAGATGCAGTGAGCTTGGGCTGCCTCTAGTGTTGTCTTGTGGCGACAGGGAAATTATCCAGTAAGTAGGCGTGCCCCTGGAAGTTTGTTTCACTTTAAGTAATCGTATTGGTCTATTAACTTCCGGTGTTCATAGGATATTTCAAGATTTTGAAATATAGGTTTAGGTTTTAGACTATAAATTTGTTTTAATTTACCGTAATGAATACCGGAGAAAAATCGACAAAAATAGTCTAATTTGTAATACAGTACTCTTATATAGCTTAGGCGCCAAAAATCGAGACGGAAGGCTGAGTTTCCCTCTTAAATAGATGCAAAACGTTTATTGTAAGCGTAGGGATTTTCAGATTTTGATATTTTAGGGTGAGATTTTGGGAATTTACGTTAAGATTTCGGGATTTCTAGATTTTAATGTGGGATTTCGGGATTTTGGGTGAAGATTTCGGGATTTTCAGATTTTAAGGTAGGGATTTCGGGATTTTCAGATTTTGAGGTAGGGATTTTGGGATTTTCAGATTTTGACGTGAGATTTTGGGATTTTCAGATTTTGACGTGAGATTTCGAGATTTTAAGGGTAAGATTTCGGGATTTCGAGATTTTCGAGAGAGATTTTAATAGATTTCAAACGAACTGTACGGGATTTTGACAAACGTCCGACCCCTCGTTCAAAGTCCTTAAAACCATTATTGGAAGATTTTGAGCTTTTACAAACTGAAGGATTTCAAATAGAAATACGATTATGATGGGGGTTTAGCAACTATCCCTGGAGATAGTTTATCTAGTCACGGAATAGACCCAACCAACAAATAAACAAGTTGGCTTGGTTTAGTCTCCATCTAAGGGATCACTTGACTAACAAAGTTGATTGTAGTACCATCTGTCGTTGAGCGACGAAAATAAATCTCTTATTTTCAGATTAATGGTTTAGAGTCTGACTCTTGGGGTGAAACGGGTTCTGCTCATCGCAAAATCAAGCCAATCAGGTTATCCCTTTTCTCACCGTAAAACCCGAGCTCGAGATCTGAGTCGTTATGAAAATTCAAAAGATTTGATGGTTGGGTTTATTGGTGGAGTTCTACAATGTTTTTCCTCTGCTAGAATATGCCGATTCTGTATGATAAATACAGAACAAATATCCGACATATTTGATTAGGATGAAATGATAATTAGAACTGAGGATATTCACATTTACCATTTAGATGCGATTCTCGAACATCATGATAACGCATAAATTTATGGAGTAAAAATCCGCTCGCCCTTCTGGGCATTACCGCACTTTTAAGTAGTTCAGTTCCTCCCCGATATAATGCATAACTTAGGGGTAGCATCGAAAGTTTTAAAATTGTTCCTGAAATACATGATAGATGTCATGTCTTAAGATTACATTAATTCAAAAATTGAAAATTTTCCTCTGGGAAAGTTGAATGTAATAGATGTGCGGTTGTTATCACAAAGACCGTTGTTACAGGTAAATGGTCCCTTGTTGGCACAGCGGCCCAAAAATTGTCCTTCGACATTTTTTCCTTTAATGTTCGGATCTTATTTCTAAAGGATGAAACGCATTGGCAATTACTCTTAACACTCATAGAAATAGGAGAATAAATTACTGACCTTGTGGTTAATAAAGAATGGTTACCGTATTTGTACGACCTGATCAGTGATTTTAATCACAGGCTTAAAGAGATACCGAGTTCTAGGTTCACCCCAAAGATGCACTACCGAATACACTATCTCAGATTAATTTATGAATATGGTCCATTAATTCGTCTTTGGTGTATGCGTTTCGAAGCCAAACACCAACATTTTAAGAGCATAGCTGCAATATTCCAAAATTTCCGAAATAAAAGTTACAGTGTTTCGAAGCGTCACCAATTACTTCAATGTTGGGAAAGTCTACAATGAATTGTTAAAGATTTTGTCAACCATAATCTCGAAAAGGTTTACCTAAAAATTAGTGCAAGTTAAATTGTTTTGAACTCGATCATGAACTTTTCTTGAAGCATTTTTTTATAAAATATATTTATGAAGACTCAACGTCGTTGATGATTGATTCTCTGATAGAAATGACTTTTTACAATTGGTTCCAGGAAACATCGATGAACCATCTTCGTCAACACCTATAGTAAATATTACAAACCCATATTCATGCCAAGGTTCCCAGAGAGAATTTTGAAAATGATCAAGGAAAAAGACCTCGGCGGTTTTTTAAGAGCGAAATCGTGAGAATAATTTTTTAAGACGTCATCCGATACAAGGAGTTTAATGTCTTTATTAGCAAGAAACTACATCCACGAATCCGGGTACGAAAGTGATACTTTATTACAATTTGAACACATTTATATACAATATTAAGTTAACGGTATTATTCGCATCAATGAGAATTCCGTTACAGTCAAAATTTTCTAAACTTTTTATATTTAACTTAGCCATACACATGCATAACATTTTTAAATTATGACTGTTTTATTTTCGTTCTATAAATTCAACAGCCTTACTCCATAAAGAAATGGTTCCTTCTAAACGTTCCTTACAACCGACAGCCGTAACATCGTAAGTTATATCGGGTGCTAGTGGGATGAACAAGCAATTATCTTGCTTGTAAAGTTCCGTTTCAATAATTGTGCCTAATTTTACAGATAATCAGTATTTTTCCGCAGGACTTAATTATTGTAACACCTATTTACGAAGCCAAATTAAACCGGGAACAAGAGCAAAAAACGAACTGTCCAATGAGAAAAAAATATCACCAAATGCGAAAGAATTTACAATGACATAATTGGGAAACTTTGTTAGAACGGCGGCCGTTTTGGATAATCGTGGCAAACCCCTAATATACTTCCCAAAATTAATTATTACGCAATCACAAATTTTTCCTACTATGTAGAAGCACAGGGTTGTGCTACTATGGTTGTCTGTAATGTCGGCGGTAAGTTCAAACACTTTAGACAAGTTAATAGAATTTCGAAATCCTTTTGAATCCATGTGTTGCGAATAATCAAAGTTGCACAAGTAAACTAATTTATTGCCTTCGTCGACCCGAAAGTTTTTGCCAATGTCCGGAAAAGTACTTTCGTGCAAGATAAATCCTAATTCTTCTGACGCTACATTGGTTCTGGCCGAGTGTCCGTATAAAAAATAAGCTAAAAGTGCTTCTCCCGCTTCAACGGTCATTATTTCAGCTGAAAATTGAAAATATCTTTTACTATATGCTTATGTTTATGCCGATGAAAGCTAACATTACTGGCTGTGATATTCAAAAAATCTGTGTTGTTACACTCTAAGAAATTGGAGTGTGATTTAACACCTTTATAAGTACTTTATATGGGTCCAAATTTGACACCGTTACAGGTGTTCATTTACACCCCTGAAAGGGTTTAATAACACTTATTTGAGCAATTGGTGGCAAAGATAAGTATAAAATTGTGCATCAGAGGTGCAGTTTAACACCTTTTTAACTCTTATATCGCACTGAAAGTGAATTTTTACTCTCATAATAGTGTTGTGCAACTCCTTAAAGGGTGCGGCATAGCACCTTTAAGAGTGGGAGATTATTTGGTATTAGGATAGTAGTAGAAATTCTAGTACTTTTCCTAGACTTAAGAGCAAAACCGATGACGTAAAATACACTATGGTAGCTACATTTTGACCACTCATGAGGCATAACTCAAATATCGAGTATGGTTTTCCTGTTTAATTAAATTTTAATTATCCGCCATTCCGCAGTATTATTAGCAATCAATGCTATATTCATAGCAGGGTTCCATCTTGAGAGAACTTCATCACCTATAGGGAGGAAAGTTCTCACATGCAGAACTATACCTCTTTAAGCGAGGGTTGTTGCGTATAAAGTCATTATTACGGGTTTATAAACTTCTGAAAAAGGCAGAAAGTTTTCAATTCGTACAAATGCATAGGGTATTAAATTAGTTTTGGAGGCTATAATATTCAAGCAGTAGATATAGACGTTCTTGTTAAATTTAATAATCTCTTTTCACTAAGAGTTTTTCAAGCACCAGAAACGCGTTTAATCTAATTTGCACTACAGATTTTACAAAAAAAAATCCATTTAGTACTCTAATTTTTCTCAAAATAATGATAAAACATGTCACAAAAGCAAGTGCCCCACTTTGGCTTCTCAAGCTGGCCCTACTGTGAGGCCAGTATCTAACCTAGTCTCGTTTTTTAAGAGTATCGCCTAAGAGTGTCGCCTAACACGTTTAGCATAGTTTTATGAAGGTACAACACCGCCAGATTACCAATTTCTTTGTTAATTTTATTTAAAGAATAAAACCGCTTTCTTTCATGAATATCATCGTTGAAAAAAGGTTTAACAAGTTCGTTTTTCAATAATTTTTTACTGTTTGTATTGACTTTAATATTAAAACATTAATGAAAAATAAATGAAAGACCTTATTTAAGAGACCAGCAGTATTATAATTTTTCATGTTTAATTTCAAACGGTGTTTTAATAGTGTTATTTTACACCGAATTTACACTTTAAATTGGCCTCTAAAAACTCAAGGTAATAAAACACTCTTTTGGGTGTTTTTACGGTGTTTACACCGTTTTAACACCTTTTTAACACTTCGACTTCTTAGAGTGTACTATTGAGCATCTGCGATAGTCTTTCCACATGGTATGTGACCAAATTAATGTACGGTTTGAATATGGCTTCGCACCGGAGCTTTAAAGTAGCACCTGATATGACGTATAGCGTGTTTGATGTCATTAGATTAAAATTTCTTAACCTCATTTCGCATCTTCTAGCTACTTCTGTCGCATATTCAAACTCTTTCGCCACGTAAATTGCTTCTAATCGAGCTACACCCGCACCTTGATCAGAAAAGTCGGACAAAATGCGATTTAGCAAAGCTGTTTGCTTGAAAACTTTTCAATCTCCTTTTCCATTTTCTTGGATGCATTAGTTGTTTTCTTACGAAAACCTATGGTGGCGCCTTTGAGAAATAGATGCGAGGCGTTTGGTTCTTGAAAAGGGGGCTCTGGATTTGCGTGAACATACGAGTGGCATTTTGAGTACATTTTTAAAAACGTAACCACCGCATTTTGTTCGATGAAAGGAATGTTAACGTTGAAATAAGTTTCCAAAATTTCCCAAGCAATTTGGGAAATATTCTTGGTATTGTCTTCCTATACCCGCAGCTTTCAATCCATTCAGCGACCACAAAAGGTAAGTTTCCTCTTCCGTCGGATAATTATCAATTGCTATGTGATATTATAGTTCAACAATAACGCTGATATCTTGAAAGTTAATATTCAATGAGTTCCTTTCAAAATATTCAATCAATTGGCTTTGTCCTGTTGAGGAAGACAAGAACAAAGAAACGCAGACTTGTACTTTTCACAGCGTCTTCCAACTCCATTGCAAATAATTGCCCCAACGGCCGAAAGTCACTCAAGCAAGTAAAACAAACATCGTTATGTTGCGCAAACTTTCCAACTTTTTGACGTTTTCGAAAAAACGTTTCCGAATAGCCCAGGCGATTTATAGCTTTTTCGAGACACGTTGTTACAATGTTAAGTATCCATCTGAAGCAAAGATTTTCCTCCTCCGAGAAAAAAGCTACTTTTACAACAATATCGCACACTTCAAAAAGCCTTAATAAGTAAACGTCACGAAAATTTTGGAAGTAGCACGACCCTTTTAGAGCGCTTTTTACCCTATCTTTAGCGACAATCAAGGAAAATCTTATCGTAGGCGATTTCATTAGAGCCCATATGTTCCAGCTGGTACTAACGACTATTATGCCGTCCAATTTAACTTTACTTGAGAAATTCATTGCCGGTTTTGGTAAAAAGTCAGACATGTTTAACCCATGAGAGGCAACGAGCCGAATGAAGCGAAGAAGTTTCCGTTATAAATTTTATGAAGAAAATAGGCGGTACTAAGCAGCGTGAAAAGGAGGGCACTCCACGAAATGATGCGGTTCTATTGGACAACTTTAGACCCCTTCATTCATTCCCCCGTCTTAAAATTAAGCTCCAATTATGCAAGAGGTAAGGCGCCTAACTTCTTGCATAATTTGAGCTAAATAATTTTGCAAGAGGTTAGGCGCCTAAACTTTTGGGACTCGGACAAGGTAACTACAAAGTAACTATGTTACCGTCGTGTTCCCTTAGGCGTGACCACACTAGCAGAAGGGAACAAGACTTACGGTAAGTAGGTTCCCGTGTTCCCTTAGGCGTGACCACACTCGCAGAAGGCTACTAGACTTACGGTAAGTAGTTACGGTATGTAGGTTCCCGTGTGCCCTTGGACTTTACACTGGCAGATGGGAACTATACCTACGGTAAGTAGTTACGGTATGTAGGTTCCCGTGTGCCCTTGGACTTTACACTGGCAGAGGGGAACTAGACTTACGATAAGTAGTTACGGTATGTAGGTTCCCGTGTTCCCTTGGACTTTACACTCGCAGAAGGCTACTAGACTTACGGTAAGTAGTTACGGTATGTAGGTTCCCGTGTGCCCTTGGACTTTACACTGGCAGAAGGGAACTATACCTACGGTAAGTAGTTACGGTATGTAGGTTCCCGTGTGCCCTTGGACTTTACACTGGCAGAAGGGAACAAGACTTACGGTAAGTAGTTACGGTATGTAGGTTCCCTTGGACTTTACACTCGCAGAAGGGAACTAGACTTACGGTAAGTAGTTACGGTATGTAGGTTCCCGTGTTCCCTTAGGCGTGACCACAATCGCAGAAGGGAACTAGACTTACGGTAATTAGTTACGGTATGTAGGTTCCCGTGTTCCCTTGGACTTTACACTCGCAGAAGGGAACTAGACTTACGGTAAGTAGTTACGGTATGTAGGTTCCCGTGTTACCTTTGACTTTAAAACTCGCAGAAGGGAACTAGACTTACGGTAAGTAGTTACGGTATTTAGGTTCCCGTGTTCCCTTAGGCGTGATCGCACTCGCAGAAGGGAACTAGACTTACGGTAAGTAGTTACGGTATGTAGGTTCCCGTGTTTCCTTTCACTTTAAAACTCGCAGAAGGGAATTAGACTTACGGTAAGTAGTTACGGTATTTAGGTTCCCGTGTTCCCTTAGGCGTGATCACACTCGCAGAAGGGAACTAGACTTACGGTAAGTAGTTACGGTATGTAGGTTCCCGTGTTCCCTTGGACTTTAAAACTCGCAGAAGGGAACTTTAAAACTCGCAGAAGGGAACTAGACTTACGGTAAGTAGTTACGGTATGAAGGTTCCTGTGTTTCCTTTAACTTTAAAACTCGCAGAAGGGAACTAGACTTACGGTAAGTAGTTACGGTATTTAGGTTCCCGTGTTACCTTAGGCGTGACCACACTCGCAGAAGGGAACTAGACTTACGGTAAGTAGTTACGGTATGTAGGTTCCCGTGTTCCCTTAGCAGGGCGCCTAGAGGTCCTATAATTCCTATAAAATCCTATTTTTTGAAAAGTGTCCTATTTTATCCTGTAATTTCACAAATCGTCCTATAAAGTCCTATATTTTGAGAATTCTGAAGTAATTAATTATAATCCCTTAAGAAAATATTTTTGTACACCCTAATATAGTGGCATTTGAGTCATTTCAACAAAATACTACATACAGACAAACTGACAGATTCATCCATTGTAATATCTCTCGATTTAGAAAGTTTATGCACGTCATTTTAGTTATGGCTTTTGAATTTACCACCAAGGAGCACTATTAGATGAGTTTTAGGTGCCATGTAATGGGTTTTTAGGAAAATTTCATTTATACTCCAAGAAAACTACTCCATGGAAATGGTAATGCTCCTGGTTTTTGGGTCGTCTGCTCCTCAGCGAAAAAAAGCGGGAAACCGATAGGCTGTCCGGACTCCGTAAGCGCGGCGTCAGACAGTCAGACCGCGTTTAGTCGTTTCGGTGTAGCAGGTAAGACAAGATAAACTTAATAATATTTAATTTCATTGAAAACAAAAATGTTATTTTCATTCCTAAAGGCCATTGTTGTAATTAAATCCATCAGTGAAGACAACACTCGCCCAGGGGCAAAAGAAACTCCATCTAATTGTGTCTAAGGCTTAGAAGTAATAATGCCAAAAAATAAAACTAAATTTAATTCTTCGTGGCTGGAGAGAACCGATAGTAGTGGAATAATTATCAGTGTATGGTGCTGTCAAAGCAAGGCTTCAGATTTCTGTGTTTTTGTAAATTATGTAATACCGATTTATCCGTGTCAAACCAAGGGATAAAGCAAGTTTTACAGCATTCTTCTGGGAAAAAAATCTTGAAAGGGCTTAAAGATCTTGAAAAACAAACTGAATTGAAGCTTACGAAAGACAACAATGGCACACAAGGAAGAAAAACGTTGTATTCATTTAATTTGATTTGCCGTAAAGATGAACTTGTTAAAGCTGAGATTTTATGGGCTTTAAAAGTGGTGTCTTAAAATTGGTCTTTTGCTTCTTGCGATGGAATAGATCAATTGCGAAAGATTTTCATATAAGTCACACTAAAATGTCCTATTTAATTACTGTAGCATTGGGCCTCATTTCCACCAGAAAATGTTACAAGATTTAATGAATTCGTCAAGTCCATTCTTTAGTATACAATACGACGAAACTACTAACAAACAAATCAAGAAGGAATTAATGTTGAAGATAAGATTTTGGTCTGGAACAACAAATGAAATTGTAGTTCGTCATTTACAGACTTTCTTTATGGGTCATGCTAAGGGCGCAGATTAATCCAAAAATATTTTAAACAGTATTGAAACCAACAATTTGCCTCTTAATAAAATTTTATCATTGGGAAGCGACGGGCCTAATGTTAATAAGACGGTTTGGCGATTAGTTAATGAAGAAGTGGTGGAATGTCGTCAGAATGGTTTCAGTCTCCTGGATATTGGTAGCTGTAATCTCCATACAATGCATAACGCTCTGAAAAAAGGCTTGGACAGTTACGTATCTGATGTTTCGGAGCTAGCTATCCTGGTTTTTTATTATTTCAAGAGGTCTTCGGCGCGAGAAGATGATTATAAGACCGTGCAAGTTCAGAAAGTTTATTAAACATGTTGAAACTAGATGGCTCACTCACGAGCCTGCGTCACAACGTTTATTACAGCAAATAGAAGCTCTCAATGAATATTTTCTGAAGGTTTTGGCTAAGCAAAAGTTGGAAAGCAACAAAAATTACGCTGAAATATGCAGAATTTTGCGCAAACCAACGATTGTAGCGGAAATCAACATGGTACTTAGTGCTTGTCAAGCGTTTTCCCGCTGCATGGAGTTTTTCCAGAAAGAAGATCCAATGATACATTTATTGTATGAGGAACTTAGAGATTTAGTAATAGTAATTCTTGCCAAGATATTGAAACCTGATGTTTTGGAAGCAAATAAATTCCATCTTCACAAAATTAATCTAAAAGAAAATTCCAATTTGGCACCTCTGGACAAAATGGAATTAGGCCTGTCTACCTCGAAGAGTATTTCTTCATTAAAGGAAGGTCAGAAAAAAATGTTCTTAATTTCGTATCAAACATTCTACGTGAACATTGCGGAACATCGTCTTAACAAAACTTGTATATCATCTCCATTGTTCAAGAACTTACGTTTCATGAACCCAGAGGAAAGGATTAAAACCAGAAGCTTAGAAGATATCCTCAAAGTGGCGAAAGCTCTGCCCTTGGATGAAAAAATAAAATTGAGCAGCGATTTGAGTGACGAGTGGAAGCTACTAAAATATGAAGACCTTGATCATCAAATGAAAATCATGCCCATGAGGATCGATCATTATTGGCGCAAAATTGAAGAAATAAAAACATCTTTAAATAAGGTGAAGTATCCAACCGTATTAAAAGTTGTAAAAGCTGATTTAGTCCTGCCCCATGGCAATGCTGATGTCGAGAGAGGCTTTTCTAAGTCATCGAAAGTAGTGACAACATTTAGAACCAATGTGTCACTACCTACTTTAAACGCGATAATGTCTGTGAAGGACGCTGTTAAGGGCTATGAACGTGTCCTTCATTTATTTCCCATTTGCCAAAAATTACTATCTATGGCGAAGCAAGCTCATTCTTCGTACATCGTAAGATTGGAAAAGCAAAAAGAAGAGGAATTAGAGAGAAAAAGACAAGATAATTCGCAAAAAGAAGAACTTCAAGCACGGAAACTAATGGAAGAGGAAAATATGCGTAAAAGGAACGACGAAATAGCCGATTTATCTGATAATTGAAAAACTGAAAGGGAGAAAGCTGAAGCTGTTGCAGGAAGCCTTCTTGAAGAAGCAAATGCCAAGTTACAAGAATCTCTGAAAATCAAGGATTTAACGGGTGTTGCAGTTGCGCAGTTAATGATAGAGTCGTGCGGTGACAATCTAAAAAACGATTAGACGTTGAAAGAAATATAAAGGTAAAAGAAAAGGTTTTGTTAAACAGGCAAAAATCTGTAAATGGATGAGTTTTTTTCCAAAAAAACCAAGAAGTTAATAAAACTAGTCTTAATACTATGTGATATAGTTGGTGATATTTTTTAGCAGTGCAAAGGCATTGTATGCTATTTTAATTGAAAAATAAAGCAGTATTTCATTAAAATTGGTCGGTTCTGGTTATATACTAGTCATTTAAGAGTCCTATATTATCCTATAATTTCATGAATCTGGTCCTATAAAATCCTATAATTTCGCCTAGGGAATCCAATTTTCCCTATTAAAAATTTCTCTGCAAGAGTTGGCGCCCTGCCTTAGGCGTGACCACACTCGCAGAAGGGAATAAGACTTACGGTAAGTAGTTATGGTATGTAGGTTCCCGTGTTCCCTTGGACTTTACACTCGCAGAAGGGAACTAGACTTACGGTAAGTAGTTACGGTATGTAGGTTCCCGTGTTCCCTTGGACTTTACACTGGCAGAAGGGAACTAGACTTACGGTAAGTAGTTATGGTATGTAGGTTCCCGTGTTCCCTTGGACTTTACACTCGCAGAAGGGAACTAGATTTACGGTAAGTAGTTACGGTATGTAGGTTCCCGTGTTCCCTTGGACTTTAAACTTACACGTAGACTTACACTTGACACTCAGAGAAGGTATAAACCCATGTTATTTTCCTATAGAACACACAGGTCACTGCACTACCTGATCAATAAAAATCTTAGGCATCGTAAGCCTAACTGATTTTAACATGGAAAAATTGCTATCTCAAGCCTATTATTTTCTATAAGACCTATGCTAACCTAACCTAAGCTAATTTTTTAGCTAAACCATTTTTTAAGACAACCAATTTTCTTTAGCAACCTATTTTCTTAAGCAAGTTATTTTTCATAAGCAACCTATTTTCTTAAGGCAAGCTATTTTCATAAGCAAACTATTTTCTTAAGGCAAGCAATTTATTAAACTATATTCTTAAGACAAGCTATTTATTAAAATATATTCTTAAGGCAAGCTATTTATTAAACTATATTCTTAAGGCAAGCTTTTTTCTTAAGGCAAGCCAATTTCTTAAGGCAAGCATTTTTCTTAAGGCAAGCTAATTTCTTAAAGCAAGCTAATTTCTTAAGTCTAAGTTAAAAACGCTTGTAAATCCACCATAGGAAAAAATTAACACGGAGCCCACCATAGGAAAAGCACGTGATAATCCACCATGGTAGAAAACAGTTGAAAGTACAAAACGCGTGTTAAATTTAGAAATTTTTCGACAGTTTTTTTCTATTTTTTTGGACCACGAAAAAACGTTTCTCTGTTTGCCCACGAAAAAAGGTCTCTCTGTTGGACCAGGAAAAAAGGTCTCTTTGTTGAACCACGAAAAAAGTTCTCTCTGTTGGACCACAAAAAAGGTCTCTCTGTTGGACCAGGAAAAAAGGTCTCTTTGTTGAACCACGAAAAAAGGTTTCTCTGTTGGACCACGAAAAATGGTTTCTCTGTTGGACCACGAAAAAAGGTCTCTCTGTTGGACCACGAAAAAAGGTCTCTCTGTTGGACGACGAAAAAAGGTCTCTCTGTTGGACCACGAAAAAAGGTCTCTCTGTTGGACCACGAAAAAAGGTTTCTCTGTTGTATCACGAAAAAAGGTCTCTTTGTTGAACCACGAAAATAGGTCTCTCTGTTGGACCACGAAAAAAGGTTTCTCTGTTTGCCCACGAAAAAAGGTCTCTCTGTTGGACCACAAAAAAGGTCTCTCTGTTGGACCAGGAAAAAAGGTCTCTTTGTTGAACCACGAAAAAAGTTCTCTCTGTTGGACCACAAAAAAGGTCTCTCTGTTGGACCAGGAAAAAAGGTCTCTTTGTTGAACCACGAAAAAAGGTTTCTCTGTTGGACCACGAAAAATGGTTTCTCTGTTGGACCACGAAAAAAGGTCTCTCTGTTGGACCACGAAAAAAGGTCTCTCTGTTGGACGACGAAAAAAGGTCTCTCTGTTGGACCACGAAAAAAGGTCTCTCTGTTGGACCACGAAAAAAGGTCTCTCTGTTGAACGACGAAAAAAGGTCTCTCTGTTGGACCACGAAAAAAGGTCTGTCTGTTGGACCACGAAAAAAGGTTTCTCTGTTGTATCACGAAAAATGGTCTCTTTGTTGAACCACAAAAAAGGTCTCTCTGTTGGACCACAAAAAAGGTCTCTCTGTTGGACCAGGAAAAAAGGTCTCTTTGTTGAACCACGAAAAAAGTTCTCTCTGTTGGACCACAAAAAAGGTCTCTCTGTTGGACCAGGAAAAAAGGTCTCTTTGTTGAACCACGAAAAAAGGTTTCTCTGTTGGACCACGAAAAAAGGTTTCTCTGTTGGACCACGAAAAAAGGTCTCTCTGTTGGACCACGTAAAAAGGTCTCTCTGTTGGACCACGAAAAAATGTCTCTCTGTTGGACGACGAAAAAAGGTCTCTCTGTTGGACCACGAAAAAAGGTCTCTCTGTTGGACCACGAAAAAAGGTCTCTCTGTTGGACCACGAAAAAAGGTTTCTCTGTTGTATCACGAAAAAAGGTCTCTTTGTTGAACCACGAAAATAGGTCTCTCTGTTGGACCACGAAAAAAGGTTTCTCTGTTGGATCACGAAAAAAGGTCTCTGTGTTGGACCACGAAAAAAGGTCTCTCTGTTGTACCACGAAAAAAGGTCCCTTTGTTGAACCACGAAAAAAGGTCCCTTTGTTGAACCACGAAAAAAGGTCTCTCTGTTCGACCACGAAAAAAGGTCTCTTTGTTGAACCACAAAAAAAGGTCTCTCTGTTGGACCACGAAAAAAGGTCTCTCACACATTAACACAAACACAAATACAAACAATGAAGCAAGAAAAATTTTCTTACCTTTAAAAAGACACTAAGAAATTGTAATGTACAACTTAGTCCGCTTTTAGAAAAGCGTTAAACCCAAGCCAACTGAAGCGATGCTCAGCAAACTTCACAGCTGAAAATAAGAAAACCCAAAACTCATAAAAATGTAATTAGGCTTACCTATAAGCTTTCACGAGTGAAGTGAATGTCTTTGTCTGAATTAGAAGCACGCGTGCCGTGATCGGACGAACTTCACATCCAGTTCAGTTCAGCTCAAATGTAGACCAAAACATTGAGACTGAAAAATTCATTTATAGCAGTCGCACTTGTTTTTGCCTACTTAGCCTTAGCCAACTCGATCACGCAACAACCTGTGCATGTTTTCCCCTCCAGTAATCCAGGCCTATCATCCTCCTTACTCGATGGAAAATTTCAGCTGGTCAAGTTGCTGCCGCTCCATGGTGGGAGATTTAAAACGTAATTATTTTATTAACCTTAACCATCTTCGGTCAATATTTGCTCCGTATATTATGTTTCATGTATCGCTCTCATTGTACAAAGAAACAGTTTATAGCATATTCGTACTTAAACTCTGTATTATCGGTTTATTCGCACTGAAATTCTTTCAAGATCCATAGTTTGAAGTAAAAAAAATTATTACTACCCGTTTTGAGTCAAGGATAGTTAGTGGCGGTAACCACCTTAAATAGATAGGCTCTTATGCCTCTGTGGCTGGCAGTAAGTTTGACAACGATCATTTTTAATTTTGCGCAGAATTTACAACGTTAAACCGCTTTGTGAAATGTGATACGCAGTGTTACTTTTTTGCTATATTCACGTTGGCGTTTGCTTATCCTCCTAAATTGTTGTGAATATTGTCAGAATTCCATTTAATTATTGAAATTCTAGCCAAAGTGGGTGACAAGGTCATTTGTTAACATATTTTCCAGATCATATTAAGTTAACGCTGCACTTTTGCAACGTTAACAGCAATAGGGTTTATAATTGATTATTTACTCAAATTCAATTCAGAAGACTTTATCATACATTAACATATTTTCCTTCATCAACTGTACATTCAAGTAATTATTTTTATATTTACTGGACATTTCATTTTAAAATGCTTGTTCCACTACATTTAGATCTATACTAATAATATGATAATCAGTGGCAAGTGACGCTTGTTACTGCGTCTAAACTTGTGTTCAATTGATTTCAACTATGACAAGGTGTAAATTGGAAGTAATTTTAATTGTAAGAATAGAACTAAAATTAAATTATTGAATAGATGTAGGATTTGGATCATATGGTTTTATTTTTAGAATTTCATACAGCCAAATTAGATGGAAATTTACGATGTCAATATACGTGAAACATATTACATGAAACACACAATAGGGTGCAATGTCAGAGCACCTTCCTGGCTTATCGTCCTGATAGAAAATAACCTTAAATTTAATCCATTCTGTATTTTCTAAACAAACATTCCCGAAATAATTGCATATATATATAAAAATTATCACATGAATGAAACTATGACATAAATTGCTATTGATTAATGACGTGAATAAAAAGTGAAGTATGGCATAAGGTTTAACCGCCCTCAGTTACAGGTAGTTATTATATGAATGCATTTATTTGTTATAGTTACATAAATAACACATTATTTATTTTAATTGCACTTTTTCCCAAATGCTTCAAAGATGCATCTTGGAGGGAAATTTTATAAAAGACCCCTGTGACTTCACAACCCTAACCCTCATGACTTAAATAAATTATTCCTTTGTTTTCCAATAGTTGTTTTATTGGGGAAAAGAACTTAATAATAATTAAAAATAAAAATTAAAATATTTTTAATGAAAAGAAAAAAAACAATTAGAAAAAATTATAATAATGAAAGAAATTCAAATAATGTAAAATGAAACTTTTGTCCAACAAAATTATGAAAATGAAAAAAATTGTCATTCAAAAAAAATTATTCTTTGTTAATTTCGACCCTGCAGTAAAATTAATATATTATTAAAAATTTGCATAGTCTAAAGCAAAATTATCAAACAATTATGCAAACGTTTTAAAATTAAAAGACTAACTGTTTAAAGGTTGTTAAAGGGAGAATGAACTGATCATGATACTATTTTTTTGTTAAATTTATATTTGTTAAATAACATCAAATCATTGATATAGTTTGCACCAAATTCTACTGTAAGTTTATTTTATATTATTTTTCCGTTTCAAAAGTCGATTGTCTAAACCTAAGAATGGTCTAAATAAACTCCATAATAATTATTTACGGATAAGTGCCCCGCAAAATTAGAATATCTCTTACTTTTGAGGAAAGGCGACTGTATTTTTATAAAAACCTATTTTAGGCAATTAAATATACACGCTTTTGCTAAGCTAAGGCAAACTAAAAGCACCCCCTTTTAAAAAAAGCACAGTCAGCCTTTCTCGAAAATTTGAGTTATGCTTAGAGAGCAAACCTTTGAAACTTTGAAAATTTATAAACAATTAATTGGTATAAGTTTATCGATGATTTAGAAGTTATTTTTGATTGTCTGACCATTTTATTCTCCTTTTTCAAGATATAAAATCATTGTTTTGTCTACTAACGGAAAGCTTTCGTCTTTTAAAATCAGATACAGCAGAAAAAGTATTGGTAAAATAAGCACGAAATTTATTTTTGGTAAAATTTCCATGTAGACCATTCCCTTAAAAACTTGCCAAGAAACCAACTCACTGGGGAGGAGACACCATATTGGGAGAGTTCCCTAGCGCCAAGAGGCAACGCTCGATGGTGCCCGCGTTCGCTACGCGTGGGAGTGTAGATGACTCACACTACCGTTTGCGGTGCTAGGCTAATATGGCGGCCCTTCCACTGTGCAGTTTACTTTTCCTATGGCATTATAGGAATGGTCTATTGGCCACCTATCTCCGACGTTATATTTTTGTAGTCAACACTAATTTTAACGACTTTTTTAGTTTGATATACTTATTTTAAATTCCCTCAGGTAATACTAGTCATAAAAGTTTGTTAGAATCCCTTTGTAGAACTTACGAGTCCATCTCCTTCTCCAACTCCCGTATGAACTTTTCATCCACAGCTGCGGACCCCGCCGCCCCCAACGACTCATCCGCCCCCTCGACCTCCATCCCCACCTGGGACTCCACCGCCCCCACCTGGGACACCACCGCTCACACCTGGGACTCCGCCACCACCCCGGTGGCCACGGGAATCTGGTAACCCGTTGGCATGAAGTTTTCCGCCGTCCCATCCGCCGCAACTTGCGGGCCCGCCGGCCCCACCCCTCTTTGTCTTCGTGGGCCTGATTATTAATAAATAAAATTAAAGACTACGTACAGCATTTGAAAATTTACATCGTTTAGCTATGAATGAAGTACTGTAACCGTAAAATTTAAACGTAGGAAAGGGGGCCTAATTTCACGGCTCACAAAGATAATTTAATAAAAACTAGCAAGTAAAGAAATTCCCAGGTTACCCGTTTAAAGGTCTTATTGACCATGACTTTATAATTACCAAGAAGTCCATTGTTGTAGGAAGAATAACGCAGAGAGATAGAACTAGATTACAATATTTATTTTGGGCAAAACAAAAGACACGTCCGTACTTGTTCGCGTTACAAAAACTACTGCCCTTTAGCAGGCGGCGGCGGGGGTTTTTATCCCCGCCAAGATTTAGTTTTTTATCTTTTACAAAGAGCTAGCTTAAGGCGCCACTGGTGAGAAAAAATGTAACTAAGAAGTAGATGAAGCAGACGACTTCGGAACGTCCGTACTATACCATATCGACCCCAGCAATTGCGTGCTAGATGGCCGTAGCGTTGGCAGTGGTTGCATCGGCGTTTCTTGCCGATGCCGCCGCTACGGCCACGATTTTCGCCGCGCCCGACGCCCGACTGTCGCATCTCCACGTCCTCGCGGCTCTTGCGGCCTCACGGCCCCTTCCACCCCTGCGGCCCCTTCCGGGCCCACGTCCTCTTCTGGGTCCAAGACCCCTTCCTCGCCCCGTTTCCAGGGCGGGGAGTTCGCCATTGAAATTCACATTTACGGTGGAATGTGCACCGGTGACTGTGAAATATCGTTCCATTTTAAACTAAATTTGGAAATAAATAAAGGCTTTTGAAATGAGATTTCGTGGCAACTCTGGTGTGGAAGGAACAATTTTTTTGCAAAAAATTATATGTTATAATTTTAGTGTGACACAACAACAGTTTTTGAAAGCAAGTACCATTTATTATTCAGACGAGGATTAGAAACCAGGTATAAGAAGTTTCTTTCATAAATTATATGGTAAGTGCCATATAACACTGCACCTTTTACATGGAAAATAGTTACTACGGTTTATGAAACAATATTTGGTTTATTATGCGTGGTTTCTAATCCTCGTTTGTAGAGGATTTTATACAACAACCTGGTATAAAAAAATAAACTATGTTTGACAAACTTTGGCAAGTTCCAAATCACGTTTAATCTTTTTCGTGTGAAACACCGTCCACGGTTTCATTATAGCATATTTTTTTTATTACACCCGCTTCAGACGGTCTAAAAACGTGTTATAATAAACCGAAGTTTGTTTCATAAACTGTGGTTAGTGCCAAATTACTATGAATCTTTTTCGTCCGAAACTTTAACCACAGTTAACGAAAGAAACTGCGGTTAATTAATTCAAGATTAAACTAGGTTTTTACACCCCGTCAGAATATAGGTTTATTAAACGAGTTTTATACACCTCGTGTGAAAAGGGTATTTATGCCCTCTTCAGATGAGATGTAAAAGCCTCGATTAATTAACCAAATATGACATGTAAAAACCTCGATTTATTAACCAAAGTTGTTTCACTAACTGTGATTAAAGTTACACACGAAAAGGTTCCAATGTAATTTGTCAGTACACCTCGTCTGCAGAGGGTATTAGGCGAGTTTAAAAACCTGGTATAATTAACCAAATTTGGTTTTATGAACTATGGGTAGTGCCAAGTGACTTTAAACCTTTTCCATGTGAAAAACTATGTACAGTTTATAAAAAAACTTAGGTTTATTAGAGCATAGCGCGGCTCCAGTGGATCCCCTACAAGTTGGCGTTCCTCACGAACTCCAGTTTTGTCTTGCATTTATAATTCGCGCCCACTAGCCTTTGCCAAGCCAAACCCGGAGTTTAGGAGGAAAGTCCCCTTGTAAGGAATCCACTGGAGCCGCGCTATGCTTTAAGCAAGGTTTTTATGTCCTCTTCATACAAGGATTAAAAACAGTATAATAAACCAAAATTTTTTTCATAAACTGTGGTTAAATTACATTGAAATTTTTTTCCTGTGAAAGAAAAACCACAGTTTATGAAAATATCTTTGATTTGTTACACAAGGTTTTAACACTTCATGCCACGAGGGCATGACGCGGCTTGATTCATGCTCTCCAGAAAGTTCAGATAGCTGCAACGGACAAAGTAAGCAACGCGCACTAGCCAAGGCTTAATATCTATCCATATGGTCAAGAAAACGTTTTCAAGGATTTGAAAGCAGATATATAAACTATGTACCGCGTGCAGAGTGTAAAATAAGATATTCTCTGCATAAAATTATATAATTTGTTACTAAATTTTAAAATGGAAATAATAAGAAAATAAAATTAGAAGCTCCGCATTAAAACCACTTACTTGTTTTTTCCCGTCCAAAAAAGAAATGACAGCGTTCAGCAAGCATCAGCAATGCACTGGTTTACTACGGCATTATTATTCTCTCTAACCTGCCATTTAACCAGTTTTTTTGATAGGTCTAGCTGACCGTTTTCCAAAAAAACCGCGAGAAAGCGTTAGATTCTGCAGAGATTGTTTATTCGCTAATAAAAGTAGAGTTCAATGTTTGGAGCAACATATAAGGGAAAAAAATTGGGAACCGATATATTTTTATTGCTTTTCTTGAATTAGAATTTAGAAGAAACCACATAATGGTTTGAAAACTGGCGGTTTAACAAGTTTGTCCGGTTTCAAGCGACTTCTCACGGTAAAAATTGATAAAAATATATCTTTCACAGAACAAACAAAACTAAACTAGATTTCTGCTGGATAATGGATAGTGTAATTATTTGAAGTAAATTTTTCCTTCTGATATAATTAACTGAATTGCAAGTGAAATTTAAATTTTTTAAAAGGGAAATTATCATTTCTCAACAATTTTATTTTTCATATAATCATTTGACCAACACAAGCGCGGGCGCTCGCTCCTCTGCTTCTGATTCTGATATAGTAAGCAATAAGTAAACAAAGCTAAGTAAAACCTCTCACCAAAGGTAAAAGTTTCCTAGAATCTCCCATCATAGTGAAAATAAGAAGGTAAAAATACAATATTAAAATAATCTAAAAAAACTAGAGGCTTCCTAATCAGCAGAGCGAATGATAGTCTAATTAGGTCCTTGACTTTCATTCATTGCAGGGTTACAAATAGGTTGAGTTGTGAGTGAAAATAACGTAGAAAGCTGCTAATATGTAACCATCTTTGATTTGGAATTGTTAATTGGTGTTGCCGCTGACATTCGCTATTGCCTTTCAGTTTGACAGTACGTTTGATCCTAGCGGAACATTCATTACCACAGACTTAAATTTTTGCGCCTTTTGATTCGAATATTGGGAAAAATACTTTCTAGTGATAATTTAAATAATTGTAGGTAAGAGAGTAGGGGTGACGGTATAGAACCAAAAATTTTACCCCCCTTCTTTCCCCCCTTTCAGGGGGGGGGTAAAAATTTTTGGTTCTATACCTTCACCCTTTAGGGGGGATGGGGGGGGAATTGATGACGTCACATGATGGTGTTGGGGGGGGATGGGGGGGAATTTATGACGTCACGTGATGGTGTTGGCGGGAAATTTGAATTGTTGAGCCACCTGGTGGTGGTTTTCTTGATGACGTCACTTGGATGATACCTGTAGGGATAGGCTTATGCTATTGTAGGCTTATGCTATTGTAGATCCTGGTAGGCTTTTGGTATGGTAGATCCTGAAAGATAGGCTTATGCTAGGTTATTCTAGACTTATTATTATTATGAATCAGATTTTAAATCAAAAACATTTAATTAGCGTGATAATAACATACATAATTAAGTTAAATTAATAATAAATTAGTTAAATATTTAAAAAAC
Organism: Phalangium opilio; assembly: GCA_019434445.1. Lineage (NCBI taxonomy): Eukaryota > Metazoa > Arthropoda > Arachnida > Opiliones > Phalangiidae > Phalangium > Phalangium opilio. The sequence continues at coordinate 159,815 of JAEQBA010001898.1, forward strand.
CTCCTCCTTAAACTTGATTCAAGCCGTATCTGAAGATGTTTTTTTTTTCTATACCGGACTAATAAAGCGCCGTTGGTAGGAAGTCGAACCCTGGAATGGAAACTCAAATGTTGTTGAAACAACAGAGAGCTGGACGCATTACCACCAGGCAACCACACGGTTTGTTAATAGGCTCCTTTTACACTTTTTTAGTCATCGTATATGATTTTGAAATTGTTTAGCAATTTTCATATCGTTAATTTTTCGATTTGCGGTAAAAGCTTTTAGGAAAGCTTTCGTACTTTTCTTCTTACTTCTATGAATAAGATAGAGGGCGCTATACTGCCCGCATACGCTACTTTCTAACCTCTGAAGTTGTCGCTTACCAAAAGTCCATTTTCTGCAGTTTAAAGATAAAAATCTTCGTATACTAGGCAGAAATGGTGGCAAACCGTAGCTATCGAAATAATAGCCTACACGAGCTCCGTCTATAAAGACCGATACCCAGTGAGACCCCTTTTCATAGTGCTGATCTAAATTTATAATTAACGATGCGGGATATTTGGTAACCTTAGGTAACCTATTTGACGCGAAAACACCCAAAAGGTTGGGCGTATCTGATAAAGCGAGAATCAAGTCTACGGTGGTGGTTGCTGACATTTTCAATAATCTACAATTACGTTTCTATTTTTATCGATTTGAATCATGCTTTGAAATTCGGCGTATACAATGCAGACTGCGGCTTCGGGCAAAGGTTTAGCGAATCCCATGTCCAATCTTAATTGTCCTTGCTTAACGGGGTTCCAGTGGTTTGTTTCGCTAGCCGATAGGTCCGGTGTCAGATCAAAAGCGTAGAGGGTTAAGCCGTTGGCAAACTCGTTGGGAGTAATATCGTTACCGTCGTCTTTATAATGAATACCCGTGCCCGCGAACAATGTTTGATAAGCTTGTATATACAAGTTTTTAGCGAAATCAGGAGTCAACGGTTTCGAAGGTATTTGTTCGTTATCGAGATACAGAGACAAAAAATTTAAATCCCAAGTTTTAAAGTTAAAGGGATTCAGAGCGTAACTGCCCTTGAACGCCGCATTGGAGACTATTCCAATAATGACGCGATTAGGTTGAGGGCCTAGATATATATTGTTAAAACTCTCGGTGCTACTTCCGGTAGAGATAGTTTTAGTTTTAAGTTCGGTGCGCGTAAAATTATATTTGGCAGTACCGTTATTAAGCGCTGCTTCATGCGCTAACAATATTTTAGGACTGAGTTTAACTTTACGTACCGCGAGTGCAGCGTCTAGTATCTTGACTTTACAGTTTTTGAGAGTGGCTGTTTCTTCACACATTAAGGCAAACTCGTCCTTGTTGCGAGTAAACACGACTTTAAGGTCCACCCCGTTTAAGAGATATTCGGGAATATTAAACACGTCACTAAACACGGGTGTAAAAAATTCAATCACGGCCGATTTAGCAGTTTTAGCCATTCGAGCGACGAAACCTTTATTTGAAAAGTCGTCGAACTTTCCGGCTTCGTCCTTTTCCCATCCGGCCATCATAAGGTGAGATGTTTTGGCCGCGGGTCCGTAATTTGAGACAGTTTCGATAAAAGAAGTGAAGGCGTAGTTTTGAGCGGCTGAAGAAACTCGGGTATTGTTCAAGAAAACATCGCAAGTTCTCCACAATGCGTGGCCAGCGTTGTTTACGAAAGCTACCACGGCGGCATCAGGAAGATCACTTCCATCTTCGTTGGTGATTTTGACTTTGTTGTAATGCATGGTGTGGGCTACATCGATGTAGCTATCTCCATTGCCCGAGATGAGGTATTCGAGGGTAGAGCTATCACCAATGGCCGCCAAGGGTTTGGCCCATACACCTTGAGCATGTTCGACACTAGTTTGAATCGGCACAGGGGCAAAAATGTCCAATTCACTCTTAAGAGCTTGGAGAGAAAACATGATTTTTTTCAGGAGCTAAATATATCGCGTGGCGTCTGCTTTGAATGACGGTGATAAACTGACAGGCGTTTAACTTTGCGTCTCTTTATCTTTAATCCTGAACCTTGCTGAGCAGCAGTCATGTTCTCATAAGTTTCCTGCAATCTCTTTTTCGCGGCACTTTTCACATTCTGACCTTGCATTACGTCACCAAGAATCTTTTGTCCCGTACTAATGGCTCTAGGTGCCAGATACTTTGCACCTCTAATTAATAAGGGGCGTGCCCATCTAAATAACCCTTTCAGGGCGCTCCCAATTCCGTGTCCTTTTTGGTGGGGGGTCCCGACAAATACTTTTGACACCCCTCCACCCCCTACCTGATCTAAATAATACCTCCTATACTCGCAACGAGACTCTAATGTTTGGGGTTTTGGCATGGTCTAAAGTGTAGTTTACAGGTCGACGTTCCAAACTCGAATGACGCGGCTTGGCCTAAACTATTCCTTATATCAATGTCTATAGTATCAAAGTAACGTTTAGCAACTTTAACGTAATGGGGAGAGTTAAATGATTTAGTTATAGTCGAACCGTGAGGTTTTTCGCTGTCTACGCCTACTATACGAAGTAGCGGGGCTACCGTATCGCCTATAAATTCATTAGCTACTATATCGGAATAAATAAACAATTGGTCGGGAATATAATAATTTAAATTAGCGGGAACAGAGCTTCTATACGATTGGCTGGTTTTATCTGAAGGGCAAGAGAAAGACGTACTTTGGCCTTTTGGGGTTTTAAATCCTAATATCCTTTTCAAAGTGGGAGAAAGAGCCAAGATACCGTTAGGTTGAATAGTTAAAGAAATGTAATCAGAGAGGGGATCCGAATCAAATTTAAACTTTGAACCGTATTGAAAGCCGTTTAACCCGGAAGCTATTTGTTTAAGTAGGGCTTCTAATGATTTGTAATAACCCCCGGGAACTATAAAGGCCTCGGCTTTAACAATAGGCTGTGATTTTCCGTCCCGACCTTTTTTATTTTCATGCGAGACCACCTGCACGTGACCTTCCTCACTGGGTATGTTAAAAAAGGACATTGGGTACAAAACTTCTACTAGAGCAACCTCCCAGTCATCCCCGATCAGCTCTATAGCCTGGGGCAACTTGGTAGTGTACGAAGACGTCTTGTTGTTGTCATAAATTTTCATGCTAGCGTTGCTGGGGAGCGTTAGGTAAAAGGGAGACTGCATCTTTAGCCGGAATCCAAGAATTCATAGAAGGGGGATAGCCTAGCCACTTTACAAAGAGCTCCTTTTGTCCTCTCCTAGTCCGCTTACGAATTACTTTCTCGATCTTGTACGTCTCGGGTCTAGCTACCGACTGAAGTTCCATCCCGTAAAACACCCCCTTTATTGGTTCCCCGTTTAAATCTTCTAGTTTGAATACCGGAGGGCGTCTGTCAATTTTTCCCACTATTTTAAAAACCTCTATTGTGTAAGTTCGCTCGTACCCTTTTTCAAAAATCATCTTATTTCTACTTACTCGGACGTATTCGCCCACCTTTAATTTTTTCCCGTAAACTTTCTTTTCGCTAAAGTACTTTCCGTATACATTTTTAAAAACCTGAAGGACATTGGTACCAGTAACTTCCAAAGGAGTCATTTTTATCGCGGAATGCACCGAGTTATTGTAAGCCTTAACCAGGTCATCTAGAACATCTATATATCTATTGGTATTCTTTTCTGTAAAATACCTGTACATGCGTGACTTTAAAGTTTGATTTAATCTTTCTACCATACACGCTTTTATATCGTCATTCTCAGTTGTAAAAAATATAACCCCTTTCTCCTTCAAGTATCCTTGTAATTGGGAATTTCTAAATTCAGTACCCTTATCCGTTTGTAGTTTCCTAGGAACCCTCTCTCTAAAGACAGACTTAAAAGCCTCAACCGTTTCAACACCGCTTTTGGATTTTAAAGGTACGGCCCAGGCTTTTCTGCTAAAGCAATCTATTACGGTTAATATGTATTTGTACCCGTCGTTGTACTGACTCAAAGAACGCATGTCGTTCAAATCCGCCTGATATTGATCTCCTATGTTAGTTACAACCACCTTGTTTCTTTTAAACTTTCTAAAAACTCTCTTATGTAGAGTGTACGCGTCTTTTCCCTTTAACCAATCTAGTACCTGTTTCTTACTAATACCCTTTAATTTCACTGCTAAATATAATTTTTCAGCACCCCCGAAACTGGCAGGGTGGGAAGGGTTAAAGTAGATACCTTCTAAAATTTTGGAGATTTTACGTACGCTACCCATTTCGGAGACTCAGTTTTAAGTTTTTTAGCTGCTGTCTTAAGACTTTTCTCAGATTTAAGTTTTTTAGCTGCTACCTTGACACTAACTTTGGGAGCTCTAGTTCTTTTGATTTTAATTTGTTGGGGTATTGTATACGAAGTTAGAGGGGAAAAACTAGAAAGTAGGTTTGTAAATGCGTAAAAACCTCTAGGTTTTGGGTCTTTGTTAGAGGAAGGCTTGACAAATTCTAAAGCTATATCTCTAATATTCGAGCCGGGTATTAATGAATCATTAACTATAACTTCCCCACTATCTGTCCACCTAAGCTTTTCAGGGTTAGTTGAAATCTGATCAACGATACTATGTACATGCCCTATATATTTAAGGGGGATATCGTCTAACCAAGCCAAGTTAAAATAGTTGGATGTTGGTTGGGGGACCGTGGGTATAGGTTGCCTAGCGATATTATGTAAATTATTATATCTCTGTACAGTCTGTTCGTATAAGCGCCATTTTGAAGCTTCGTCTAAATCTTTACGAGCTAAAATAACATTCATTTCATTGTCCAATTCCGAAACTACTTGTTGTTGGGGGTGTGGAAAGGGGTCGCTTTTAAAGGTAGAGCTAGGGACAAGGAGCATTTTCTGAGCGTACTGCATATTTTACTGACTACCTCCTGTTATAGCGCCGATAATAGAGGAAACTAGAGGGAAAAGGAAAGAAAAGAAACTACCACCTTCCTGAACTAATATATCACGTTTTGTTTTCCAAGATATTCTCTTATTAGCAATTTTTCTAAGTTTTGCGGAATGCCTAGCTAATCTAGCTTTTTGACTTTTATTTAATTTAACGTTACCGTGTAAAGTATTTTCAACACACTCTGCGATTGCGTCAATTAAGGGCTTCTTGGCGTTACGTAAAATGATTCTACGTTGTTTTCGAGGGGATTTGGCAATAACGGAGAGCAAATTTCTTTGTGACCGAACGGCATAAGGCATAGTGACTAAATGAAGAGATGGCTAAACACCCATCTACTATTATAATTATTTGGGGATGTAAACTTCGCAAGGGTTGTCGGGAAATATTCCTGTCCTAAGTCTATGATTCTCGGGGCATCTTTGGTGTAGATCGAATAATAAATATCCGAAAGGTAAACTAGTAGCGTCACGGTAGGCGTCGACAGCGAAACGCCATTTATCGGCAAACATTTGTCTAGCTATTATTGAACTTTGCAATTTGTCTCTAGGAGATTTCATAAGTATAAGATAATGAGCGTTCAAAGAAACATCTCTAGAGTCTTTGGATCGATGGAATACGTTTTGGACGATATAAATCACGCTCAAGTTGCGATGATGCGTTCCCTTGGTAAAAAGAGAACCAACTTCTCCTTTGTTCTCGGTCATCAAGTCATCAATGATTAAAAGGCAAGGCTTACCGCCTGTATATTCTGATAAATCTGGCATACCTTGTTTGAAAACCACAAATTTTCTCAAACTTTCGAAAAAAGGTTGCCATTCACCGTAGAACCAATGTATTTCGCTTATATTAGGGGAAAACATGGCTTCCCTGTTCTCTAATATTTTTAAAACTAATTGAGTTTTCCCGCTTTGAGACGGGCCTGCTATCACCATGTTAAAAGGATGGTAGAAAGGATACATGACCTTACACTTTGACTTTCAACGAACGAATGAGATAAAGATTGTAAAGTGTTTGTATATATATATATATATAGAAGAGATCGACACGGAAATGAACAATTGCAATTTCGAAAATACATGGGATATTTAAGGAAGCATTGACGAAAAAATTAGTTAATCACAGGACATTTCACCGAGACGAAAATGACTAATTGATAATATTGATCAAAAAACAATATGGCTAGACTTTATATACATGCCGACTAGATAAATAAATATATAAATAAATAAATATCACAGGGACTGACTAGATAAATAAATAAATAAATAAATAAATAAATAAAAAAGAAGAGACCCCTCACAGAAACAGATACTGTCGAATGTGCTCAAACTCGATAACCGTAAGGTAGCGTGCGGAAATCTTCAATCAATCTGACCTTATCCACCACAGTTCTGTAAACCTTGGACTGGTCGACACTTATAACAGTGTGATCAGCTTTTCGGCGTATTTGCTTGGGGATTGGTACTTGGATTGGTTCCGCCGGCGGTTCGTAAATGCCTATAAGCCCCATTAACCTATCCATGTTAACCAAATCTTTGGTGGTATGGTTAAGTCGGAACCCCTTAACCTTCATCTCGACGGCTGTCGATCCGGTATCAGGGTTCACAACTCGGTATGCGTAGTTCTTACATCCACCACTCGCATATTCTTCGATGTAGGCCTGGGGTCCGTACTTTTCAAGCTCATTGGTCATTTCACCGAGGAAATTCCCAGTTTCGATTTCTACGCCCCCTGGTGTGTAAACGTACAGTATCGAATCAGTGTCTGTATATAAAACAGACTCACCCAAGCGGTCTAAGTAGGAATAAAGCTTAATCCGAGCCATGGCCGTGGTGTACGCTGCGATCGGAACACTGACATTTTTATTAATTGGGTCAATCTCGTTGATATAACACCACTTAGCAACGCAAATGTCGTCGCTAACTGGTATCAACGTCTTGACCTCAATTGCTGGGTCATAGAACAAGTTAAAGAACTTCTGTGGATCATCAAAGACTTCAACCTTGTCAAGCCGAGTCCTCTCACCAAATTTGCCCCAAAACGAATTCAAACACAGTTTGGCGATGGTACGCTTGCCAGCGTTCTTCTCGATACAGCTAGGATCAAGTTTTACCCCTTCCTTTTCGTAGTACTCGGCTACGTATTGATCTTTCTGCGCTTGGGTTACTACGTCAGAAGGCCAGCCGCTACTTCCTGTTTTAGCTTCAGAAAGCAGTTGACGTAATTGTTAAAAAGCCCGCCTGATTTAGTTACGGGGTCGTACTGAGATATTTTGTACGACCAGGCTTCGTGGATTTTAACAACCACGTAACCCTTTCTAACCGCTAAATGGACTTCATCCGCCACAAACGTCCCCCTAATAACTCTTTCCTCGTCGGAATGTGTGCAATCCCCTTGATATTTGTTTTCAGCGCACAGCTGACACAGGGCAAAGCACAATTTCCCCCCGATCTTTTGGGGTAAAACTGGGTGGAAGAGGTTACGAGGGGGCAGGATATCCAGTTTAATAAAACCTTCAATCTCGTTAATGGGTGGGAAGTTGTCTGTCAAGATCGTAGGGTGGCCGTAAGGTAGTTTACCGTATTTGTTACACCACGGATATAGACTAGTGACGTCGACATATCGAATCTCCTCTCCCGGCTTAACCTTGTGATGAAGACATAGAGCTGAAGTACGTCCCCCGAAAAATGCGTTACGGGGATTAAGTGGTTCCCACGCATCGATTTGGACATGAATGGAAGAGAGAAAGGTGTTAATTTCGGGCTTTTGCTCCCTCAATTTGTGGAATACGCATTCCCACATTTCGATTACCTTATACCCCAGCTCCCTAAGCCTCTTATTGCAGTTCAAAGTATCAGTATAGCGGGAGTGTAAAGTTTGGGTGACGTCACCGTGCAAAACCAGGTCTCTGTTTACCGGGAAACAGGTTCTACACCCGTGCCAAAAACAACCTTGAAATTGGTAGACGACCTTTTGATCTGCGCCAAGATCGTCTACTAGAAGCCCGTCG
>JAEQBA010001899.1:0-22311 GCA_019434445.1 Phalangium opilio
CCAGATATTAGAAGCCACCAACCGTAGGTGATCAAATCCCAGATATTAGAACACCAACGGCATGTGATCAAATCCCAGATATTAGAAGCCACAACGGCATGTGATCAAATCCCAGATATTAGAAGCCACCAACGGCATGTGATCAAATCCCAGATATTAGAAGCCACCAACAGAAGTGATGAAATCCCAGATATTAGAAGCCACCAACGCAGGTGATCAAATCCCAGATATTAGAAGCCACCAACGGCAGGTGATCAAATCCCAGATATTCAAAGCCCTTAACGGCAGGAATCAAATCCCAGATTTTAGAAGTCCCCAACGGCAGGAATCAAATCCCAGATATAACCCAGCCCCCAACGGCGGTATCAAATCCCAGATTTACCCACCCTTAAGGCTGGTATCAAATCCCAGATATACCCAGCCCCCAACGGCAGGTGATCAAATCCCAGATTTTAGAAGCCCCTGACGGCAGGTGATCAAATCCCAGATATTCAAAGCCCTTAACGGCAGGTGATGAATCCCAGATATTAGACAGAGCAACAACGGCAGGAGATCAAATTCCAGATATTAGAAGCCACCAACCGTAGATCATCAAATCCCAGATATTATAAGCCACCAACGGCAGGTGATGAAATACCAGATATTTGCAGTCCCCAACGGCACGTTTCAAATCCCAGATATTAGCAACCCCCATGGCACGTTTCAATTCCCAGATAGTAGTAGCCCCCAAAGGCACGTTTCAAATCCCAGATACTAGTAGCCCCCAACGCCACGTTTCAAATACCAGATATTCACAGCCCCCAACGGCAGGTTTCAAATCCCAGATATTAGAAGCCACCAACCGTAGGTGATCAAATCCCAGATATTAGAAGCCACCAACGGCATGTGATCAAATCCCAGATATTAGAAGCCACCAACGGCATGTGATCAAATCCCAGATATTAGAAGCCACCACACAGGTGATGAAATCCCAGATATTAGAAGCCACCAACGGCAGGTGATCAAATCCCAGATATTAGAAGCCACCAACGGCAGGTGATCAAATCCCAGATATTCAAAGCCCTTAACGGCAGGAATCAAATCCCAGATTTTAGAAGTCCCCAACGGCAGGAATCAAATCCCAGATATACCCAGCCCCCAACGGCTGGTATCAAATCCCAGATATACCCAGCCCTTAACGGCTGGTATCAAATCCCAGATATACCCAGCCCAACGGCAGGTGATCAAATCCCAGATTTAGAAGCCCCTGACGGCAGGTGATCAAATCCCAGATATTCAAAGCCCTTAACGGCAGGTGATGAAATCCCAGATATTAGATGCACCAACGGCAGGAGATCAAATTCCAGATATTAGAAGCCACCAACCGTAGATCATCAAATCCCAGATATTATAAGCCACCAACGGCAGGTGATGAAATACCAGATATTTGCAGTCCCCAACGGCACGTTTCAAATCCCAGATATTAGCAACCCCCAATGGCACGTTTCAATTCCCAGATAGTAGTAGCCCCAAAGGCACGTTTCAAATCCCAGATACTAGTAGCCCCCAACGCCACGTTTCAAATACCAGATATTCACAGCCCCCAACGGCAGGTTTCAAATCCCAGATATTAGAAGCCACCAACCGTAGGTGATCAAATCCCAGATATTAGAAGCCACCAACGGCATGTGATCAAATCCCAGATATTAGAAGCCACCAACGGCATGTGATCAAATCCCAGATATTAGAAGCCACCAACAGAAGGTGATGAAATCCCAGATATTAGAAGCCACCAACGGCAGGTGATCAAATCCCAGATATTAGAAGCCACCAACGGCAGGTGATCAAATCCCAGATATTCAAAGCCCTTAACGGCAGGAATCAAATCCCAGATTTTAGAAGTCCCCAACGGCAGGAATCAAATCCCAGATATACCCAGCCCCCAACGGCTGGTATCAAATCCCAGATATACCCAGCCCTTAACGGCTGGTTTCAAATCCCAGATATACCCAGCCCCCAACGGCAGGTGATCAAATCCCAGATTTTAGAAGCCCCTGACGGCAGGTGATCAAATCCCAGATATTAGCAGCCCCCAATGGCACGTTTCAAATCCTAGATACTAGCAACCCCCAACGGCAGGTTTCAAATCCCAGATATTCACAGCCCCCAACGGCAGGTTTCAAATCCCAGATATTCACAGCCCCCAACGGCAGGTTTCAAATCCCAGATATATTAGAAGCCACCAACGGCAGGTGATCAAATCCCAGATATTAGCAACCCCCAATGGCACGTTTCAATTCCCAGATAGTAGTAGCCCCAAAGGCACGTTTCAAATCCCAGATACTAGTAGCCCCCAACGCCACGTTTCAAATACCAGATATTCACAGCCCCCAACGGCAGGTTTCAAATCCCAGATATTAGAGCCACCAACCGTAGGTGATCAAATCCCAGATATTAGAAGCCACCAACGGCAGGTGATCAAATCCCAGATATTAGAAGCCACCAACGGCAGGTGATCAAATCCCAGATATTAGAAGCCACCAACAGAAGGTGATGAAATCCCAGATATTAGAAGCCACCAACGGCAGGTGATCAAATCCCAGATATTAGAAGCACCCAACGGCAGGTGATCAAATCCCAGATATTCAAAGCCCTTAACGGCAGGAATCAAATCCCAGATTTTAGAAGTCCCCAACGGCAGGAATCAAATCCCAGATATACCCAGCCCCCAACGGCTGGTATCAAATCCCAGATATACCCAGCCCTTAACGGCTGGTATCAAATCCCAGATATACCCAGCCCCCAACGGCAGGTGATCAAATCCCAGATTTTAAAGCCCCTGACGGCAGGTGATCAAATCCCAAATATTAGCAGCCCCCAATGGCACGTTTCAAATCCTAGATACTAGCAACCCCCAACGGCAGGTTTCAAATCCCAGATATTCACAGCCCCCAACGGCAGGTATCAAATCCAAGATATTCACAGCCCCCAACGGCAGGTTTCAAATCCCAGATATATTAGAAGCCACCAACGGCAGGTGATCAAATCCCAGATATTAGAAGCCACCAACGGCAGGTGATCAAATCCCAGATATTAGAAGCCACCAACGGCAGGTGATCAAATCCCAGATATTAGAAGCCCCCAACGGCAGGTGATCAAATCCCAGATATTAGAAGCCACCAACGGCAGGTGATCAAATCCCAGATATTCAAAGCCCTTAACGGCAGGTGATGAAATCCCAGATATTAGATGCAACCAACGGCAGGAGATCAAATTCCAGATATTAGAAGCCACCAACCGTAGATCATCAAATCCCAGATATTATAAGCCACCAACGGCAGGTGATGAAATACCAGATATTTGCAGTCCCCAACGGCACGTTTCAAATCCCAGATATTAGCAACCCCCAATGGCACGTTTCAATTCCCAGATAGTAGTAGCCCCCAAAGGCACGTTTCAAATCCCAGATACTAGTAGCCCCCAACGCCACGTTTCAAATACCAGATATTCACAGCCCCAACGGCAGGTTTCAAATCCCAGATATTAGAAGCCACCAACCGTAGGTGATCAAATCCCAGATATTAGAAGCCACCAACGGCATGTGATCAAATCCCAGATATTAGAAGCCACCAACGGCATGTGATCAAATCCCAGATATTAGAAGCCACCAACGGCATGTGATCAAATCCCAGATATTAGAAGCCACCAACAGAAGGTGATGAAATCCCAGATATTAGAAGCCACCAACGGCAGGTGATCAAATCCCAGATATTAGAAGCCACCAACGGCAGGTGATCAAATCCCAGATATTCAAAGCCCTTAACGGCAGGAATCAAATCCCAGATTTTAGAAGTCCCCAACGGCAGGAATCAAATCCCAGATATACCCAGCCCCCAACGGCTGGTATCAAATCCCAGATTTACCCAGCCCTTAACGGCTGGTATCAAATCCCAGATATACCCAGCCCCCAACGGCAGGTGATCAAATCCCAGATTTTAGAAGCCCCTGACGGCAGGTGATCAAATCCCAGATATTCAAAGCCCTTAACGGCAGGTGATGAAATCCCAGATATTAGATGCAACCAACGGCAGGAGATCAATTTCCAGATATTAGAAGCCACCAACCGTAGATCATCAAATCCCAGATATTATAAGCCACCAACGGCAGGTGATGAAATACCAGATATTTGCAGTCCCCAACGGCACGTTTCAAATCCCAGATATTAGCAACCCCCAATGGCACGTTTCAATTCCCAGATAGTAGTAGCCCCCAAAGGCACGTTTCAAATCCCAGATACTAGTAGCCCCCAACGCCACGTTTCAAATACCAGATATTCACAGCCCCCAACGGCAGGTTTCAAATCCCAGATATTAGAAGCCACCAACCGTAGGTGATCAAATCCCAGATATTAGAAGCCACCAACGGCATGTGATCAAATCCCAGATATTAGAAGCCACCAACGGCATGTGATCAAATCCCAGATATTAGAAGCCACCAACAGAAGGTGATGAAATCCCAGATATTAGAAGCCACCAACGGCAGGTGATCAAATCCCAGATATTAGAAGCCACCAACGGCAGGTGATCAAATCCCAGATATTCAAAGCCCTTAACGGCAGGAATCAAATCCCAGATTTTAGAAGTCCCCAACGGCAGGAATCAAATCCCAGATATACCCAGCCCCCAACGGCTGGTATCAAATCCCAGATATACCCAGCCCTTAACGGCTGGTATCAAATCCCAGATATACCCAGCCCCCAACGGCAGGTGATCAAATCCCAGATTTTAGAAGCCCCTGACGGCAGGTGATCAAATCCCAGATATTAGCAGCCCCCAATGGCACGTTTCAAATCCTAGATACTAGCAACCCCCAACGGCAGGTTTCAAATCCCAGATATTCACAGCCCCCAACGGCAGGTTTCAAATCCCAGATATTCACAGCCCCCAACGGCAGGTTTCAAATCCCAGATATATTAGAAGCCACCAACGGCAGGTGATCAAATCCCAGATATTAGCAACCCCCAATGGCACGTTTCAATTCCAGATAGTAGTAGCCCCCAAAGGCACGTTTCAAATCCCAGATACTAGTAGCCCCCAACGCCACGTTTCAAATACCAGATATTCACAACCCCCAACGGCAGGTTTCAAATCCCAGATATTAGAAGCCACCAACCGTAGGTGATCAAATCCCAGATATTAGAAGCCACCAACGGCAGGTGATCAAATCCCAGATATTAGAAGCCACCAACGGCAGGTGATCAAATCCCAGATATTATAAGCCACCAACGGCAGGTGATCAAATCCCAGATATTAGAAGCCACCAACGGCAGGTGATCAAATCCCAGATATTAGAAGCCACCAACGGCAGGTGATCAAATCCCAGATATTAGAAGCCACCAACAGCAGGTGATCAAATCCCAGATATTAGAAGCCACCAACGGCAGGTGATCAAATCCCAGATATTAGAAGCCACCAACGGCAGGTGATCAAATCCCAGATATTCAAAGCCCTTAACGGCAGGAATCAAATCCCAGATTTTAGAAGTCCCCAACGACAGGTGATCAAATCCCATATATATTAGAAGCCACCAACGGCAGGTGATTAAATCCCAGATATTAGAAGCCACCAACGGCAGGTGATCAAATCCCAGATATTATAAGCCCCCAACGGCAGAATTCAAACCCCAGATATTAGAAGCCATCAACGATAGGTTTCATTTCTCAGATATTAGAAGCCACCAACGGCAGGTGATGAAATCCCAGATATTAGAAGCCACCAACGGCAGGAATCAAATCCCAGATATTCACAGCCCCAAACAGCAGGTATCAAATCCCAGATATTAGAAGCCACCAACCGCAGGTGACCAAATCCCAGATATTAGAAGCCACCAACGACAGGTGATCAAATCCCAGATATTAGAAGCCACCAACGGCAGGTGATCAAATCCCAGATATTAGAAGCCACCAACGACAGGTGATCAAATCCCAGATATTAGAAGCCCCAACGGCAGGTGATCAAATCCCAGATATTAGAAGCCACCAACGGCAGGTGATCAAATGCCAGATATTCAAAGCCCTTAACGGCAGGAATCAAATCCCAGATTTTAGAAGTCCCCAACGGCAGGAATCAAATCCCAGATATCCCAGCCCCCAACGGCTGGTATCAAATCCCAGATATACCCAGCCCTTAACGGCTGGTATCAAATCCCAGATATACCCAGCCCCCAACGGCAGGTGATCAAATCCCAGATTTTAGAAGCCCCTGACGGCAGGTGATCAAATCCCAGATATTAGCAGCCCCCAATGGCACGTTTCAAATCCTAGATACTAGCAACCCCCAACGGCAGGTTTCAAATCCCAGATATTCACAGCCCCCAACGGCAGGTTTCAAATCCCAGATATTCTCAGCCCCCAACGGCAGGTTTCAAATCCCAGATATATTAGAAGCCACCAACGGCAGGTGATCAAATCCCAGATATTAGCAACCCCCAATGGCACGTTTCAATTCCCAGATAGTAGTAGCCCCCAAAGGCACGTTTCAAATCCCAGATACTAGTAGCCCCCAACGCCACGTTTCAAATACCAGATATTCACAACCCCCAACGGCAGGTTTCAAATCCCAGATATTAGGAGCCACCAACCGTAGGTGATCAAATCCCAGATATTAGAAGCCACCAACGGCATGTGATCAAATCCCAGATATTAGAAGCCACCAACAGAAGGTGATGAAATCCCAGATATTAGAAGCCACCAACGGCAGGTGATCAAATCCCAGATATTAGAAGCCACCAACGGCAGGTGATCAAATCCCAGATATTCAAAGCCCTTAACGGCAGGAATCAAATCCCAGATTTTAGAAGTCCCCAACGGCAGGAATCAAATCCCAGATATACCCAGCCCCCAACGGCTGGTATCAAATCCCAGATATACCCAGCCCTTAACGGCTGGTATCAAATCCCAGATATACCCAGCCCCCAACGGCAGGTGATCAAATCCCAGATTTTAAAAGCCCCTGACGGCAGGTGATCAAATCCCAAATATTAGCAGCCCCCAATGGCACGTTTCAAATCCTAGATACTAGCAACCCCCAACGGCAGGTTTCAAATCCCAGATATTCACAGCCCCCAACGGCAGTTTTCAAATCCCAGATATTCACAGCCCCCAACGGCAGGTTTCAAATCCCAGATATATTAGAAGCCACCAACGGCAGGTGATCAAATCCCAGATATTAGAAGCCACCAACGGCAGGTGATCAAATCCCAGATATTAGAAGCCACCAACGGCAGGTGATCAAATCCCAGATATTAGAAGCCACCAACGGCAGGTGATGAAATCCCAGATATTAGAAGCCACCAACTGCAGGTGATGAAATCCCAGATATTAGAAGCCACCAACGGAAGGTGATGAAATCCCAGATATTAGAAGCCATTAACGGCAGGTGATCAAATCTTAGATATTAGAAGCCACCAACGGCAGGTGATCAAATCCCAGATATTCAAAGCCCTTAACGGCAGGAATCAAATCCCAGATTTTAGAAGTCACCAACGACAGGTGATCAAATCCCATATATATTAGAAGCCACCAACGGCAGGTGATTAAATCCCAGATATTAGAAGCCACCAACGGCAGGTGATCAAATCCCAGATATTATAAGCCCCCAACGGCAGAATTCAAACCCCAGGTATTAGAAGCCATCAACGATAGGTTTCATTTCTCAGATATTAGAAGCCACCAACGGCAGGTGATGAAATCCCAGATATTAGAAGCCACCAACGGCAGGAATCAAATCCCAGATGTTCACAGCCCCAAACAGCAGGTATCAAATCCCAGATATTAGAAGCCACCAACCGCAGGTGACCAAATCCCAGATATTAGAAGCCACCAACGGCAGGTGATCAAATCCCATATATTAGAAGCCACCAACGACAGGTGATCAAATCCCAGATATTAGAAGCCACCAACGGCAGGTGATCAAATCCCAGATATTAGAAGCCACCAACGACAGGTGATCAAATCCCAGATATTAGAAGCCACCAACGGCAGGTGATCAAATCCCAGATATTAGAAGCCACCAACGGCAGGTGATCAAATGCCAGATATTCAAAGCCCTTAACGGCAGGAATCAAATCCCAGATTTTAGAAGTCCCCAACGGCAGGAATCAAATCCCAGATATCCCAGCCCCCAACGGCTGGTATCAAATCCCAGATATACCCAGCCCTTAACGGCTGGTATCAAATCCCAGATATACCCAGCCCCCAACGGCAGGTGATCAAATCCCAGATTTTAGAAGCCCCTGACGGCAGGTGATCAAATCCCAGATATTAGCAGCCCCCAATGGCACGTTTCAAATCCTAGATACTAGCAACCCCCAACGGCAGGTTTCAAATCCTAGATACTAGCAACCCCCAACGGCAGGTTTCAAATCCCAGATATTCACAGCCCCCAACGGCAGGTTTCAAATCCCAGATATTCACAGCCCCCAACGGCAGGTTTCAAATCCCAGATATATTAGAAGCCACCAACGGCAGGTGATCAAATCCCAGATATTAGCAACCCCCAATGGCACGTTTCAATTCCCAGATAGTAGTAGCCCCCAAAGGCACGTTTCAAATCCCAGATACTAGTAGCCCCAACGCCACGTTTCAAATACCAGATATTCACAACCCCCAACGGCAGGTTTCAAATCCCAGATATTAGGAGCCACCAACCGTAGGTGATCAAATCCCAGATATTAGAAGCCACCAACGGCAGGTGATCAAATCCCAGATATTCAAAGCCCTTAACGGCAGGAATCAAATCCCAGATTTTAGAAGTCCCCAACGGCAGGAATCAAATCCCAGATATACCCAGCCCCCAACGGCTGGTATCAAATCCCAGATATACCCAGCCCTTAACGGCTGGTATCAAATCCCAGATATACCCAGCCCCCAACGGCAGGTGATCAAATCCCAGATTTTAAAAGCCCCTGACGGCAGGTGATCAAATCCCAAATATTAGCAGCCCCCAATGGCACGTTTTAAATCCTAGATACTAGCAACCCCCAACGGCAGGTTTCAAATCCCAGATATTCACAGCCCCCAACGGCTGGTTTCAAATCCCAGATATTCACAGCCCCCAACGGCAGGTTTCAAATCCCAGATATATTAGAAGCCACCAACGGCAGGTGATCAAATCCCAGATATTAGAAGCCACCAACGGCAGGTGATCAAATCCCAGATATTATAAGCCACCAACGGCAGGTGATCAAATCCCAGATATTAGAAGCCACCAACGGCAGGTGATCAAATCCCAGATATTAGAAGCCACCAACGGCAGGTGATCAAATCCCAGATATTAGAAGCCACCAACAGCAGGTGATGAAATCCCAGATATTAGAAGCCACCAACGGCAGGTGATCAAATCTCAGATATTAGAAGCCACCAACGGCAGGTGATCAAATCCCAGATATTCAAAGCCCTTAACGGCAGGAATCAAATCCCAGATTTTAGAAGTCCCCAACGACAGGTGATCAAATCCCATATATATTAGAAGCCACCAACGGCAGGTGATGAAATCCCAGATATTAGAAGCCACCAACGGCAGGAATCAAATCCCAGATGTTCACAGCCCCAAACAGCAGGTATCAAATCCCAGATATTAGAAGCCACCAACCGCAGGTGACCAAATCCCAGATATTAGAAGCCACCAACGGCAGGTGATCAAATCCCAGATATTAGAAGCCACCAACGGCAGGTGATCAAATCCCAGATATTAGAAGCCACCAACGGCAGGTGCTCAAATCCCAGATATTAGAAGCCACCAACGGCAGGTGATCAAATCCCAGATATTAGAAGCCACCAACGGCAGGTGATCAAATCCCAGATATTAGAAGCCACCAACGGCAGGTGATCAAATGCCAGATATTCAAAGCCCTTAACGGCAGGAATCAAATCCCAGATTTTAGAAGTCCCCAACGGCAGGAATCAAATCCCAGATATCCCAGCCCCCAACGGCTGGTATCAAATCCCAGATATACCCAGCCCTTAACGGCTGGTATCAAATCCCAGATATACCCAGCCCCCAACGGCAGGTGATCAAATCCCAGATTTTAGAAGCCCCTGACGGCAGGTGATCAAATCCCAGATATTAGCAGCCCCCAATGGCACGTTTCAAATCCTAGATACTAGCAACCCCAACGGCAGGTTTCAAATCCCAGATATTCACAGCCCCCAACGGCAGGTTTCAAATCCCAGATATATTAGAAGCCACCAACGGCAGGTGATCAAATCCCAGATATTAGAAGCCACCAACGGCAGGTGATCAAATCCCAGATATTCAAAGCCCTTAACGGCAGGAATCAAATCCCAGATTTTAGAAGTCCCCAAAGACAGGTGATCAAATCCCAGATATATTAGAAGCCAACAACGGCAGGTGATCAAATCCCAGATATTAGAAGCCACCAACGGCAGGTGATCAAATCCCAGATATTATAAGCCCCAACGGCAGAATTCAAACCCCAGATATTAGAAGCCATCAACGATAGGTTTCATTTCTCAGATATTAGAAGCCACCAACGGCAGGTGATGAAATCCCAGATATTAGAAGCCACCAACGGCAGGAATCAAATCCCAGATGTTCACAGCCCCAAACAGCAGGTATCAAATCCCAGATATTAGAAGCCACCAACCGCAGGTGATCAAATCCCAGATATTAGAAGCCACCAACGGCAGGTGATCAAATCCCAGATATTAGAAGCCACCAACGGCAGGTGATCAAATCCCAGATATTAGAAGCCACCAACGGCAGGTGATCAAATCCCAGATATTAGAAGCCACCAACGGCAGGTGATCAAATCCCAGATATTAGAAGCCCCCAACGGCAGAATTCAAACCCCAGATATTAGAAGCCATCAACGATAGGTTTCATTTCTCAGATATTTGCAGCCCCAACGGTACGTTTCAAATCGCAGATATTTGCAGCCCCCAACGGCAGGTTTCAAATCCCAGATAGTAGCAGCCCCCAACGGAACGTTTCAAATCCCAGGTATTTACAGCCCCCAACGGCATGTTTTAAATGATTTGCTCATCATTAGTAATTGGTGGAACAATCTTTTGTTTCAGGACACAGGATTATTACCCTGAAGACTAGCATCATTCTCTTAAGGTTCTTCTAAAATTGTATCTAGTCGTGTTTTTTTCCCTAATGTATATTTGAGATTCATTTTGCTAATCTCGGAATAAGAAGGTTGTTTCGTCACAGGTACTGACCAGTAAGCCGCTACACCAGTGACAGTTTTGATTTCTCTGTGGCCAACTGCATATTCCATATAAAATTGCAGCGCAGCTACATGAGTGCAAGACTCGGCAAGGCCTGCCATACACGTACAATGGGCTGAAATAATTATTCCGTTTTCAGAGATGATAACCCATGGTTAAGGAGAGTTTCCCTTAATCGCTGGGAGTGCATGATCTAAGAATAAAATTATAATCCTTAATCGATACCTTTTAATAGAAACTTAGTACTTAAAGTATTAAGTACGAGCATTTTATTGACTAAAAGGTCTCTCACGAACCCACAAACAAATAGATTATAAGCGTACATACCCTTGTAGTTTTTAAATTGTTCTTTAGTAAAAGAGGAAAAACCCTCAACAAGATACAAATATATATCAGGTAATGAAGTTGAAGGTAAATATTGAAATGTTTCAATTTCACTTGGGTTCACTCTTATACATGCATTTGCTTTTAAAACATATGGATCAACATTGTCAAATGCTTTTAAAACATATGGATCAACATTGTCAAATGCTTTTAAAACATATGGATCAACATTGTCAAATGCTTTTAAAACATATGGATCAACATTGTCAAATGCTTTTAATACATATGGATCAACATTGTCAATTACCAAAATCTTCGATGTTTATCTTTCTTTGGCACTTTGATCATTTAAATTATCAAAATATGTGGAAAACTGTGCCATTTTTATCACAAACAGCACAACTTAGATAATGTTACAACGCTCTTAATGGCCTAGGCTTAGAAAAAACTTCACAAAATGGCGACCTCCAAGCTGTTACTAAAAGTTTAAAATGTATACTCCTTGGTTTTTTGTAGGCAGACGAAAAATTTCAAACTCCTTTCCCCAAGGAATTACTCTATTGTAAAAATAACTTTATACTTAAGTGAAGCATCACAGGGTGCAACATATTTCTCCGCGATTGACGATACGCTTTGAATAGTCACACCAAAACCCAAGATGGCCGTTTTCCTAACACTATTAAATATCAAGTTTTCTTCTAAATCCGTTGAATTAAATAAGGTTTTTGTTTTAATGAGACCTTTTTCTGTTATTTCTAGGTTTGAATGACGAATCGGTCCGTTGAAACCTTTGGATATTGGGTTTCTAGAGTTTAAAACATCAAACATTCTGTACAAGGGAAAGTGAGAAAATTTTAAATGATGTATCTAAAAAAGGAACTTGATTTAATTATTATTCAATGTAACTTTACCTATCAATTGATGATATAAAAATTGATGTTGGTGTGCTTCCTTGAAACACTGGATCTCCTGCCTCCTTCAAAAATTCGATGCTTTTTGCCTCTGAACTGCTTAAAGTTTGTGCGGCCAAATTAACCTTCATTTTTTGGGACTTGAAATTTACGTGAAATTTGGTTCGTTTGGTAGCTAATGTTAAACCCTCGAATTCTTGATAGCTAAAAAGGATGGCCAAATATCCCCAATCAATTCGCTAAAATAATTATGCCAGGTTAGTTAAGAAAATTTAATGAAATTTAGAATGAATGATTTACTCTTACCCCGCCAGTTCGTTGGTCAAATAAAACGCCGTAATGTTCCCATAAACTTCTTAAGAGTTTCAGCATATGGCAAGCATCAAGAATGAAGTGAACATTTTCACTTGGATCAACTGGGAAGAAAGCTATAGCATCACCCGGAAGAAAAAATAATTTAACAGATGTTTGCACCTGGGTTAGGAAAGCTACACTGGATCAAATCTTCCGTGATGATGACACCAAATGAGATGGCCATAGTGATATTACTTCGTCGGCCATCGCACAAAATCGCAATACATTTCGCTCCAGTCTTGTG
The DNA here is from genome assembly GCA_019434445.1 of Phalangium opilio. Taxonomy (NCBI): domain Eukaryota; kingdom Metazoa; phylum Arthropoda; class Arachnida; order Opiliones; family Phalangiidae; genus Phalangium; species Phalangium opilio. The sequence continues at coordinate 13,067 of JAEQBA010001899.1, forward strand.
TATTTTAAACAAACACTCAGTCACGAGATTTTTCAAGAGAAAGGTGGTTGATCCGTGGACAAGAAAATAGCCAACTGGCACTTTCCAGTGGCCATTAATGGCTGTAGTCATAAAGACCAGGGCTTATGTCGCGATTTGTTAGTGTCTTGCGTATCATGACCTAAACTCAAGTTAACGTATCCAGAAAACTCCTTTCCCGTCCATTCAGTATGCTTCTTAATGGACATTTCATCAAATGATAGTGCTTTCAAAAGTGGGTGTTTCGATTTCTCAACCTCATTTTTAATGAAAGCCATCAATTTAACTCATCCATTCGCGAAGTGTGTTTGCGTGTGGTAGACAGAGGCTCTTTCCTAAAAAATTCGTAGGCCTGGGAGAATGGAATTGGATTGTCAGAGCAAAGCTTCAATCAATTGCGGGTATTGTTGTTTTTTCTATTTTTTCAATCCAGATTGCCTTAGAAATTTAAATAACTCTGTAAAGCTGGTCCAAATCTTTCTTCAATGTTGAGAGCATTATCTTCTATGAGAAGATTCTTTTTCTTCAAATTGTGGAGAGAATGCTTCAGAGAAGAAAGCGTTAGTTTGCTGCGTTTACTCGCTTGCTTAGCAACTCGAAGTTTCTTAGTTAGCATTTGGACTTTGTCTTTCTGCATCTGCAAAGCCCTAGCGAATGCAACTGAATGCATTGATGTTTGACATGATATCTGTTAGTTAAAATGAAATGTCTAGCTTAAGCTACAGTCTTGCTGCACTAACATAAATTTTAATCTTATATATTTGTAACATCAACTGTGACTATTTCTCGCTGATCTGAGGGGTTAAAGCCACTGGATTGCCTAGAATAAGTCTGAAATCCACGAAGAAAAGTTACTAACAATCTTCACCAGTAACATAAGTCAAAATTCAGCAACCTACATGCTCTTGTAGTACATTTTCTCCAGTTTGGTCTTGGGCCATTAGAGTAATATCATCTTCCATTTCTGTAGTTTCATTTTCACACAAGAAGTGTGTGTTTGAAACTTTCTTATTTGCCGACTTCACGTTAAAAATTAGCAAGTTACATTTATGACATTTTACTAAAAAATAAGTTTACTTATATTCTTGGGGCTATTTACTTCTATCAATTCTGTGTTTTCATTGTCAGTAATCATTATTTCTGTTTCAGCGAAATTTAAGCATTCATCCTGGACAAGGAATTCATTTGATGAATTGCATGCTTCCAGTTTGCAATATGTTTTCTGAAAGCCGGTTATTAGGTACCGATAATACTATAATTAACTTTTAAAGTCTTATATATACTTTCGTCCCGGTGTAATTAAATTTAACGTTAAAATCCTAGTTTTTTGTTTCCGTAAAACCGAAGGAATCGTGCAATCTCGAAGTACAAGCCGTCTCGCGATAACGCGATAGTCACTTTCTGTAAAGTGCTTTCCACACACGAAATGGTAGGGACTAAGATTTAAATCTGATTTATTTATAGCCTTAAGCCATTTCGAACACACATGTAGTTTGCTTAGTGGAAATCTATATCAGACAAAAAAATATGTACCATGGATTTTTATTTTTTAATAAAAAAAGTGAAAATATAATATCAAAATAATACTTGTGGAAAGGTATTTTATTCTTTGCTGAAAAACTTTTTCAAGAAGAAACAAGGCAATATTTACCCATTTTTAAAATAACAAAAACTAATGCTAATTTTGATTTCTTAAAAAATAAATTATAATCTTTAAATTTTTACATAAACCACCTTTTTCCAATATTTTATACTTTATTCATAATAAAACCATTTTTACATTTAATAATCTTTATGAATTATTCATATTGATATAAATATTACAAATTTACGTTAGGCCTAATACAATATCGTTTTCAAAAATCCAGAAATTGCAACTTGAATTTCCCGCATTTTAGTTTTATTTATTTAATAACTCCTTTGCTAGTCGCTAGGGAAACGCCACCAGTCATTCACCCTATCACACATGCGAAGGAGAAGAAGCGAAAAATCCCTCACAAAAACGTTCAAGGACCGCTTTCCCCAATAGATTGTCTTGGCCTTAATAGTGTTATAATGTCTATGTTTCAGGTAGTAAGGATATATTTCGTACCAACAATCGAAGGCATCCTTTTTTGGCTTAAAGCTAGCATGTTTGGACCCTTCCATCACTCTTCATCGAAATTTGAACTAATTTCTTTATATTTGGATAGTTTTAGTACCAAGAATCGAAGGCATTAATCTTTTGATTTAACCTACCATTTTTGGACCCTTACATCACTTGCCATCCAAATTTGGATTACTTTGTTCAAATTTGGACAGGGATTGGACTAATGTTTCTAACAGTGAAGGAAGTTGACCTCTTCAAAATTGGAGATGCACTATCTGACCAGAAAAGTGGCAATGAAAATGTCGATACGATTGTAAATTGGGAAACATTTTGCAACTATCATCATCGTCCGTTGAACCATCGTTATTTTTATTGATACCACTACCGCCAATATTGCTAACATTTTCTTTCATTCTCAAACGATAATCCGACAAGGAAATTTTAATTTTAGGCGCTGTCGAGACACTGGGCACGCAAGAAGAAGTTACGAATTTAGAATCTTCTGACACGACTAAAATTTCGGCTACGGTTTGAATTTCTAACAACGCGGAAGCGATGGGAAGTAGTTCAACCAAGTCAGGCCTTCTTTCTCCTAGGCTCAACATTTCTTCACTTTGAACAAGATTCGCGCTCATTTAGTGATGGTTTCAAACATCACTAGATTTATCCGTGGAAGGATCAACAACGGTATAAGTTCTTAGAGTCGAGCTATTATTGCAAACTTAATTTCTAAAACAATGATGTGCTTATTAATAAGGGTTTTATCACAAATGCTGTCACTATCCTTCACCAAATCTTGGCGTTTCTGCGGTTGGCAGTAGACAGCCCGGGTGTACTTGTGGATGGGGCACAGGAAACAAGCGTAACCCACACACGATGTCCCTTCTCGGCAACATCACGTGGCTTTTGTAAATATGATATCGGAAAACTTGGATTACTTTTAAACAGTGATTGGACTCGTGTTTTTAACAGTGAAGGAAGTTGCCCTCTTCAAAATTTGAGATGCAGTATCTGAGAAGAAAAGTGGCAATGAAAATGTCAAAGACGATTGTAAATTGCGAAACATTTTGCAACTATCACCATCGTCCGTTAAACCATCGTTATTTTTATTGATACCACTACCGCCAATTCTGCTAACATTTTCTTTCATTCTCGAACGATACTCCGACAAGGGAACTTTCCATTTAGGCGCTGTTGAGACACTGGGCACGGTCGTCCTACTAACGGGACTATTAGGAGTCGTACTAGGTGGAGGCGAACGAGGCCTATTTAACTGATTGCTTACTACAGTGTCAATTTTTGGGGCTTGGCTAGTGTCCATTGGCGATAGAGCGGAGTTAGCGGTAAGGGTATTTACGCGCAAATCGTCTCTTACGAGAACCTGCGTTGGTCCAGGTTTTGGCATTGGCAAGATTAAACGCCCGTTTCTTGGGAATATGGAATATCGACCGTACATTTTTTATCCGGAGTTGTTGCGATTTTTTCAAAGCGGTTGACTCGAGAACCAGTGGTGGTGGTGACTTCGGTGGTTTCGACTTAAGCTCAAACTGTATGAAATGAACGTGGTGGTTCGTGTAATAATCTGCTACGGTGTAGATGCTTGGCTCACAGCGGCATTGTAAAGAGATGGCAAACCATTTTCGATTTTATTACTGGCATTTTCCAACGAGTTAGTAACTTCGGTATTGGATATCCAAAGTTGTTTATCAACTAAGATATTTTCATCATCTTGTTCAATGATTTACTCTTCAATGTTTTTGCAATTTGGTTTGAAGAAAACGAGAACAACAGTTTCGGGTGAAAGTTCTACGTTTGAACTAACGCTGGCACTAGGATAAACGTATCCCGGACTGACAACGCAAGAAGACGTTGCGAATTCAGAATCTTCTGACACGACTACAATTGCGGCTACGGTTTGAATTTCTAACAAAGCGGAAGCGATGGGTAGTTCAACCAAGTCAGGCCTTCTTTCTCCAAGGCTCAACATTTCTTCACTTTGAACAAGATTCGTGCGCATTTGGTGGTGGTATCAAACATCATACGAGTTAGCCGTGGAAGGATCAACAACGGTAGAGGCTCTAAGAATCGAGCTATTATTTGCAATGCTATTTTCACAAACAAGGATGTACTTATTAATATAGTTTTTATCACAAATGCTGTCACAATCCTTCACCAAATCTTGGGTCTCTACCTAAAAACATTTTATATAAGCCTTCCGCTAAGATTTTAGAAAATGAGCAACTCTAAGACGAAAATTGGTAAAAATTTCAAAAATAAAAAGAAGTCATTCAAAAATTCAAAGAACTATAGGGAAAATAGGGTTTTTATCCTGAATTATAGGATTTTATTGTAGGAAATAATGTTTTTGTAGGAATATGTAGGACTCAAAATGCTGCCCAATCCGAGAAAAAAATTTGTTCCATTTTACTTTGAAAAGAGAAACTAAATTAAAATAGAATATATAAATATCCCGAACAAACTCCGCAATTTATGGGGTTTTCTAGTCAAATGTGATCTCGATAAAAGAGCAAAATAGATTTTGATTAATTTTATTCTAAACTATACGATAACTTTGAATAAGTAAAAAATATAGGATATGATAGGGCATTTCATGAAATTGTAGGATAATATAGGACAGGTTGAAAAATATAGAATTTTGTTGAAATTATTCTAGCTTTACCAATAATGCGTACAAGAACTGCTATTAAATTAGTTTATCAGGTAAATACGATATAAAAATTAGTTCCAGGATAGAAAGATTCAAACTGGTTAAAGTAGTAATAAATATTTGTTAGGACTAAACTAATTTCCATCTTATCATTACAAGATCATATTATCTGATATCATAGCTGATTTCATAGGATCTATATGACTGCTGAGCTTCCTAAAACTATCTTAACACATCAATACACAAATTTGAACTACTCAAAAAGAAAAGTTTAAATAATAAAAAAAAACCACCAGTACTGTAACCCTCACTACCCTAGGAAAGTACGTCGTCTGCTCTGGGGAGACATACATAACTTTTCCTTAATTTTCTGGGGTGGCGCCCTTAACGCCAACACCTAGTATTTTTTGTGCGCAGTAAAAAGCGTGGGCTAAAAGAATATAAGACAGTTTTGTCATGTCGTTTTCTGCGACCTCCGCGATTGTTTCTTTTGTGCTATTGAACGTAAATAAAAGTCTTATTATGACAACCACTGGATCACTCTTACATCTCAAGCGCCCTTTACACGCTTAATGCTTTGCACAAATTAAGTGGGGACATTAATAAAATTCATCATCTTATAAATTATTCCCAAGACTTTTCACTAATTGTGCAAATAAAAATCTATCATGATATTGAAGCTCAATATGTATAACAAAAATTTAAAAATTTATTGGACAAACATATTGATCATATTCCACACGATTTATTCAACCTTTTTTATATATTTTTTCACAGTAAAAAGTTGATGTTGAGTCCATAGACCGTTTACAATTTTATTGACCAAACATAACATATAAATAGTTAAATACACAGACTTTAGTTTTATTTGAATGCGAAATATTGTTCGTATTTTGAGTGGCATTTTAAGCAATAAAAACTCACTCAATATACATGTTCAGGTTTTTACGCAAATATTGTCCAAAATTTCCCGCAAATGATTTTCCATTTCAAAAAATGTATTGTAGCATTATATTTGATCTTCGTACAAATTTTAGTGTGAATAACGTTTTATTTATACTTTGTAGCTTAAATAACGGGCCGCACGTTTTTTGCGCAATTTATTGAGCGTGTAGGGTGCCCTTTATACACTGGATCATTTGTAGTTATGATGTTTAAATCAGTCTTGAACAATAAGTCCTTTAAGCGGGAGCCTTGGAACTTCTATGTTTAATTATTTTCCTTATGAATCGGGACAAGTTTGGCCACTTAGAGCCAAATTCATAAAAACGCAATTTTTAAGTCAGACGCAAAATTTAATACAGTCAAAGGTAGCGCCCTAATCGCAACTTTTTTCACCTGACGCAACTTGGTATTCATGATAAAAAATCGACGCAAAATGCGTTAATTGTAACGCAACTTTTGCGCTTCGTTTTTATCGATCGCAAGTAGAAAAACGCGGGAAAATTACTTTAAAACGCCCGCGAATTTCATTTTCAAAAACAAAAATGGAGTTTCTGGAGTTACTCGCAGTTGCCGAACGAAGAGATCTGCGGCGTCCGAGAATTTTTAGGGATAGAACTAATGCGTTTGAGTTTCCCGAACATGTGTTTAGAGACTATTATAGGCTTCCAAGAACAAAGGTTTTCGAGCTTTGTGATCTTTTAAGACCAGTTTTAGAGCATCCCACTAGAAGAAGCTCTTCACTGGCTGTTGAAACGCAGGCAAGTTATTAGCGATAAATAAACTGCACGCTATTTATAGGCTATATGTAATGAATTTTAAATATTCGTTTAGGTTCTGATAGGATTGTCATTCATGGCAAGTGGTAGTTTTCAGGGTGTAGCTGGTCGAGATTTGCATCACAAAGTATCACAACCAACTATATCGCGGGTTATTTCACGTTTCCTCAATGCCATGCTCGAATTAACTCCTCGATACATAAAGTTTCCCACAACCGAAGAGGAGAAACAAAACTGTTAAAATGGAATTCTTTAAGAAAAGAGGAATACCATTTGTGGTTGGAGTAGTGGATGCCACACATTTATATCCAAAAGCCAAGTAGAGAGCACGCCCATGTTTATCGCAATAGAAATGGACGAAACTCCGTGAACGTACAAATAGCAAGATAAACAAGTTGGGAAAACCAAAAAATTACCTCTCCGAGTCAAGAGGACTACTTACAAACCTGTTTACCAAGATATGGAGTTATTTATCTTTTTTGATGAGCAATTGCAGAAGTTAAAATTTGTGAGTTATTGTAGCAGTATTCAAAGCTTTGCAAATATACATTAAAGCATACGATATTCTACATCCAATAAGTTTACACATGGAAATCAGTCAATGTGGAAAACAGGAATTGAAGAGTATAAATTTTGGAGAGATATAACCTTTATGTGTTTGTAAAGTCCCAATTGTCTACGCCTCAACTGTATACACTCTATGGCCACCATGATGCTTTCTTCTAATATAAATACTAAACCCGATTATTTAATTGTGTATTTAACTTTCGGCTCACTCCGAACCGTTAATGTCTCCTCTTTCCTTCCAATTTGCTTGCCTTTCTTTTAAAGAAACTTCGACCGGCGCCATTCTCGGTTTTAAAAAGTAGGCTTAACTTAAAAAAGGAGCGCTTGCTTTTAATTGGTGGAAATGAAATTGCGCAGTTTGCGTTACATAAATAGTTGCGAAACGCAACTTTCTCTTCGTGAATACGAACCAAACGCAAATTTTTTTCAGACGCAAAATTTGCGCAACTTAACGCAACTTGCGATCGCTTTCATGAATTTGGCTCTAAATCTTTTAGTAACTTTACGTTACAGTACCTACTTCAGATTCGCCATTCTTTTGTAAGTTCATTTCGACTTGAAGTAAAATGCATCTTTCATCCCGACACTTTCCGGAACAAGTTTATCCTGAGCTTTGTTTCCCAATGATAAGAAGATATTTGTCCAACGGTGGAAATTTCTTAATGTGATCACTGAAAATAGTTTTCTCATTGATTTCATGCGCTTTAGTTTCTTCCAGCGGTGTGGGTTCTAGTTTTTGTGACCCTTGAAGATGGTTTTCACTCACGACCACTTTGACGCAAGACGCTAGATTCGTATTCGCATGGGGGTTTATATCCGTTATAGCAGTGGTAACTGGCACAACCACGAGTTCATTTTCGGGGACTGTGACGGATTTACGTTATTTTTGTTGTTTTCTTCTAAATAACGCCACTAGGTACAAAAACATGCGCCGCCCCCGGGTTTGATTGAAGTTCCGGACGGGCACTGGATAAGGACTCGGAAGGTGGTCTGTCTATCATGGGGCGACCAGGAGATAACATGTCAGTGCAAAGCAAATCCAAAGATTCTCTCACTAACCTAATTTTAATAGAGTTACGTAATCTGTAGGGCAAATTTATTAGGGAAAACCTTTAATTAAAGAGATCGTTGGGTACGGTTTAATTTCGACAAAATACCAAAAAAAAGATATAATAGGGTTGTCACGAAACTTTCAAATTCCTCGAGTTTAACAGGTTTTCCCTTACTTTTAAGGTTCAATTGTCATTTTTTGAAACATAACTAAACAATTAATAAGTAACGTAAAACATTGCTGCCATCTTGGATTGTAATCCTTCATCCCGACACTTTCCGGAGCAAGTTTTTCCTCAGTTTTTGTTTCATAATAGTTAATGTATATGCAGCAATCCAAGTGGTCGCGTTGGTTTACGTTACTATTTTTTTTAGCTATATTTTACTAAATGACAATTGAACCTTTTTATTCTAGCCTGATTTTCTAAATCATTTAATGAGCAATCTTAAATGTATTTTACTGGGAAATGTTTTATACGATTTGGGCCATTCATAGGTTTTGAGGTCTCATACTTACTAATTTTCTGACAACGCTAGTGTGAGAAAATAGCGTTTTTTGGCATTTTAAACATATCTCTTTCAAACACACCTCTGTTCAAGTCCAGTTTTCTTTGCCTCGGGAAAATTACAACCTTTTAATTTATCTTTAAAAAGTCCCACAAAAATTAAATGTTTTAATGGCAAGAGTTAATTTTATCTACATCTAGAATGACTAATCTATTTGTATGTTTGGGCGATTTAAAAATCCGCGGTCTTTAATGTTGTTGCTTTTGTTAGTTCAAGGAATTGTTAAAATAACACGAATATTTTAATATAGTCTCTTTGATCAAACTCGAATAACTTTGTCACTCTCCTCACTTCTTTTAAAAATGGACACAAAAGTACAATCTCTTTACAGGATGTCTATTTTACTAAATTCGTGGCTCATAGCATTTTTCTCTATTATTTACAATGTATAACCATCACTCAAAAATCAATTAAATTTACAATTAGACATTAATTTATAACCAAATACCTTAATTTAACATTATAAAGATAATACTAGCCCTTTAAACTGAACCTTATCCCTTTAAAATAAACTGGAAAGAAATTCACGGCTAATAACCGTTTTTCTAACCGATATTGCACTTAT
>JAEQBA010001899.1:22335-37341 GCA_019434445.1 Phalangium opilio
TTTATACTTTGGAAATAATTATTTTAAAAGCTTTCTATTCTAAACCTCCAAGGCTTCGTAAATGGTGTTATATTATTATTACTATATTCTTATTAAAATCCATTTTCGCGATCATAATGTTTGAATAAACACAGAAATGGGGAATATTGTATTTGCTTCACAGTATGAAATCATGGAAGTAAGGAAATAATACAAATATTATATTAAAGTCCATTCCCTTTCAAAATATCGATCGATATTTTCGATTTAATCACGCCCGGAATTTGATATCAGCTATATGTATATAGTTTATTTAGTTAAATAACACGCGAGGTATAGTTACGCATCAAAATTGGTAAAAAAAGGCCTATCGAAATAAAATATTTATTTTATTATAGCCCCTGTAAGTAAGATTCACCTTGAACTTTGGTGTAAAGCGGGTGAAACATTTCTACAGGGGCCTATTGAAAATACATGGGAATGTTTCAGCCTGAATGTTGGCTTTCACGTATTACAAGCGAGACGTGTTTAAAATTTGACCAAGGCTTAAAGATTAATATTATTTTGATTTAAATTATTAATTATATTTATTTCTATCAGTTTTGATTAATGCAAATAAATATCACATGTTAATATCTAGGTGTGTTTTGTGGGCCGGCCTTGAGAACTTACTATCAGTCCGTCACGCATAATTTATTCTGGCGTTTTCTAAATTTGAACTGTGATTTCATTGGTTGATAGCAACGTTAGAAAATGGCTACACAATGGTTCCAATTAGCTGCATGCATTCTTGGTGAAACAATAGACTAGTTTTGTAGAAATTTTAAATTGCACGCGAGGTTTTTGCAGTTTTAATATCATTGTTTATGTAGCGTAAGTCGAACTCGAAATGACGCTAAATATTCATTTGAAAAGGTCCATCCGTGTAAAAAGTCTCTCTCTCTCTCTCTCTCTCTCACGAGGGAAATGTGTCTGCAATACGATTAATCTATATCTATATAAATCAAAGTCCTGACTGACTGACAGACTGACTGATAATCAACGCCCAGCCCAAACCGCTTGCCCTAGAAGGCTGAAAATTTGCAGGAACGTTACTCATAAGTAGTAGGCGCGTACTAAGAAAGATTTTTCCAATCCGCCGCCATCTTAAAAAATGGCGCCCAGAAATGTAAAATATATTTTCTATGCAATTAAGTACGCGCGTTTCAACGATTTCACAAATATTAGTACACTGGTTTGCTTTAACCTTGAGACGGACTGAATGGTCTTTCGGGTTAGATTTTTCGCCATCTTTTAAAATGGCGCCAGAAATGTAAGAAAATATTCTCTATGCAATAAAGTCCGCGCGTTTCAACCGATTTCACAAATATTTAGTACAATGGTTTCCTTTAACCTATAGACGGGCTGAAAGGTCTTTTGGGTTCGATTTGTTGCCATCTTTTTAAATGGCGGCCAAAAACTTAAAAACCCTTCTTTATGGAATAATGTCCGCGTGAAAAGTAATAAAAAATATCCCGACGGACTGTGCCGAGTGCCTTCGCTCCTAGGGTGCTACAAAAATAGTCATCAGTAAAATCTACACATTCTTTATATCATTTTAGATGGAAGTTCTAATTACACGCGAGCGACGCCGCGGGTAACGGCTAGTTAAAGATAAGACTTTTGGGAGTAAAAATGATTCATCGACTCCTCATAAATCACAATTTTTGAATTAATTCTTTTAAAGTGAGGGAAAAGAGCGTGGCGTGGCGGAATGCAAATTATTACTTTGGTCCAAATTAAAAGTGAATTTTTGATTAATGCCTCCATTCCGATAAGGCTTTTATAGTTTGTAGTAAGCAAAGATCCAAGTTGCCATGGTTACCGTCTTTGAATCTAGGTTGCTCAAAATATTATTATTACTATTTTAGTTTTAATCAATAGAACTTCAATTCAATTAGCACAGCAACCCGTCAATTTAATTATACATGACCTTAATTTAAATCCCGTGTTATTATAACTAATTGATTTTAATCTATAATAATATACAGGGTGTTTCTGATAAGTCTGCATGCATAAATTAAGGGGTTGATGTTGTTCTTTAGGTAAACAATTTTTAGTAAACTCATTTTGTTTGTCCTAAGGGACACTGTTTTCGAGTTATGATTTGATTGAGTGTTTTAGGGATGACCCCTTAGTTAAATTAGAAATCATTGTCTTAATCAGTTTCTTAATTAATTAAATTAAGGGGTCATCCGTAAAATACTCTTTAAAACTCTTAACTCGAAAACAGTGTCCCTTAGGGCAAACAAAATGTCATAGATAGAAGTTACATTTTCGACTCAAAATTGATTTCCCAAAGAACATCAACCCTTAATTTAAATGCCAGACTTATCAAAAACACCCTGTACAATAAAATTACCAAACCACATGAATTCCCCTTTAATTTATGCTTGCAAACTTATCAGAAACACCCTGTATAATATTATTATTTAGTTTTTAAATTTTAAAAAATATTTAATTTTATCCAAGGTCTCTTTTATAATTAAATCGTAATCACGCTCCGATAATTTTTCGTGACGTGGGTTTATAATAATAATAATAGTAATTCTAGGCAAATTGAAATCTCGCCTTGCAAATTAAATTCCGTCATTTGTTAAGACAATATAATAAAACCGAGAGAAAGCTATTAACTAATTAGAAATTAAAATTCGGACTGCCTGCACTCTTCCACCCCCCTCCCCTCCCCCTTTCCAAGCTGGACTCACTTGCTTACTTAACTAATGACCATGAAATTATACGTAACCGTACACGTATAAATACATTTTTAAAACCGACCGGAATCTCCTAAGCTATACAGGGTGTTTCTGATAAGTCTGCCTTCCATAAATTAAGGGTGGATGTTCTTTGGGAAATCAATTTTGAGCCTGTCGAAAATGTTTAACTTCTATCTATGACATTTTGATGGCCCTAACTGTTTTCGAGTTAAGATTGCATTGCATCCAGAGTATTTTACGGATGACCCCTTAAATTTAATTAAGAAACTGATCAAAAGACAATAATTTCTAATTAATTAATTAAGGGGTCATACCTAGAACACTCTGAAAAATCTTAAATCGAAAACAGTGTCCCTTATAGCTCAATCAAAATGGAGATAGAAGACTCAAAATTGATTTCCAAAAGAACATCCCCGTTAATTTATGCACGCAGACTTATCAGAAACACCCTGTATACGCGTCAACGAATATTACACTAAACTTGAGATGACAGAAACATAGCTAAGCCAGATTACAATTTACATCGCGCGTAGATATGAAAATTCTATATTAAACCGCTTTTGGCGCGTGATATTTTTGTCTGCACGTGTTTGCATCGTCGTCCAATTATATTTAAGATATCTATTTACAGTAGAGTTGCAACGCGTGAAGGGGGCGCGCGCGCGCGCTCGTGCCTAATACCCCTTTTTGGCGGGAAAGGTTTATTTCTGATAGTGAACAGGAGGGAGGCTGTAATTTGTCCCGTTACAAATATTTGCTTATATTATAATCGAGAAGCTGCAATGACGTGCTGCTGAATAATAAACGCTAGAGTTAGTCTTTACCTCCATCCTCACAACCCCGTTCCATCTTTGTGACGTCCCCCATCCTATTTTCTCCCCCCTTTCCTATTGGCTATCTCAATTCGTACATTCAATAGTCACCTCATCACGCAAATTGAGAATATTATTACATTAGAAGTTGTTGAACAGAAAGTTATAAAATTCTTACATTATAATATTATGGAGTGTAGGCGTTTCGAGTTATTTTTAGTATCGAGTTTATTTACTGCTACTTTTCTTCCTATTGAATACTCCGGGTGAATTATTTAGGCATATTTTTATCGATAGCAATGCTAAAGACGAGGTTGTATATCCAAATCATTCTCGTATTGACGCTTTCTAATTTTTGGGAGGCTCATAATTCTGGTTCTATAAGAGATACAGGGAAGTGCTTTGAGTATGTTATAGTCCAATTTGTCCCCCATCCAACGATACTAAAAACTTGGGATTGTGTCAAACAGGGGCCAAGTAATTAAGCAAATTGTTCGTCAACTTCTGGTAGCGTCTCAGTTATTGTTATATGTTACTTTGATTTTTAACACAAAACTTAGGGGCTCTTGACTCTGGTTCTATAAGAGATACAGGGAAGTCCTTTGAGTATGTTATAGCCCTATTTCTGCCCTTTCTAATGATACTAACTACTAAGCGGTTACAACAATCAGGGCCCGAGTAATTAAGAAAAATGTTCATTAACGTCCCTTCAATATGAGCTTATTTACACGCGACCTTTTAACTCTGGTTCTATAAAAGATACAGGTAAGCCTTTTTAGTATGTTATAGCCCTATTTCTCACCTTTCCAACGATACTAAACACTTCGGGTTACAACAATTAGGGCTCGTGTAAATAATTTTTCATTCCAGTCTGCTTTTATTTTCATCTTTTACTTAAAATTAATACATTTATTTGATCTTAAAATGGACCCTTAATTCTTAAATAAAAAATATTGTATCGTCGTTTCAAGTCGATTAAATATGGGGAATTGGGTCAATATTAGCCTAATAACATTTTGTAGCCCTTAATTGCGAGTGCTGAAGCTTGTATAACACGCTCCCCCTATTTAGGAAAAACCAATTATTTTGGTTATTAAAAGTACAACACGTGACCCTCAAATGATAAGTTCTCAATTAAACACCTGGAGAGTGAATTTCTAATTAAACAATGACCTTGAAAGTTTTTTTTTTTTATTTCTTTACGTTTCGTTAGGTTTTAAAAAAAAATCACGTACCGTGGAAAATCTATTTTCGTAATTAACTTTAGATATCACGTGTTTTTGAAACTGTTATAATCAATCTCGTTTTTATAAATATAGTTAATTTCTTGCATATCTGTTAATTAATATTTAATTTTTAGTTTAAATATCCCCCTTAATAATATGGCAGACTTATCATAAACACCCTGTAATATAATTCCCTATTTTAAACGGTCAAGGCTTGTGGAGGGAGCAACGTCTATTTAATGGGGCGTGGTTTTCAGGATAATTCGTATGGGTATTGGGTTCGGGATAATATAGTCAATAAAGTTAATGAATAGCCTAGGTTATTTTCTTTAATTCTCTATTCTTTATCTTTATTAATTCATTCAGCTTGAACATAACCATTATAAAATACCTTGCAATATAAATCAAGTTTTTCCACATTTTTTTTATGCAAAGTCGAATCGACCCTCATCTGATCATTGACATTTCCATATATTTTTCATGTACATTGAAATTACCTTAGAGAGGTTGAATACTTGCCCCTTTTACATTTTTTAATCATATCTCGAAACATTTTATCGCGTTTAAAATGAAACACCCCTCGGAATATTTAGTTTTCAAGGTTACGGTACTAAGTAATTTTCCATTCTAATTTTTTTTTTAAGTTTAAAATTATTATTATTGCAACGTGATTTATTCTCAGGTATTTAATGCAACCACTAATTCAGATTAATATCGAATTTATACATTTTTATTAAAACGTAGTTATTATAATATAATATTTTATTTTATTGGAATTAAATGCAAAGGAATTTTGATATTATAATTAGATAAGTTAGTTTCATTTTAAATTTATCAAAACACTACACCAAAGTTTAATTTATAATTTAGCTAATTATCTTAATTAATTAATTAAATTACTGATTACGAGAAAAATATATTATCTTAATTGGGATTATATCCTCTAATTAAAACATCCGCGTATAAGTTTCTAATTAATTTAAAAAAGGGGGTAAAAAACTATCCTTTTTCTTCTAGAGTTCTAGTACATTAATTATCATTCGTAATTAAAATCTAATTACTAAATTAGCGTGGGTCGCTAATTGCGCATCCTGAAGACGTAAGGAAAGAAGAAGAAAAAAATTAACTGTAAAGAAAACTCGAGAAAACCCAAGGAAGGGTAAGAAGGAGTATGGGCAATTAAAAAGGCTTATGTTCTTTCCATCCATCCCTTGGTCTTTTTCCCGCGTTTTTTATACCTCGGGCGCGCGCTCTGTATGCTAGATTTGCCGCGGGAATCGAGAAAATGGCATTTTGCGTAAGGATGATGGCAGCTCGCGCATTTTCAAAAGCTTTTGGCGCGCGCTTCTCCTTTTAAAGCCGAGCAGAGGTTGATGATCAAGTCGTAGAAGTGGCTGATTTTTCTAAACCCAATGTTGACACTTAAAACCGTTTGCTTCTAACGTGGACTAAGATTACAAATTCAAGGTGTTTACTAAGGTTATTAATAGAGAGTCGATAATTTACCATAATCCGTTGTATATTTACTGTAATTATCGATTATAGGGAGCCCAGTGGTACTATAATTCCTATAAAATCCTATATTTTTGAACCTGTCCTACATTAGGCTATAATTTCATGAAAGGTCCTATAAAATCCTATATTTTTGACGCTGTCGAAGTTTTTGTATAATATAGCATCATTTAAAAATTTAGCTCGGCTCTTTTATCAAGATCAGATTTAACGAGACACCGAAATTGCGCAGTTTGATGAAAATCTTTTATGTTTTATATTTTAATTGTGTAAAATCTAGTTTTTTTATATATATTTTTCTACATAGTTTAAACCAAAATAATATTATATATGAGCAATTTTAGTCCTATATTTCCCTATAAAAACGCATTTTTTCTCCTAGAAAAATCCTATAAGGCTCCCTGCAATTAAATAACCCCACCTAACACGCAACTTCTTCAAAAATCAGCAATTATCTCTTGAACGTTTCATCCTTCTCGGGGAATTTTTTTTTATTTATTTATTTTTCTCTCTCGGCTCGCGCGCTCTGCCTCGCGCTTTCTCTCGCGATCCCGCAGCCATGATTCCTAGTACATCTCGCGCGCGGCAAAACTCCGCGGTCCCTTCCCTATTCTGTTCTCGTGAAAATCCTACCTCCCCTTCATCTTGAAGATTAAGATTGGTTTAATCCCGTTGCTAATAGCAACCACCAATCAAGACGCGGTATTTCAATCTCGCGGATGGAGGGAATGAATAGGGGGATTGAAGAACCATTTTGGAACAACTACGGGATCCTTTCGAAGATAGGGGGGGGAACGAAAGGGGGGGTCAGCGCGGGTTCGAGAGCACTAGGGGACTGTACTTTAATTATCGCCTACGCTCTCTCAGCCCATTTTTACTCTTCATCTATAGGAGACGCTCTTTCTCTCTCCTTAGGTTAGTTTAGGGGTTTTTTTTTCCAAACGAAATCGCCCCGATTTAGTTTCTTTTTTTTTAAACCTAGGGAATTGATTTCGCTTTTTTGGCGGGAGAAAGATACTTGGGGAACCGAAGGAAGAGGAGGATGGTGATGGTGGTTCTTTTGACGGGACTAATTTTAGCTGTTTAATCATGGAAAACAGGTTTTTTTATCTTTATCGTCTCGTGATTGGAATTGGGCAATCAGGGAATTTAATACGTCGAGATGAAAATCGCTTTATGACCTTGTGAATTTGGATTAAATTAATAATTCAATTACACCGGTATATTAGGAAGGTTAAGGTACATGTTGGAATTTAATTTTTTTTTCTTTAAGAAAAAATGGGCCTGGGAATTGAATCTTACATACATATTTTAAGTATTTCAGTAATTAATACCAAACGTGTAAGGATGAAATTAATTATATTACATCCCCCTGTAAGTTGACATTTCCCTGAACATCGGTGTGTTGCAGTTAGAACACTTTTACAGGTGTTTCCCGTCCAAATATAATTGCTAATTATAAATGAACATCGCACAAAACTTGATAAATTAGAACCCAATGCACCCTGTCAGTTTTGGTGTTGTCAGAAAGTTTAAACGTCTTTGATTGAGTCTGTATTGATAGTCAAGAAAACTAAGATATAAATCGCTAATCCCTACGGAACTTCAGGAATTTTAGACCGGGATTTTAAAGGAAAACCGCAAACCGTTTTATATCTAATTAAATTTAAGCTTTTCTTTATGAATTGTCCCTTAATTCCCGGCGTATATTCGCGCTCGAACGGAACGGGGCGGTTGGAGCTCGATTCTAGCGCAAAATGGAGGGAAGAAAACGGGGGAGGGAGGGGGGGCGGGAAGCGAATACCAAATATCCCCGTGTTTCCCCTTTTCTATCGCTTCCCACCAACATCGCTAGCTAGCGCGCCGATTTCGTCTCCACTGTACAAATTCTGCCCGCTAGCGCGCGCTTCTCGCCCCGTGCTATCGGAGAATAGTTCAAGCTTGGGAGCAGGCTAAACAACATCGGTGTTTCCGTAGCTCCGTACTCTCTCTCTCTCTCCGTATCTCTCGTGAAAACGCGCGCGAGAAAATTTTACGCAAGGTCGTTGCTCGTGCAGAACGTTTTTACGCGCGCTATCTCTCTCTCTCTCTCAACCTGTCCCGCGCTGTACGACAGCGGGTAGCCCGCCATAATTGTTTCTTTTTTCTACGGCGCGAGCTTATGCCCTGCCCCATTGCGGGATTAAAATTTAAATATAGTCTGATTAGGCTTAGCGAAGATTGAATATTGTGACTCGAAAAGTTATCATTTGTGACTTACAACTATTACAATCTACGGACAGTCGTGAAAAGAAGGATTTTGAACCTCTTCCAGGTGGCGTGATTTATTTTCTTCGCAAACCAAATAAATTTATTAGCGTTTTTGGTTTGTTCTTCTTTTTGGCAATCATGATGGCGCAGATGTTTGAGCCATATTTGCAATATAAAGTGAGTTTATTTTACTCAATTTTTAATTACGTCTTTTTTGGTTAACGGGGGTTTCTTGTTTGGATTTGTTGATGTGGAAAAGTTTGCGCAGGTGTTTATTTTATTTTATTTTATTCTTGTTAGTCATTATGGGCGGAGTCGGGGAGGTTAAAGGTCAAACATTGATTGTGACAAGGGGGTTGAGTTTATTCGGGTTTCTTTACATTTGTAGGGGGTTGGGTTGATGGGTTTGACGTGTTTAGGTGATTTTTGCGGGATTTTCCATTGAATACTTGAAATGTCAATTCTTCAAAGTCATCTTGGGCGGTCAAGATTTGTTTTCGATAACAACCATGACCTTTCTCAAGGTCAATCTACCTACCATTGTGATGAGGTATTCGTATTAATGGCAGCGAATCATTATTTTTTTTAAATACATTTTAATGCTATAAATGTTACAAAGCTGCCAGTGCTGTTACTCGGTACTTCACAGGGACTATGGGTAATGTTTCAACCTCCCTTTAAAAGGAGAAATTTTGTTAAATTAAATTAAAGCGGGGCGTTACGCGATTGGTTGTTTAAGTATTTGATTTTGTAAAATCATTCGTAAATACGTTTCTTTAAAGACGAGCCTAGCTTGAAAATAATCGATAAAAAGAAACAGCTTTACCCTCCCTTTAGAAAATTGTATCAAATCCAACCCAACCCATGTCAGTGCTGTATATTTAACAAATTACAATATTACATGTAAATTGTAATATCTCCTGCCCTTTCTTTTTTTTCTTTTGAGCTCCCTCGTGATACATAAAAAATGACGTCACTACGAGTATGATGAGTCAGTTCTCTCCCCCCCCGAACGCACTCTTTAAATTAAACATGGCATATAAAGTAAAAGAGGGGTACAACCCCCTGTCAAATCAAATTCATTGTCTTTTATGATTAATTCGGAAGGGGAGCAAAAAAAGGGAACCCCACCTGAACTCTAAATATTTTAAGCTCAAGATTATACTGTTATTGATGCCAATAATGATGTCTTAGTGTTCAGTAAATATTGTACAGTTTCTGCTTTACACATTTAAGTTGAAAAATATCTTTAAAACCGCGTCAAACATCAGGGTGTTTAAAATACAGCATGGTTCGTACAAACCTAGAAAACTCAGGGAAATACAGGGTCAGGGAAAACCTGGAAAGGTCAGGGGGCTAAAAAAAGGTCAGGGAAGAGTCAGGGAATTTTAAAAGTTTCAGGGCAAAGTCAGGGAATTTAAAAATGGGCCGTAAAGGTCAGGGACTTTGAAAAGGGCCGTAAAGGTCAGGGAAGAGTCAGGGAATTTAAAAATGGACCAAAAAGGTCAGGGAAGAGTCAGGGAATTTTGAAAGTTTCAGACAAGTCAGGGAATTTGATTTTAACGGGTAAAATTTTTGGGATAAGTCTTTATTGAAAAAGTAATTAAAGTTTCTCCTCATCCTCTCTGAACACAGAAAACTCTAGAGCAATCCGATTCCTTAAAAATGTCTAGAATTGTTTTTGTAAAGTAAATGCTCTCAAAACAAATCTCTTAGACTGTTATTTATAGTTAAAATGTTTCTTAATCATTTTGTTGCAACAAACACATTGGAAAACGTAGGGAAAACCTGGAAAAGTCAGGGAATTTGGTTCTGAAAATTCCGTGGCAACCCTTGAACCCTGTAACAACAACAACTTCGAGATATTAACTTTTGATACGTTTATTTCCAAATTACTTTACATTGGTCATATAATTGAATGTTGAATCCAGCCACCCACGCGAGCGAGTGACCTAGCTAAAGGGTTTGTGGGTAAAACCCCCCAAGATGCTGAAACATTGGCGCCTTTACAACTAACTGTTCTCTCCCGACATTTAATCGATAATTTGGGTTAGGGATTTCGTTTATATACGCAACTATTTTTTATTTCCCGCGCGATATCCCGCTGTGTTACACCCTTATTAATACAACACCGGATTTGATAATGATTGGACAGTACCCCCAAAACCAGTAGATCTTGTATTATCTGTAGTTTTAGGATATTGATTGATTGATTGATTAGTGATCGATTTATTTCATTCTGTTTATAAATCGCGCTCTGAAATGTTTTTGCCTAGTTAAATTTACGGAAGTTCATATGTTAAAGTAAATTATTTATTATATACCTTTTTTCTTATAATTTAAATTTTGTAGTGAGTAGCTCCCCGTAAAAATGTTACGTCGTTAACCTCTTGAATTGAAATTGTGTTGATCTTTTGACTTCAAATTTTATGTTTAAGTAAATTACATCTTTTTCTTAATTTCTTAAATCTAATTTAAATATTGAAGTGAGTAGCCCCTCGTAATAAAATTAAATTCACGTGGTTAGCCTCTTGAATTGAATCTGCGTTGATCTTTTGACTTCAAATTTTATTTTAAGTAACTTATATCTTTTTCTTAATTTCTTAAATCTAATTTTAATATTGAAGTGAGTAGCCCCTCGTAAGAAAATTAAATTCACGTGGTTAAACCCTTGAATTGAAACACTTTATTGATATTTTTGACTTTAAGTTATGGACTTTTGTAATGATACAATCAGAGTTATGACAAATATCTTAAATTTTTCATATTTAAGCGCATACCGAAGCTGAGTAATTTCTTTTTTTTGGGGGGTTAACTGGTTCGGCACCTAATTATTATCTATCCACTAATTACCTGGAACATTTTACCCGTGACCTCATTAGTTTATAGTATTTGACCTAGTTTTCCCCCCTATAATATAATCTTAAATAATGTTTAGATCAACTTTACGTTATAACTTAATGTCGGTTAATTTTCCTCCCAAGAACACGTCATTTTTCAACATAATTTTATAGATACAGTGTTAACCTATATCCGTTTTGAAAATTAGTGAAATTTTTATTACATTTCTGCATGGCGTTTAGGCTTAGCTTTTTAAGTAAGATACGAATATTATCATTTGCATAAGGGCGGGAAATTGGGCCGCTAGCCGCAAATGGCGCGAAACCGATCGACCAACGATGTCCGCTGACCGTTTTTGGCGGTTTTTTTTTAAGAATTTTTATTTTTCTTATAGCTTGTACCAGGGATAGATTTAATTTTAGAAGTAGGAATGGAGAACAGAGTAATGTGGGCGCGCGTCAAAGTCCCGGACCCCTTCCATGGGACGGAGGGGGGATATGAAAGAAGAGGCGGGAGGGTCATAGCGACAGAGGTAAAAAGGAATTACGTATTTTTCGCCGTCCCCGTCAGCAACGTCATCAAAACGTAGTTTAATTGAGCCAATGAAATAATTTAAACTTTTCGATACGTGTTGGAGGGAGGGGCTCTATACTGGGTGGTCTATGAGTCGGACTGAAGTAAATACTAACCGTAAATACTCCATTCCTACTTCTAAAATTAAATCCATCCCTGCTTAAGTTGTACGTACCATTTTTGTGAAAGAAAAATAATCTTTCATTTTTATTTTGCGTCTATCTCAATTCGCTAAATTAATTTCTCAATTGGTTGTTCTTAAATAAAAAGTAAAAAATAGTGAAAAAGCCCTGAACCCCCATTTGTAACTGAACATTCATTCTTTCTCGATTTGTGCACCAAAAAGAAGTTGGAATAGGGCACCATAGTGACGTTTTTTGGCAAATAGCCATGGAACAGCGACGTATTACCAACCAGCGTGTTTTTGTATCAGAAGAAAAGAAAAAGATCTACAGTGATCTAGACACTAATGGAAAACGAAACGAGCCGCTTTATTTTTGGCGCGAACGGAAAAAGAGAGAAAAATGGCGAGAAAAAAAGGAATAAAAAGCGGGAGAAATGATCGGCACGCGAGTTGGTTTTCCCGCCTTTTCTTTTCCTTTTTTTTTTATATTTCCTTGCCTAAAAACACGCGGAAAGATTTACAGGTGGATCCGGAAGGGGTTACAGTGTATATAAAAGAAAAGCACGCGCTAAACGTTTCCGATTTTTCCGCCGGCTCTCTTTCAAGAAATCGCTGGCTGGCGCGCTCGCGGAAAAAAAAACGCTCGTGAAGAAGATGAAAAGGCGGGAAAAAAAGAGGAAGAGGATCGTATGGCGGTTTGTCGCGTGTCAACGGGTCCATGGGAGGTCGCCTCGGGCACGCGCCCTCGCTCGCATTTTTTTTTATTCTTTCTTACGTAAGGACACGCGTCACCGCCAACGCCTTTTCTTCTTTTTACCCAAGGAAAGCGTGGGAAAATTTCGCGCCCAAAAATACCCGCCAAAAATAGAAAGGCGGGATAAGAAAAAAAGTACCCTACAGGGGTACTAGGTATAAATCGACTACTGGCTTTTAAAAACGCGTTTCTGCTGTTCTTTCTTGATCACTTAACCACCGAAATCGCTGCAGTACATTTTTAGTTGTATCAAGAAGTGATATCTAGTTCACTAGGGATAAGGTATAAATTTGCCACATTTCCAACTTTATCTCCAGTCCAAACGTATAGGTGTGGAGTTAATCCCCGCCGCCTCTAAATTACAACCAGCATCTCATTAGTTCTTGAAAAATCACGTCAGCGCGACGCGAATGACGAAAATTACGTATTTTCCGACTGAGGAGAGGCGAAATAGCCCGGCCTCCTTTTACGTCCCTCCTTGTATTTTGAAAGGGGGACTGGGACTATGGCGCGCGAATACTTGGGCAACTTATACCTTCTCCCTAATAAACTAGATATCACTTCTTGGTTGTATGTGGTATGTACGTTGAAAACCGAGGATTTTTTTTTTGCGCCTTTTCTTTACCACACTAACCCTCGGCTTTCCCGCCAGGCTGTCTCTTAGGGACCTAATCTTTTTCTTGGCTTCTAGCCTAGTCCTAGGATAGCGGTTCTATCTTTCAAAACTCGTACGGTTTGCCCTTTTCGACGTCTGCATTTCTCTCTCTCTTCGGATTCGTGGGATCAAACGATTTTATTTCTATATATTATTTTTATCTTCTTTTATTTACTTTATCTTCAAACCACTTAAAATTTATTTATTTATTTTTCTTTAACGGTTTATATTTATTATAAATAAATTATTGTACCATTGAGAAGATTTGATTTGGACATCAAGTACCAACAATTTGAAGGGTTTTTATCACGTGATAGTTAAACCACCTGACGTGACGTGACGTGACGTATAAGGGTTTCGTGTTTCGTTCAGATTAGTTTAAAATATAGTGCGTTTTAATGCGTATTTATCTTTAGAAACCGCAACTACATGTAAACATTAAGCTGTCACAAAATATATTTATTTTATTTATTTATTTTTTTAATTTTGACGCGAGTCTATAAGTAGAGACTCGTAGGTTGGGGTATATTAAAAGTACTTTTGCAATGATCTTAACAAACCAACCGTAATTTGCTCCATTAAGGGGGTATAATTCAATATAAATCCAATCACATTATGATCGCGTTAAACCAAGTATATTAACCAGAGAAAACATGGCGTGAAATTCAATATTGACGTATATAAGTTGGAGAAACTTCTATATATTTATTCTGTACAGGGTGTTTCTAATAAGTCTGGCCTATAAATTAAGGGGGATGTAATTTGGGAAATCAATTTTGAGTCTTAAATGTAACTTCTATCTATGACATTTTGTTTGCCCCTAAGGGACACTGTTTTCGAGTTAAGATTGCATCCAGAGTATTAATTTTACGGATGACCCCTTAAATTTAATTAATTAAGAAACAGATTAAGACAATGATTTCTAATTTAATTATGGGGTCATCCCTAATAGACTCAAATCATAACTGGAAACAGTGTCCCTTAGGGCAAACAAAAATACAAAATGGAGATAGAAGTTATACATTTTCGACTCAAAAATTTATTTCCCAAAGAAAATCATAAACACCCTGTATATATATATATATATTTTAAATTATCTTTTTACGTATATAGATGAAAAGGGGGGGGGCTAGATTTTAACGGGTGGAAGGGGGGAGTAGCGTTGTGTAGCTCGAATAACAGCTGTTAATCCAGCTGCCACTACATCGTGACGTCACGGGGGCACTCTAATCCGCTTTTCCTACCGTTTGACTTGACAGTAAAAACACTAACTTAAAATTGACTAAATTGGTCAAAATATTAGTGTCAACCGATACGGGTAACGAGTGTATAAGTCCACGTTCTCCAGGCTTGCCACCTGTCGTGGATTTGCGAAAATAAATGGAAATAGACCCGCTATATTATATTAGTCCTTTTAAATCATTTTTCCCTTTTAAGTCTACCGCTTCAGCGCGTTTTAATATAGATATAATATATATATATATATATGTACCTTTTTCATAGTTATATTTAATTTTTTTTTTG
>JAEQBA010001899.1:37365-51753 GCA_019434445.1 Phalangium opilio
AAGTAGGTCATAGATTCGAGGTAAAGCGACGCCTGGTGAGCGCTGTCAAAGGCTCAGTAATGCAGACTAAATAATTTAGGAAGATGGAAGTCCTGCAAAACTAATTAACCGAGTGTAGTTATTCAATTCTCGCTTCCGTCGTTCTGCTAGAACTAGCTCGAGCTGTAAGTCTCTCAGTAGCATTACGAAGTATAGGTAGTGTCATACTTATGGAAGGAACATATCACTTATAAACTTATGGTTTTAGTTTTTTAATCCGGGACTTTCCTAAGCCTTGGCTGGCTGTTTTCATTTTTGGCAGCAAGTCTTCGTTCGTTGATCGCTTCCTCGTTTCTCTCTTAGCGGCAATCTCTTCCTTCTTTTTCTTCTTTTCCCTTTTCAAATCTTCAACCCGTTTTCTTTCCACTTTTTCTTATCTGACAGTTTTCCCGTGATTTGTTGCCCGATGTGTTTCTCGCTACACTTGACCTACTGTTAATTTTTACAGCCCAGAAACTTTTCTTTCCAAAGAAATGGGGAATTCGCTCGATATATCGTTAAAAAAGGGGTGCAAAAGTTTAGTCTTTTTTTTTCTTATAAATAGGATGATGTTATATAGTTATTGGCAAGGGTTTCTAGGCTATGATGATGATGCCTTTATGACGGAGACGACCTTAAGGATCAATGTTTTTAGGCTTAGAAGTAAGATTGTAACCAGAAGTTTGATTTATATACGATTTTTGTTTAGATACATTTCATATTATTACAAAGACTACGTTCTGTTTTCCATGAAAAATTTGGACAACTAAATTATTATTCCGGATTAAATTACCTAATTGCCACTTTACTATTCAAGAATTTTCCCCTTGAAGAAAAATTATTTTAAATTTTACACAAAGGACTGAATTAAGTGCCTAGAAATCTTTAATATAGACGATTCCATTAATTTCAGGGGAGAAGCAAACGCCACAGTGACGGGGGGAGTAAATCTTCTTGCGTTATTTCCCCTCGCGCCAAGGGGAAGAAGCAGGGCGCTAGAGGCAGGCAACGCGAGTCGGCTAGCCTCCCCCCGCGTGCATTGTACACGTGCGACTCCGTCTAGCCTCCCCCCCCCCCGCGTGTAGTGAACACGTGAGACTCCGTCTAGCGTTGCCTCTTTGTTAGCGCGAGGGAAATAAAAGTACGCTAAGGGAACAGAACGGCCTTCAGCTTGCAAGTAATAAATGGAATGTCTATTCGGGCAGCTCCAGTCTTGATTTAGCAAAAGTTTTGACCTCTCTTCCTTCCCTGACTGAAATCTTCTCATCCAATAATTGATAAACTCTTAATTAGGATAGAAGTTCGCGTTGAGTTTTGGCGGGAGGCTCACTGTCCCGGAAAATGATTTAATAAAGAAAATCATTAATTAAGGATGTAAAGGAGAAGGCTAAGCCTCGGTGTACTCTTTTCGCTGCTGCTTTTTCCGGTTAACGGGATCGAGCTTGCCTGGATATATTTCGACACGCGCTTCGCACGTCTCTCCTCTTTTGGTACATCCGTAAGTGAACCTAATATTTCTTTGCTTTTTAGGCCTCTCTGTCCTTACGTCTGCTCTGGCAATTGTTCTAGCGCGCGTGCGAAGCCGCGTAATCTCTGGTGAAGGTTGAACGCGCTCAATAATTATTATTACAAACGCAAGGTGATAGCTAGAGTATGAAAAATAAGACGGTGTCGTGCCCAAATTAGGGTTTAAACTTAAACCCCCAGTTCCTCGAATTGAACCGCGCAAATTGGGTTGTAAACAATTAGTAAACACTGCGGGGTTCGTATACGGAACCTGGATAAGTCAGGGATTTGGGAAATATGGGAATAAGTCAGGGATTTAAGGTTATTTATTGAAAAGTTAGGGAAAGGTCAGGGATTTCGTTTGGTATTTCAAACCATGATTGCTTCGAGCAATGATAAATATGGGGTGCAGGTGTAATTATGAAGTGGGCTCTAATAAACACCTTAAAATTTTCAGGGATATTTTCCCAAAAAATTCAGGGATTTTCAATATTTAAAAATTTCGTCCGAACCCTAGCTTAAACAGCGACTTCTATTTCTATTGCATTACTAAATAGTGTTAATTAACCCTTTATGTTTGTTTTTTATTTTTTAACTTTAAAATGATAAGTTTTTAAGGAATTTTGGAGATGAAGAGTTTAGGAGCTATGGATTAATCCTTTGGTTTCCCCTTTAGTCTAGTTTTCTTTTCATTCTTTTTCAATAGGAAGGAAAGGATATAATAAAAGTTTCTCTGGTGCATGGTATCTAAACTTGAAAAGAAATAATTTTTGGCGGGAAGAAACCGCGCGTAAATTTCACTTTTTTTTTTACTTTTCCCCTCGATTCCTTTTTGGCGCATTTTTCGCGCGCCAATGGCTCCCGCGGTGATTTCCAGCGGAGACACCTACAGTTTGGAAAAGCGTTATTTTCTAGTTGCAAATTCACCCTAATTAAATTCTACTACCCACAAAGAAAACGGATAAATTCGGGATTCTTCTCTCTAACATTAACTATCTCTTCTTTATGGCTTCTTCTTTTTCCTTTTTCCGATGCTTCAGAGAGGGAGGATGCCTAAAGAAGAAATTCTAGTCGCGCATAACGTGTTCTTCCGATGAGGCAATAGGTATTCCAATGATTGAGGTCGGACATAAGCTTTAAAGTAAGGTAACATAACTTATTACTACCTTAAAACAACTGCCTTTTTCTAAATATAATTTAAGGAATTAAATATTAAAATTAAAATAAATTATGTTTATTATTATTATTAAATAATTTGTATTTAATAAGTCTTAAAAATAATCAAGGTTTACTGCCCCACCCGGCATTGGTTTAGTGGCGTCTGCTACCCAGAACCACTTACCCCATACGAGATTGGTTGAATTCTAACAAACTGAGAGAGGTAAGGGGTAAGAGGTTCGATTTAGTGGCGTCTGCTACCCAGAACCACTTACCCCTTCGGGATTGGTTGAATTCTCACAGGCTGAGAGAGGTAAGGGTTCGGGCTAGCAGACGCCACTAAATCAATGCCGGGTGGGGCAGTAGTCCTTACTAATTATATGCTAATTATTTAATAATAATAAGAGATCATTTATTTCTTTTAATCTTATTAATTTTATATTTAGAAAAAGGCCCTTCTTTTAAGGTATAATGTTATGTTTCATTTAAGAGTTTTTGAAGAACTAGGTAGAGTGATTTTGTCGAAATTGGGTATCCAACCCCTTGGATAGCAGCAGTGAATGAAGGGTTATTTATTAGGCCGATTGGAATATTAACGGTAATTCCAATGGATGCATGAAGAGGAGAAAGAAGACCGGTGGGATTTGGTTACAGAGAAAAATCTCAGAATGTTTCTCGGTCGATTTTAGCTGTTTACTAAATCAAAGAGGCGCTTAACTTGGTATTTTTTTTTTTTTTTTTAAATCCCATTGGATCCTTTTAAGTAGCTTTCTAGCGGTGTGTTATTTGAATAATTTGTTTTATCGGGAGGGAGTTCTAGAATAAATAGGACCGGATTCGGAATTGGAAACTCTCTCGCTTCAATCTCGATAAATATTACCCTTCTTATTTAAACAGACCGATTCTATTGAATTAGAACTATTGGTGGTTCTGGAATGGATTTTAACCGATTATTTAAACTGACTAGGAGAGATAACAGATTATTTAACCCTATGAAACCAATATCGGCAGATTTTTACAAAGTATCAACGTTTAATAGTCAAATTAACCTATTTTTACCGATTAACCGGTTCCAGGTTAATTTAATTTACCTATTTTTACCGACTAATTGGTTCGAGGTGAATTTAATTACCTATTTTGTACCAATTAACCGGATCCAGATTAATTTAATTTACCAATTTTGTACCAATTAACCGGATCCAGATTAATTTAATTTACCAATTTTGTACCGATTAACCGGGTCCAGATTAATTTAATTTACCTATTTTGTACCGATTAACCGGTTCCACAATAATTTAATTTGCCTATTTTGTACCGATAACCGGTTCCAGATTAATTTACTTTACCTATTTTGTATCGACTAACCGGTTCCAGGATAATTTAATTTACCTATTTCGTACCGATTAACCGGTTCCAGATCAATTTAATTTACCTATTTGTACCGATTAACCGGTTCCAGATCAATTTAATTTACCTATTTTGTACCGATTAACCGGTTCCAGGTTAATTTAATTTACCTATTTTGAACCGATTAACCGGTTCCAGGTTAATTTAATGGTAACTTCGAATCTAAATAAATTTAGAAGTTAATTTAGGATATCTTGTGACCCTGACGACGTGTCCTCAAGGTCACGTGATCAAACGTACTAAAAATAAAACTTAATATAAGTAAAAAATATTAACAACAATGAAGAATCACATTTCCGATTAGACGCGTACGTTAATTACGCCTTAGTAATTAAAAAGACATAGATTTTTTATTTTTTTGGCGCGAGACGAAAAAAAAAGACCGCCAAATAAAAATACTTCCCGCCCAATATTTGAATGTATATAGAGTAATGGCAGCCCTCTGCCTTCGACTGTATTAAGCTCTATGGGAAAATAACATGGGGTGCCATTAGTCTATAATATGGGTGAAGGTTGTTCACGTGCAAGGTTCAATTTCTTTTTCTAAGAACTTAGGCTACAGCTTCTTAAAGAAAACATTTTTTTAAAAGACAAAAGACAGCTCGAGGATGAATGACTTTGCAACTCGATGTTGTTTCTCTTTTTTTCTTTTCTTCTTCTTGTGCAGAATGATTTGAATGAATTCCTCTGATAGGCGCTCTTATAAACATCGTACACACGTGGGATTTGGTTTTTTCTTTCTTTTTTTCTTGTATTTTGAAAAAAGGTTTCGCCTAATTGTTCGAATACCTACCGTAAATGCGTGATTCTCATGCCAATTTCAACGAATCTTGTTTATCGGGCTAACAAGGTGACTGACTATATAGTTATTAAATACAAGCTCTTAAAACTCCCTGTACTACCGGTTAAATACATCGTGTTTAGTTAAATTTCGTGATGAGCATCCTACGTTTAGTATATACAGGGTGTTTCTAAATCTCTGTCCCAGAGATTCTTTGGGGGCTATTCAGATTATCTTTGGGGAATCGATTTTGAGTCAAAATTGTAATTTCTATTTATATTTTGCGATAAGGGACACCGTTTCGCAGTTATAATTGAAGTGTTTTACTTATGACCCTCTTAATTAAATTAAGAAATTGAAAGATGATGTTAATTTAATTTAGGGGTCATTCTTAAAATAATCTAATCATAAATTAGAAAATTTAGGGATCATTCTTAAAATAATCTAATCATAAATTAGAAAATTTAGGGGTCATTCTTAAAATAATCTAATCATAAATTGGAAAATTTAGGGGTCATTCTTAAAATAATCTAATCATAAATTGGAAACGGTGGAGGAATGCTTTGGTCCCATTGAACCGAATTCCCATTCGACAGAAGGGGGTTTTTTTTGGGGTCCTATTCGACCGAACGTAGCCAAAGGTGCGATTTTATTATAGTCCCATTGGACCGAAATTCTATTGAACTGGAAGAAGACATACTGTGTGGTTTGCATTAAATATATTTTTAATTTCACAACTTATTATTGTTAAAAAAATGTGAGTTGAAAATGTATTACTGCACTTATTTTAACTACGTTTTAATTACGGCGAACCCCACCTCACCTACCCTAGCCTAACTTAATCTAACCTAACCCAACGTAACCTAACTTAACCTAACCTAACCCAACCCAACCTTGTTTGGAGGTAAAAAGATTATTTATATGAGTATTAAAAGCCCGCCTCTTACCACGAACAATTTATTAGCAATAATAGAAATATTTTGGAAAAGATGTCAGATAATTAATTGGAGAATATTTTGGAAAAGGTTGCAGCAAATTAATTGGAGAATATTTTGGAATAGGTGGCAGCTAATTAATAGGAAAATCTTTTGGAAAAGGTGGCAGCTAGTTAATAGGAGAATATTTTAGAAAAGGTGGTAGCTAATTAAAAGGAGAATATTTTGGAAAATGTGGCAGCTAATTAGTAGGAGAATGTTTTGGAAAAGGTTGCAGCTAATTAATAGGAGAATATTTTGGAAAAGGTTGTAGCTAATTAATAGGAGAATATTTTGGAAAAGGTGGCAGCTAATTAATAGGAGAATGTTTTGGAAAAGGTGGTAGCGAATTAGTAGGAGAATGTTTTGGAAAAGGTTGCAGCTAATTAATAGGAGAATATTTCGAAAAAGGTGGCAGCTAATTAATAGGAAAATCTTTTGGAAAAGGTGGTAGCTAATTAATAGGAGAATGTTTTGGAAAAGGTGGTAGCTATTTAAAGGGAGAATATTTTGGAAAAGGTGGTAGCTAATTAAAAGAAGCATATTTTGGAAAAGGTGTCAACGAATTATTGGAACCAAACCAAAACTAACCTAAGCTAACCTAAGCTAAACTAACCTAACCTAACCTAAGCTAACCTAAGCTAACCTAAGCTAAACTAACCTAACCTAACCTAAGCTAAACTAACCTAAACTAACCTAACCTAACCTAACCTAAGCTAACCTAACCTAAGCTAACCTAACCTAACCTAAGCTAACCTAACCTAAGCTAACCTAACCTAACCTAAGCTAACCTAACCTAACCTAAGCTAACCTAACCTAAGCTAACCTAACCTAAGCTAACCTAACCTATCCTAACCTAACCTAACCTAACCCACCCGAAACCAAAATATTAAAATTTTAATTTAAAGACATTGATGGAACTACCATTAAGACTGTACTTCATTTTAAGCACTTCATTTTAAGCACAATTTGATTACTAATTCTATATATCTCTTGCCTTGAAAGGAATGAAAGTGAGCGTTTTAATTAGTATCACGAAACATTTACTTTTAATATTATTAACATACCTTTCGGAGATTCGAACCAACAACCTATCGCTTCGCAGTCCAACATCGTATCCACTACACCACCGAATTGCTGACGGTTACAGTGTTTCAAGTTATATTCATGTATTTTTAGGGGCATATTCGGACGATTGGGATTTCGGTCCACCGGGAATATAGCCATTGGGCTGGAAATCTGAAATCATTGCGGGATATTCGGTCGAATGGGATTTCGGTCCATTGGGAATTCGGTTGAAAGGAACGATACCGGAGGAATTGCATTTTCTACTCAATATTGATTTCCCAAAGAACATGATCTCCCCTTAATTTCTGGGACAGACTTTTAAGAAACACCCTGTATATCTTACATTAGTGGGATGGTAGTTGTTATATAGCTAAGCCTAACCGGGGTAATGAATCACATAGTGGATTAATTGGCTAAGAAAATATAGCTTTCACCTTGACTTATAAACTATACAGACAATAAGAACGACGCCGAAATTCTAAATACGGGTTCCCACGCGAGTAATTTCAGTTTTTGGGTGAGACGTCCTTTGCGAAAATTGCGTTTTTTGTTGAAGGTATCAATGAGTTACTTGTTGTCAATGGAGTGTAGTGTAGGAAACGTGAATTTCAATTATATTTAATTTAGTTTTAATTTTACTAAAAAATGTGTAAGTGCTAAGCCTAATTTGGAAAATCCCCGTGACCCTCTTATTAAATTCGTCTGCTACTTTGTGGTGGTGCTGCATGGTGGACCTTAAATTTAATACAATAAATTTTACAGGTCGCTGAGGTCGGGGTAATTAATTGAAGCTCAATTTTAATTAGATTTCAATCAATCAATCTGCATACCGTTGATTGAAATTTCTAAGACTACTTTGTATTTAGAATTTTCCCCTAATTCCTCGCGTGGCCTGATTAATACTTACTCTGATGGTCGATTAGACAGACAGACAGACGCGGCTTCACATCCCTTCCATAGCAATAATAATATAATTCCGAGGTTGACGGCGCATAGTGACATTGTGACAATTTATAAAGACACTGACTGTAATGCCCATATGGAATACCTTGGACCAGGAATAAATACATCTAATAGGAATAATTGCGCCGCCATTTATCTCCCATGTTAATATCTACTCGGGTTTTAAGGGTATACAGGTCTTGATAATTTACTATCTCGTGACGCCCCATAATTCTAAGGGTGTCGTTTTAACTGTCGTTTCATTGGTTGATAGTAACGCGACACTTTTGCAATTAAGGTAAAATTCGTCTAGCCCTTCCCATAAAATCAGCCTAGATACGTTGAATAAAAATGGATGTAGTACGCAATGATTCATATTAGGCTGTATGTATTCCTAGTAGGATCTATTCCAATACGTGCCTGCCTTGTTCTATTGTCAACTCTCGTTCCGAAGATAATCGCTTTTGCAAATTGTTATTGAAGTCTGGCATGGTATGTCATGCACGTGGAGAAATCAAGAGGTTATAGGTCAGCAATAATTGAGGATCCTCTGCGTGAATGCCCCAGTCTTTTCCCTCTAATTAGATTTGGAATAATATAATGACGTTTTCCCTTAAGATATCCAGAATTTCCGCAATTTCCCTCCCCCCTATAGGATATTAAACGGATATCCACCAAAACATAACGTCTTTCATATGGGGATGCTGGGATTTCCCGCGACGCTTATTGGAAACAGTTGCTGTTAATGTGAATTTCTATGGTATGGGGGGTATACGTGTTTTGATCGCAAATTTAATGGGCCATATTATTATATTTGAAGTTTATTGTATATGTATATATGTATATATATATATAATTTTGTTGACATTTTGAGCTTTGAATCCGTTTAATTTGATCTCGGTTTTCTGACCCATATTTGATTGTGTTGTTACGTCTTGGGTTCTGTTCTATACGTGAACTGAAAAACAGGGGGGGGGGGTCGTGAACTGAAAATTAGTGTATTTAAGTAATAATATAATATGCGAGATGTTAAAATTAATTAAGTTATAAGTTATTTTATAAGTTGAAGGGATGTGTAGTTCAATACGTTATGTTGGAGGGACGGTGTGTTTCAAGAACTATATTTTGAAGTAGTATTGTTGATTTTCCCCTGGAGTAGTGATTGGGCTATCTCACGTGACTGTAAACGACTCGGTGGATGAATTTCCAATGTACTGGAAATGGTACGAAATTCACGCATGCCCAGAACTTTATGTAGGACCCTCCCCTGCATAGCACGTTGTACATCCCTTTAAATTTATCATATTTTTCAAGATAAACGCCGTGGTGTGAGCGTTACTAAAAGACAGACAGATAAAGGCTTAATCGTCTTTCTTATTATAATTTAGCTCTTCATAAATATTGGAAAAATATAAGGTAATTTCAACAATTCAACAATTTAAAACCAATCTGGGTGGCATAGTTCTAAAAGAGTCATTAAGCAGTTTTGGAACCCATAATTATACAATATATAGTATTAACTAAGCTGCGGGGAGTATACAGGCATCCTTATTTGGTAATATAATAATTTTAAACTTGAGTTAAAAACCGTATGTAACACCATGTCGTCGAATTTGAATTAATTACTTATATATGTTATAATGCGTCCATGAAAGAAAGACAAAAAAAATGTGCGTAGGCGAGCGTATAGCCTCGATTACTAATGTTTTTACGTAATAAACGAACTAACGAACTCGACGGCGGTCACAAAACTAATTATTATTTTGACTTAATAACTTAACCCGGTTAATTGATTTTTTTTTGGTGTTTTTTATAAATATACTTTGTCCAATTTCGTAATTTTTAAGCGTGGGTTTTCAGCCGGTATTAATCGTTTACGGAATAGGCTTACTTAACTAGACTCATTTTATGTTAATTAAAACGTTTTATTAAAAATGAGAGACGTGTAGTAGAAAAAAATTGTCTGGGCCCTTCCGAAAGAGGTGTCGGAATTAGATTATGTGGGAATGATATTTTTTTTACTTATCTTCTTGCGCCTAAACCTACGCAATAACTTACTTATTTGCATATGTGTCTAGGATCGAGAACTGCAAAAAAAAAATATATATATATATTTTTTTATTGAATATATTATTCAAATTTAATATGAAGGTGTAGGTATGTAGGGTGTCTAAAGGGTTTTCACCTATAAAAAAAAAAGAAACTAAAGCACAGGTCTTTTTCGAGAGAAATTAATTTAAATAGGTTTTTAAACTCTCAGAGGTCATTTCGTCTGACCTCCACAGATTCCAGGATTTCTATATTAAAATAAAAAGAAATTAAAAATATTAAATTATAATTTTATGTATTAAATTTAATGATTTTTCTTTCTGGATAATATTGAGTTTGTTCCATAAAGTACATACTGAATATTTGATTTTGATTTATTGAACCTGGAGTTACTCTTCAATTTAAATTTCTAAATTATTAAATTGGAAACTTTGATATTATTAATTTACTTAGCTTATTAAATTACGTAAATATCGTTAAATATTTTATTTATCTTTAAACCTTTCAAGTACTGGAGAGTAGCAACTCTCAGGGGCACTGATGAGCTTGGGTGGACACTTGTTACAAGGGTTGTATGGTCAAGTATGAGTTAGTTAAGTCATTTTAAATTCGAATTTAAAAAACAGTCGCTAGTCTTTGCAGATATCTTTTTTTTTTATCAAAATGACAAAATTATGATTTCCCCCGTCCCCCACGCTCTCTTATTGGCTGTGAGAAAAATTACCACGCCCCATTTTAGCTAGTTGAACTTTTTTAAATATTATTAATTTTTATTTTGGCAAACAAAAATCTAAAATTCCGCATAGGCGCGCTGCTATCGTGGCGTTCGAATAATTCATCGCCATGCTGAGAGAGGCTTCAGATGTAAACTTCGGTGTTAGTTATAAGCTTCTGGTTAATGTTAAGTAGGTATATTTAACATTAATAATAACCAAGAAATGTTATAATAATTTTACATATATACATACATTCTCATTCGGATAAAAATGAATTTTCTTTATTCCAACTTGCAAATGCCATCGTCACGCGGTTTCTCCTCAGACTCCCCGGTCCTAAAACGTCCATTGTTTATCTTTATCAAGTGGTCGCGTTGGGCACACACACTACTTCGTCTTCCGACTTCTTCCCTACCTTTCTCCATGCACGGTATATCTTTTAGTTTGAACAAACATTCATCCATCCCTAAAACTTCTCAAGCAAACACCAACTCGACTTTTCTCCACTCTGTGATCTTTCACTCACTGCGTATCTCAAGTCGACTTTCTGTGCACTTTGCCTTTTTTACGCTAGCTATTTAATCAAGCGTACGTCTCAATATCAACACACTATTTTCTCCAAGAAGGCGTTAAGTCTAAAAAAAAAAATAGAAGAAACTGTCGCGGGTAAGGTGACTACTACCGTCGTCCGTTTTTGCTTAATTCAAAGTGCCAAGGCTTAGGAAGATGACCTTAGGTCAGAAATGTCGAGCTTCTTTTCCCCCACTGACTGTAATGGAGTAGGCCTAAGTTTCTAAGAAACCATTAACCAAGGCTTAGGAAGATGACACTTCTGCAGAGGGAGTTTTAGGCCACAAACATTGAGATCCTATTCCACCAATATCAATTCACTATCTGTAATGGAATAGGCCTAAGTTTCCAAGAAAGTTATAAGACTATAATCATTAACTTTGTCCCCAGCTGACGCGTGATCGAGTGAGCTATGCTCTAGCAGACGATATATGAAAGGTTTTAGGATTCTTGGCATAGTATTTGTCGTTTTAAATTCGGCTATTTTAGTATTCAAAAGTCTTGGTTCACCATAAACGCGACTGGTTTTAAGTCGTCTGCTCTTGGCTTCTTGCGTCTGAGTAGGGAAAATTAGCGTACCGACGTCTGAATGGGCCTTTAGAGTTTAGGTTTTTCCATAATAGAATGTTATGGGCTTTTTTAGGGCGTCCCATCATCAATGTAATGGTCTCGAAAAGGGTAGACATCGTTTATAATTTTTTTACTTTTTAGAGATAAAATAAGACGCACCTTTCATTTCCCAGTAGGCCCAAATGAAATTTAGATTTATTTAGTTTCTCTCATGGCCAGAGATTTCGATAAAGACTTTTGGGGTCTTGTATACCGTCTTAGAGATAGGAAACCTTAATAGAAAAAAAAAATTGGAAAATATTTCTGGGATTTGCAGGTTTTCCAAGAGCCTAGTTTTCGTGTGTTTTGGAAATTAATTTTGTAGCCCCGTGCTCTCCCTCTCTCTTATAGTAAGTAGTCTTACTCGTTTTATACAGTATAAAATGGTTTCTGTACATTTTTTTCATTTGGATTCGGATAAGAAAGGAGAATTCCCCTCTACTTTTCCTTATCTATTCTTCAGTCCCAAGGTTCTTTAAAAATTCACGAACTTTTCTTAAGAGTTTTATCTCTCGCTATTTAAGTTTAGTTTGTATTTTCAATTTTGAGTTGTAGCCAAATGGTATCAATTTAAATGCAGGCGGGCTACGTGCGGTATCAGAATTTTAGATTAGAACAGTTTTCTTTTTGTGGGTTTTGGGGGAGTTTTGGGAGACGTTTTAAATATGCAAAGATTGACGTGTTCTATTTAAAAATTAATTCATTATCTTATACTATTAACTATTAGAAACTTAGGTCTGTCAGCACGTTGAAATATTTTTATTAAGTTTAGTTTTCAGGGCCGCCATTTTTAAAGATGACGGTTAGTCTAACGCAAAATACTTACCATAAAGTTAGTCTGTATTATATAGGGAAGCAATGTGATAAATATTAAGGAAATCGGTTGAAATGTAAGGAAGTTATTCCATATAGGTTTTATTTTTATATTTCTGGTCGCCATTTTTCAAGATGGCGGCGTATTTTTAAAAAATCTTTATTGGGTGTCTACTACTTACGATTAACGTCCCTGGAAAATTTCAGCCTTCTAGGGCATAGAGGCCTAGATGGATTCATTAAATTTCTAAGTTAGATTTGTTGAAAGTTTATGATAAGGGTAATTTAATTACGTAAGATTAATAATTAATGTAGGAAATTTTCATTAGTATAAACCCTTAAGCGCAATACCTGAAAACAATATTACTAGTGTTGAAAAGCTATAGCTTCGTTGAGGAAGCGGCGAGTTTAATAATTGAAAGAAAAATAATAAATGCATTTTTACGTTTACACCTCGATTCGAACATAACCCTTTTAGACTTCGAGAGAGAAGTCATTCTTCTAAGGAAGCTGAAGAGGTTTGAAAGATGGGGGATGCGTGCCAATCTTAAAAGCGTGCACGCGCTGAGTCACGAGAGTCAGAAATCCTAGGAGATAATAATAAGGACCCCGGAAGTGCATGAAAGAGAGAGAGAGGAAGAGAAATCATCCTCATCCACCTGCGGATCTCAGGTTGAATTTTCTTTCTCTCTCTCTCTCTCTCTCTGAGATGATATTGAACACCGCCGCGTTTAAGGCTTCAATGTCTTAAGTGATCTTACAGCTTCCATTCTATTAGCTTTTCATACTGAAAAATATGCAATACCGTTAAAATTAATGTAGGGGTATCCGTAGCTTAAGGATTAAGGCAATTTGAAAAGGAAGTTGAAGAAATATTGCATATTCGGGGTAGAATTATAATAAAAGGGTCATTAACAATATCTCATGGCAGATGTCTGTCTGTCTTCGTCTACCCAATCAAATTTGAACATACATACGGTTTTTAATTCTGAAATATTAAATCGCGAACCAATTAATTCATTTTGAATTTTTTTAATTATTCATTATTTCAAGGTGACTGTTACAATAGAGATAGTACTGTCGATGTCCTGTGAGATGTTTCACGTATTTAGTTCTACCATTGTTCTACATGGATCGTTCCAGAGCATTATCCTTTGTAAAACAAAAATGATTCATGGCAAATAATATCCATCTGTTATAGTTGGCGGAGCTAGTCGGAGTTAGACCTCTTTGGGGAAAACCGTTCTAACCCGGGTAGAGGAAGCGGTTACCAACTCCCATAAGGACTACTATGCATAGATGCAGGAATGCATACAGCTAATAGGAATCATCGTGCCCCCATATATACCGGGCTTGAGAACTTACTATCCCCGTCACTAATGGCGTCTTAATAACTGTCGTTTCATTGGTGGGTAGCAACGCGAGTCCCTAGCGCGCTTTAGGTTCAACGCATGCAGCGAGATGGATTATTCGCGAGGGAAACTCGGAGTGAAAATGATGTGGTACAGTTATTCCTAGTAGCTTTATGTATTCCGGATAGACTATGTTAAAACCTTGACCAGGGTTTTG
The DNA here is from genome assembly GCA_019434445.1 of Phalangium opilio. Taxonomy (NCBI): domain Eukaryota; kingdom Metazoa; phylum Arthropoda; class Arachnida; order Opiliones; family Phalangiidae; genus Phalangium; species Phalangium opilio. The sequence continues at coordinate 51,546 of JAEQBA010001899.1, forward strand.
CTATCGATTAATAGGCCTATATGAGGCTAAATCCCGAGTATTCTCGTTTTCCGGGTACACATTACATACATCCTCCATAGGACGCGTCTCTGAGCTGAAATCATTGTATCCTAGCAAAGATCATTCTTCATTCGTTCTCGTTTACGTATCTCTCTCTACCCTGCATGGTCTCTAGATGTTCCTTTGAATTTATGGAGCTGTGATATTG
>JAEQBA010001900.1:0-42957 GCA_019434445.1 Phalangium opilio
AAAAAGTTCAGACGGTCTCTATCTCTACATTAGTTTCAAAATTCACGGTTCAGGAATTCGCATTTCAGCAAAATAGTCAAAAAGTTCAGAGGTCGGTCTTACATTATTTCAAAATTCACGGTTCAGAATTCGGCATTTCAGCAAAATAGTCAAAAAAGTTCAGACGGTCTCTATCTTACATTATTTAAAATTCACGGTTCAGAATTCCGCATTTCAGCAAAATAGTCAAAAAGTTCAGACGGTCTCTATCTTACATTAATTTCAAAATTCACGGTTCAGAATTCGGCATTTCAGCAAAATAGTCAAAAAAGTTCAGACGGTCTCCATTTTCATTTTCAAAATTCACGGTTCAGAATTCAGCATTTCAGCAAAATAGTCAAAAAAGTTCAGACGGTCTCTATCTTACATTAGTTTCAAAATTCACGGTTCAGAATTCGGCATTTCAGCAAAATAGTCAAAAAGTTCAGAGGTCTCTATCTTACATTAGTTTCAAAATTCACGGTTCAGAATTCGGCATTTCGGGAAAATAGTCAAAAAAGTTCAGACGGTCTCTATCTTACATTAATTTCAAAATTCACGGTTCAGAATTCGGCATTTCAGCAAAATAGTCAAAAAAGTTCAGACGGTCTCTGTCTTACATTAATTTCAAAATTCACGGTTCAGAATTCCGCATTTCAGCAAAATAGTCAAAAAGTTCAGACGGTCTCTATCTTACATTAATTTCAAAGTTCACGGTTCAGAATTCAGCATTTCAGCAAAATAGTCAAAAAAGTTCAGACGGTCTCCATTTTACTCCATTTTCAAAATTCACGGTTCAGAATTCAGCATTTCAGCAAAATAGTCAAAAAAGTTCAGACGGTGTCTATCTTACATTAATTTCGGTTCAGAATTCGGCATTTCAGCAAGTAGTCAAAAAAGTTCAGACGGTTTCTATCTTACATTAATTTCAAAGTTCACGGTTCAGAATTCAGCATTTCAGCAAAATAGTCAAAAAGTTCAGACGGTCTCTATCGTACATTAATTTCAAAGTTCACGGTTCAGAATTCAGCATTTCAGCAAAATAGTCAAAAAAGTTCAGACGATGTCTATCTTACATTAATTTCGGTTCAGAATTCGGCATTTCAGCAAAATAGTCAAAAAACTTCAGACGTTCTCTATCTTACATTAATTTCAAAGTTCACGGTTCAGAATTCAGCATTTCAGCAAAATAGTCAAAAAAGTTCAGACGGTCTCTATCTTACATTAATTTCGGTTCAGAATTCGGCATTTCAGCAAAATAGTCGAAGAAGTTCAGACGGTCTCCATTTTCATTTTCAAAATTCACGGTTCAGAATTCAGCATTTCAGCAAAATAGTCAAAAAAGTTCAGACGGTCTCTATCTTACATTAGTTTCAAAATTCACGGTTCAGAATTCGGCATTTCAGCAAAATAGTCAAAAAAGTTCAGAGGTCTCTGTCTTACATTAGTTTCAAAATTCACGGTTCAGAATTCGGCATTTCGGCAAAATAGTTAAAAAAGTTCAGACGGTCTCTATCTTACATTAATTTTAAATTCACGGTTCAGAATTCGGCATTTCAGCAAAATAGTCAAAAACATTCTGACGGTCTCTATCTTACATTAATTTCAAAATTCACGGTTCAGAATTCGGCATTTCAGCAAAATAGTCAAAAAAGTTCAGACGGTCTCTATCTTACATTATTTTCGGTTCAGAATTCGGCATTTCAGCAAAATAGTCAAAAAGTTCAGACGGTCTCCATTTTCATGTTCAAAATTCACGGTTCAGAATTCAGCATTTCAGCAAAATAGTCAAAAAAGTTCAGACGGTCTCTATCTTACATTAGTTTCAAAATTCACGGTTCAGAATTCGGCATTTCAGCAAAATAGTCAAAAAAGTTCAGACGGTCTCTATCTTACATTATTTCGGTTCAGAATTCGGCATTTCAGCAAAATAGTCCAAAAAGTTCAGAGGTCTCTGTCTTACATTAGTTTCAAAATTCACGGTTCAGAATTCGGCATTTCGGGAAAATAGTCAAAAAAGTTCAGACGGTCTCTATCTTACATTAATTTTAAATTCACGGTTCAGAATTCGGCATTTCAGCAAAATAGTCAAAAAAGTTCAGACGGTCTCTATCTTACATTAATTTCAAAATTCACGGTTCAGAATTCGGCATTTCAGCAAAATAGTCAAAAAAGTTCAGACGGTCTCCATTTTCATTTTCAAAATTCACGGTTCAGAATTCAGCATTTCAGCAAAATAGTCAAAAAAGTTCAGACGGTCTCTATCTTACATTAGTTTCAAAATTCACGGTTCAGAATTCGGCATTTCAGCAAAATAGTCAAAAAAGTTCAGAGGTCTCTGTCTTACATTAGTTTCAAAATTCACGGTTCAGAATTCGGCATTTCGGGAAAATAGTCAAAAAAGTTCAGACGGTCTCTATCTTACATTAATTTTAAATTCACGGTTCAGAATTCGGCATTTCAGCAAAATAGTCAAAAAAGTTCTGACGGTCTCTATCTTACATTAATTTCAAATTCACGGTTCAGAATTCGGCATTTCAGCAAAATAGTCAAAAAAGTTCAGACGGTTTCCATTTTCATTTTCAAAATTCACGGTTCAGAATTCAGCATTTCAGCAAAATAGTCAAAAAAGTTCAGACGGTCTCTATCTTACATTAGTTTCAAAATTCACGGTTCAGAATTCGGCATTTCAGCAAAATAGTCCAAAAAGTTCAGAGGTCTCTGTCTTACATTAGTTTCAAAATTCACGGTTCAGAATTCGGCATTTCGGGAAAATAGTCAAAAAAGTTCAGACGGTCTCTATCTTACATTAATTTTAAATTCACGGTTCAGAATTCGGCATTTCAGCAAAATAGTCAAAAAAGTTCAGACGGTCTCTATCTTACATTAATTTCAAAATTCACGGTTCAGAATTCGGCATTTCAGCAAAATAGTCAAAAAAGTTCAGACGGTCTCTGTCTTACATTAATTTCAAAATTCACGGTTCAGAATTCCGCATTTCAGCAAAATAGTCAAAAAGTTCAGACGGTCTCTATCTTACATTAATTTCAAAGTTCACGGTTCAGAATTCAGCATTTCAGCAAAATAGTCAAAAAAGTTCAGACGGTCTCCATTTTACTCCATTTTCAAAATTCACGGTTCAGAATTCAGCATTTCAGCAAAATAGTCAAAAAGTTCAGACGGTGTCTATCTTACATTAATTTCGGTTCAGAATTCGGCATTTCAGCAAAATAGTCAAAAAAGTTCAGACGGTTTCTATCTTACATTAATTTCAAAGTTCACGGTTCAGAATTCAGCATTTCAGCAAAATAGTCAAAAAAGTTCAGACGGTTTCTATCGTACATTAATTTCAAAGTTCACGGTTCAGAATTCAGCATTTCAGCAAAATAGTCAAAAAGTTCAGACGGTCTCTATCTTACATTATTTTCGGTTCAGAATTCGGCATTTCAGAAAAATAGTCAAAAAAGTTCAGACAGTCTCTATCTTACATAAATTTCAAAGTTCACGGTTCAGAATTCAGCATTTCAGCAAAATAGTCAAAAACGTTCAGACGGTGTCTATCTTACATTAATTTCGGTTCAGAATTCGGCATTTCAGCAAAATAGTCAAAAAAGTTCAGACGGTTTCTATCTTACATTAATTTCAAAGTTCACGGTTCAGAATTCAGCATTTCAGCAAAATAGTCAAAAAAGATCAGACGGTCTCTATCTTACATTATTTTCGGTTCAGAATTCGGCATTTCAGCAAAATAGTCAAAAAAATTCAGACGGTCTCTATCTTACATTAATTTCAAAGTTCACGGTTCAGAATTCAGCATTTCAGCAAAATAGTCAAAAAAGTTCAGACGGTTTCTATCGTACATTAATTTCAAAGTTCACGGTTCAGAATTCAGCATTTCAGCAAAATAGTCAAAAAAGTTCAGACGGTATCTTACATTAATTTCAAATTTCACGGTTCAGAATTCAGCATTTCAGCAAAATAGTCAAAAAAGTTCAGACAGTTTACGGTTTGGTAGGATCGGAGAATTTTATAGTAGGAATTCTACTATTTTCAGCAGTTCAGACATTCAGCAGATTAGTCGATCCCTGTTATGAGTAGTAATAGCATGTAATAAATAGTAACAATCGCACGTAAAAAATAATAATTGAGAAAAACAAAGTGCATGATAGTAAATATTAATTGAGAAAAACAAAGTGCATGATAATAAATATTAATTGAGAAAAACAAAGTGCATGATAATAAATATTAATTGAGAAAAACAAAGTGCATGATAATAAATATTAATTGAGAAAAACAAAGTGCATACCAAATTGAGAAAATACGAAATTAAACACAACAAGCAATTATATATTTAACCGGGCTTTTATGCCAAATTAAGGGCGTTATGAATAGTAATAGCATGTAGTAAATAGTAACAATCGCACGTAATAAATCAGAATTGAGAAAAACAAAGTGCGTGATAATAACAAAGTGCATGATAATAAATAATAATTGAGAAAAAGAAAGCGCATGCCAAATTGAGCAAATACAAAATAAAACACAAGAAGCAATTAACCAATTATATAAGTGCATGATCATAAATAATAATTGAGAAAAAGAAAGCGCATGCCAAATTGAGCAAATACAAAATAAAACACAAGAAGCAATTAACCAATTATATAAGTGCATGATCATAAATAATAATTGAGAAAAAGAAAGCGCATGCCAAATTGAGCAAATACAAAATAAAACACAAGAAGCAATTAACCAATTATATAAGTGCATGATCATAAATAATAATTGAGAAAAAGAAAGCGCATGCCAAATTGAGCAAATACAAAATAAAACACAAGAAGCAATTAACCAATTATATAAGTGCATGATCATAAATAATAATTGAGAAAAAGAAAGCGCATGCCAAATTGAGCAAATACAAAATAAAACACAAGAAGCAATTAACCAATTATATAAGTGCATGATCATAAATAATAATTGAGAAAAAGAAAGCGCATGCCAAATTGAGCAAATACAAAATAAAACATTACAAGCAAAAAAGTACATTCAAATTAACACATGATAGGTTATTTAAGTGCGTCGATTTCCTCCCTGGCTATTACTCACTAAAAGTTTAAGAACCTCTGTTTGGGCATTCATTGCGTCGGTTTGAGCCTTCCAGGCCTCAGTGTGAGCCATCATTGCTGCAGTGTTGGCATTCAAGGCTGAAGTATGGGCCGCCATGAACTCAGCTTGGGTTTTTAGGGCCTCTGCCCTTATGTGGTGCTTTTCATCCTTGTATGTAGCCATGCGTTTCATGGTGGACGTTTGCTGCCTCTCCTCCTCCAATAACGCCTTAGCGGTACAAGTCATGTCGTCCCTGAAGGTACGCTTTCGACCTCGCATGCTTGGCAATTCAGCTAAAAAAACGCAACGTTAAGTTCTCATGATCCATGCCCATGACACGCAAACAGCTGGTGCAGTAAGGAGATGATAGACACACTCTGGGACCGTCCATAAACTACGTCACACTCTTATGGGGGGAGGGGGTTTGTAAGTTTGTGACGGTGCGTGACGAGGGGGAGGGAGGGGTCCATCAATGCGTGACGTCACATTTAAAAATTAATTTTATTACGAAGTCAGTAAGAGATCGATTGACCATTTTTTATAAAAGAAAAAAAAAACAAAGTTTCAAAGTCCACCGTGAGACCGACCTCTACAATAATTTAACAAAATTTTATTCTATCATCGCTTAAATAGTAGAAACTGTAAGCTAAGATCACATACTTACTCTTGACGTGTAGTCAATTTAAGCAGCGCATTTAAAATAAAGAGACCCGTTCACTGCAGAACTAAATACACGTACGCATAAGGACTTCTAAATGTAGTGTCAGCTTAAACTCTTAAATGTCACTGTTTATTCACCACTAGCATTAGCAAGGATGAATCGGATCCTCCATCGGAAGTAAATGGTATCGTTTCTTTCGCACATTTTTAAAATCTGAATACCAAGCTCGATTAGCCTAAGATTTTCATGTGACAATGTCGAAAACTATTAAGTGTGCCCCTTTATCTAAGCTTTGTGGAAAATATGGAAGGTTATAAAAAGCACATCCAAACAATAAAGTTTTATAGTTCAATCAGAGGCAAACGATATTTTTAAAAGCTTAAAATGGAAATGAACTTTGACTTTCAAGTCGAGGAAAAAATTTCTGAGTGGAAAAGAAGAAAGAATCTCTTTTTAAATTAATCAAATTAAATTGGTAAATTAAGACAAATCATAGTCCGTTGGGGGGGGTTAAAGAAATGTGACGAGGGGAGGGGTCTGAGAAAACGTGACAAAGCGTGATCTGGGGGGACGGGGGGGTCAGAAAATGGCATTTTTTGCGTGACGTAGTTTATGGACGGTCCCTCTGTGTAAGGCATATATTACTTCACTGGGAATACCTTAATCGAACTGATTACTTTGCAGGTGAAAATCGCCTATTTCAATCAATAATTGGTACACCCTGAAACATCCCCTTATGTTGCAATACACAAAATGGGTGCTATGACCGTAGTACAGTGGGGTTTATGGGCGAATTGGCGTCAAAGATGTTGTATAACGGATAACGTTGTGGCCTAATATGATCCGAGTTTTTGACCTATGCCTGCCATAGAATAGTTTCGACTCAAAATGTGAGATAGAATGTACTATACTTCGGTTCAACCACCGATGTTGTAGCACCCAGTATAACTTACATATCGACCCATTAATAGCTCGTGCCGCAAAGTATACAAAAAGTGTGTCATGGTAATGACCATAAGACTACTTACAAGAGGCGTTTGGAAGGGGTGATTCTCCATCACTGGCGAGCACAATAAGCTGCGGAGGGGGCGTGGAGCACCTCGGCTCAGGGTGTTCCGTTTGAGGTTCGTCAACATCTTTGGTATGGTGAAATAATTACTATTTTGAGCCGAACGTTTAATACTTCATCTTACCTAAGGAGCCAAAAATGGCTTGTACATCTCCAGAGGTTTCGTCAAATTGCACTTTAAAGAAAAGAATACTATTTAGTATTTAGGTTGACAATGGGTACGTAATAAAATTATGTTAATAGAGTTTGGAAGATATCTGACATACAGGAATTGTTTCCATCTCCTACAGGGCCAGCCTCAAGGGAATCAAAATCTATATAGTCGTAGTGACTACATAACAATCAAATCATTATTATTCCAGTTGTTCAGGAAGTCATGTGACTAATAAGGTAAGAGACGTTTAAGTCCAACCCACCTTTCCGTCGATTCTTGGTGGACTATTCCACTAGAAGGCGTAATGGCACAAGATCTGTGAAATTATTCAGTTTTAAAGGGAGAGTGAAAATGAAGCAAAACAGATTTTTAAATCGTTTCTATCTGCCCTGACTATACAGCCCCGAATGATTTCAAATTACGTTGACAATTCATTTCTATTTTCAAATTATCACCTACAAGCAATCGCATAACGCCCTGCCTTTTTGTAAAACCAAAATTCCTGTGGCATGCTCCATGACGAATGAAATCTAGCGTGTCATTTGATAAAATGCGCAAGATGTCTATGTCGTGGCGCACGACATAGAGCATGCCACTTGCATTGTGCTAACAAGCAGGCAGGGCGTTATGGGATTGGTCAAAACAGCTTAATGTTCAGTGTGGAGTGCGGCTCAATCGAAGAACCCCTTCGTGTGTGAGATGGGCTGAATGATTGGTGGCACCCCTACACGCGGCGAGGTAAACTCAACTATTACTAATCCCATGTTGAAACTCCAAGTTAAACACCATAGCGCGCGGTCAGTACTTGGGAGGGAGACAACGCGGGGCACCACATAATATTCACCCTATCACAAACACGAAGAGGAAGTTGAAATTGTCATCTCAGACTGTAGCAACATCCGCCTCGAATTACTTTGTCTAGGTCGGAGGTGCTAATTTGAAATTGTCAAAGACATCTCAAAAGTAAAATTGAATTTTAATATCATTCGTAGGTATTTCTTGGATGTTTCACTATGCATATTGGAATTCTAATTAGTAGATGTTAAAGAATCAATGAAAAATGACATGATGTCCCTATTCACCCTCCCTTTAAAGGTTCATATTGAAAGTGCAGGGCAAAACATTGAAGCGACGTTAACACTCAAATTGTTTTTGAGAATGTCTAATCCATTGTGCAACAAAATTGTTGCATTTCCCATTAAAAAAACCTCTATGGTGTACCCTATCAGTAAGAACATACAGTTGGACCTTAGAAACACGATTTCAAAGTGACTTCCTTACTATACACGAATATTATGTTACATAGGACTAAAGTTATTCGTTTATAGGATTCTAGGACCATTCTTGGATGGAATTGTGCAGCTGCCTTGCCTTTTGTTAGTTTCTTTTACAATACGGAGGTGACGCTTTTAAATTTTAAAATAATGTACAGTTTTCATTACATTATAAATCATTATGGGACAAATTCAAATAGGGCGTATGGGACCATTAGGCTCTTTGCGCTGTAATGTTTTGGATACTTACACAACTGGACTAGGTAATGAAGTTCTGTGTGTCTCACTGCACATGTAAATATAAATTAAAAATTGTTAGTCGACAAACGTATGAGCAATGCAGTATTCAACAATAAAACTAAAAGATTCCTGGGGACCTCTGACGCAAGGTTAGGCCACAAACAATAATAAATGAAACATTGGAAGGGTATAATTTGACTCTTTGTATGTCCAAGGTGTTCGGGTTTTGAGTATCAAAGCTCATGACGGGGAAGCGCGTGGGAGCGACAATTCTCTACAATGGCATCCATAACACTGGTTCTCTTATGCTCTTCTTGGAATTAGAATGGCTAATAGAAATTATTATTTCGTTATAAACAGAGTGTAAACCATGTTTAGCCAACATATTTGATGAAACGCAATAAAACATTAACAAGGACTGTTTGTAACATAACAAACACCAGGGAGTACATAAATGCACAACTGTATGATATAAGGGACTTTCCGACGTAATGGTTTTACCATTTTTCTACTGTGCATTTTGTATCAATATCTAATTACGTACGTTTCAGGCAATGGCTGGTATTGAGGAGCCGAGGATGGTCCAGACGCGGACTCTTCAAAGTGGTAATCGTCCAACTCAAAACCGCCTTTAATTCCTTTCATTGAAGACGTCGGAATTAATGCAGCTACCGGGACTCAGTAGGTTTGAGTTCCCTTGCTTTGCTACTTCCTCCACCAGTAGCGAACAGTACTTTTTAAGGCCTGCCACTTTCTTTTTACTTCTTCGCCCGTTCTATCATGCCCACTAACTTCATTGACCCTGTCCGCTATAGTTTGCCACATCTTACGCCTTTCCTCTTGGGACTTGCCATACTGATTTATTAAAAGTAAGGGCACAGCCTCCAGTTGGGTTATTAGGCATTCCATCTCGTCATTAGAATCAGCAACCTTTCTTAATTTAGGTGCCATTGCTCGTACATATAAATAATAACGCTAGAATATATCAGAAATGTATTGGCTAACGAATAAACAGATTATCAATTTATGTATATTTTATTTATTCATTTCACAATTTGGTCGGTAAGCCTACGACATGAACATCCATAAAGAAGATGAAATTAAGATTAGCATTTTAAATATTAGTATAGTACATGGTTACATTGATTTAACCATTTGGTCGGAAGACTACGACGTGAACATAAAGAAGACGATATTAAGATTAACATTTTCATTATTTTTGTAGTACATGGTTACATTTATTTAACAATTTGGTCGGTAAGCCTACGATGTGAACATAAAGAAGACGATATTAAGATTAACATTTTCATTATTACTGTAGTACATGGTTACAATAAACATTACCTTTGTTGTCAAACGTTGTTTGCAGTCACGTGCGATGATCAAAAACAAATTCCAAGTCCGAGATTATCGGTGGTTCAGGCACTAGATCAGGAAGTGTTGACGAGGCGCAGAATACCTTAAAAGCTAGGTCAAAGGTTATTGCACTGACCTTTCACAGTAATTTACACTTTTAACTGACCTTGCACGGAAATATAGTTCCGATTGCGTGGGAAACTGAACTGAACCAGAATCAGGTTTTTCTTCCTCTTCTCAAAATCCAACCACAACCGTTATGTGAAAACGGGTCATAACCGCCATCGCCAATTAAAAGGCTCAAGTTTGATTTGGATTGACCAATGAGCGAGCTTAGGAGAGGTAGGAGGAGATTTCTTTGGCAGCTGAATTCGGCTGCTGGCCTGCCATTTTTGTTTCCCCTAGATCAAGCTTCGCGTTTGCTCCGCACGGTGGCACTAGTGAAACTTTTCGTTCTAGGCGAGGAATCTGGCAGCCCTGAACTAGGGAAATTTTGGTCCAAAAAGGGAAATTTTAAGGGTTAGAAAGGGAAAATTCATTTTTCTCACCTGGCATCACTGCTTTGAACGTTTAACGGCTGTGGAAGATTTCTTCTGCTTTTTGTGAATGGCAATTGAAAACTTATTGTTCGAAATAAGTAATATTTTTGAATTTTGTAACCATAGTTGTCATTTTACTATTAGGCCTATTAATTTACCACTAATTATAGTTTATTTTCAGAATTAATTTCAAGTAATTATTTCTTTGAACGGGTAGTTTTGTCATATATTATTATTTGTTAGGTCTATTTACGCGTAAACTAAGATTGTTTTCAGGATATCTAACAAGTCATGAACTAAGTTAGGACATTTTCAACGGTCTGAAATCAAAATTCACTTTGTGCCGTTTTACTCGGCTGTTATACAAATACGAGAGAGTTCAGAAATGGCATCTAATGTGAAAGAAATATCAGCCGAAAAGATGAGAAGGCTACGTTTGAATCCAGAACAAAGAGAAAGAGAAAAAGCACAAAGACTTGAGAGATATGCGGCAAGAAAGAAGCGAGAGAGGCAGTTGGTGTTAGAATCTCCTCCTAGTCAGGGCCCTTCCACCAGTCAAAGTTCTTTCACTCTGAAGGACCCATCAGCTTCAGAAATGGCATCTAATGTGAAACAAACATCAGCCGAAAAGATGAGAAGGCTACGTTTGAATCCAGAATACAGAGAAAGAGAAAAAGCACAAAGACTAGAGAGATATGCTGCCAAAAAGAAGCGAGAGAGGCAGTTGGTGTTAGAATCTCCTCCTAGTCAGGGCCCTTCTACCAGTCAAAGTTCTTTAATTCTTCAGAACCCATCAACTAGTCAGAGTTCTTTAACTCTGCAGGACCCATCAACCAGTCAGAGTTCTTTAACTCTGCAGGACCCATCAACTAGTCAGAGTTCTTTAACTCTGCAGGACCCATCAAATAGCCAGAGTTCTTTAACTCTGCAGGACCCATCAACTAGTCAGAGTTCTTTAACTCAGCAGGAACCATCAACTAGTGTGGGCTTTACTTGTCAGGAACCATCAACTAGTGTGGGCTTTACTTGTCAGGAACCATCAACTAGTGTGGGCTTTACTTGTCAGGAACCATCAACTAGTGTGGGCTTTACTTGTCAGGACCCATCAGCTGGTCAGCATCCTTTAGCTTCAGTTGTGGATCAGAAAACTAATAACATGCAAAATTATCTTTTGAAACGGAGACAAAAGCGCACAGATTCAAATTATGCTCAATCTGAGTTAGAAACGGATAATCTTTCCAGGAAGAAAAGAAGAGAAAATATGGATTATGCTAAGGCGGAAATTCAGAGAGATAATTCTACAAGGCAAATTAGGCGTGAAAATTTTGTGTACTGTGAAGCCGAAAACCAGAGAAGTAGTAGGAAAGTACCGATTTGGGGACACTGGTGTCGTGCCAGATCTGGCACATGATCTGGCACCAATAAATATGGCGTCAATGAATCAGACATGGCACCAGTAAATATGGCGTCGATGAATCAGACATGGCACCAGTAAATATGGCGTCGATGAATCAAACATGGCACCAGTAAAAATGGCGTCAATGAATCAAACATGGCACCAGTAAATATGGCGTCAATGAATCAGACATGGCGTCCACCGCATCTTTCGGACAATCTTCTTGTGAATCAAACATGGCGTCACATTTTTCACCCAATATTGTTGTGACGTCAGTGAAACGTACATGACGTGTCACAGTCTTCCTATAGCGTCAGTGAATCAGGCACCCTCCTCTTAATGGGAACATCTTAAACTGTAATTAAGTACACACGCAGGTTCGAATGTCTTAAATTTAACGGGGGAAAATGTTAGGCTTAAGCGTAATATTCGACAACGTGGCCCGTGTGGTAAATAACCCTTGTCATACACGTGGTTTAAACGCCATGTTCACTATAAGAACATGATTGATCTAAAAAGAGCGCCATGTTTACATGGTCAGAGCCCAGAATGTCACGTGACATTAAAGTATAAAAGACGAGGACGGTTTAAAAATAAGCCAGAGTTAATGTGTTTCTAATTTTTTGGTTGTCTTATCTTAAATCTTATAACACCCATAAAATATTAATTTAGTTAATTTTTATTATTAAAAACATAAAATTTCTCTTATCATAATATATTATTATTTGAACTGATAAGGGAAATAAACCATGTTCAAAACTCTGTCTCACAGTGCCAACAGTAAAGCGAACTTTCGATCTGATAAGAGAACCAATAATCATTCTGAAATGATAATGATAAAAGCATATGCCTCGATTTATCCATTCATTCACATACATGCCGAGGAAATGAACAAATATTTGATCTTCCTAAAAGTAAGGATAAAAAGTAAGTAGAAAAGACGGCAATTGTATCTCCTAAACACAAACAAAATCAAATTCAAACCATACTAAACAATGATAAAAGGGTAAAACTCATTTCAAAATCATCGGTAAATTTCCTCCGAGCGTGAGCAAGCAAAGGTTAAATTGATAAGTGCTGAAGTGAACTAATTTCAGAAATATGGCGGGTAGACTTTCGAACTACCCACGCTTTAGTCCATGCGTTTAATTCATTTCTAAAGTCAACATGATTAGAGAAAACTTTCCTATTAGTGTTCAAACCTTCCCTATTATTGTTCATACTTTCCCTATTAATGTTCCCATCCCGATATGAACACCAGATACTAGTGTAGTCGTCCTTAAAACAATGTTTTGATACTAATAAACCTACTTTCTATTGATTAAAGACATTTATTCCGATAGCACCGTATCATAAATATCTTTATCATGTTTATACATGGAGCAAATATCGGATATCATAATAAAGCGGAATCAAATTAAATCAAATACCCTCTATTCTATTTGGTGAATCTATGGATAAAAATATTTGTAAGATAAAGCAAGATACAGATCTTGGATTCTATCCCTAAGCACTTAGTCAAAAGTGTATCGAAATGGGAAAATATGCGATTTAAAGTGTTGTGAACCTACCAAACTAAAATAAAAAGTGGTGGAAAATAATTGAAAAGATAAACAAAATACTATTTAAAGTGATGGAGAATGATAGAAAAGATAAACAAAATACTATTTAAAGTGATGGAGAATGATAGAAAAGATGACGAGAATAATACTGAAAGCTACACTATTTCTGTTCAGAGTTTCACTATTTCTGTTCGGTGTTTCACTATTTCTGTTCGGTGTTTCACTATTTCTGTTCGGTGTTTCACTATTTCTGTTCGGTGTTTCACTATTTCTGTTCGGTGTTTCACTATTTCTGTTCGGTGTTTCACTATTTCTGTTCGGTGTTTCACTATTTCTGTTCGGTGTTTCACTATTTCTGTTCGGTGTTTCACTATTTCTGTTCGGTATTTCACTATTTCTGTTCGGTGTTTCACTATTTCTGTTCGGCGTTTCACTATTTCTGTTCGTCGTTTCACTATTTTTGTTCGGCGTTTCACTATTTCTGTTCGGCGTTTCACTATTTCTGTTCGGCGTTTCACTATTTCTGTTCTGTGTTTCACTATTTTTGTTCGGAGTTTCACTATTTCTGTTCGGCGTTTCACTATTTCTGTTCGGTGTTTCACTATTTCTGTTCAGTGTTTCACTATTTCTGTTCGGTGTTTCACTATTTCTGTTCAGAGTTTCACTATTTCTGTTCAGTGTTTCACTATTTCTGTTCACACCTTTCCTATTACTGTTCATTCCTTTCCAATTACTGTTCACACCTTTCCTATTACTGTTCACACCTTTCCAATTACTGTTCACACCTTTCCAATTACTGTTCACACCTTTCCTATTACTGTTCGTACCTTTCCTATTACTGTTCACACCTCTCCTATTACTTTTCATACGTTTCCTATTACTGTTTATACGTTTCCTATTACTGTTCATACCTTTCCTATTACTGTTCATAACTTTCCTATTTCTGATCATACCTTTCCTATTACTGTTCACACCTCTCCCATTACTTTTCATACGTTTCCTATTACTGTTCACACCTTTCCTATTACTGTTCAAACGTTTGTTATTTATATTCAAACGTTTGTTATTTTTATTCAAACCTCTGTTATATTTATTTAAAACTTTGTTATTTTCACTCAAACCTTTGTTATTCCTGTTCAAACCTTTGTTATTTCTGTTCAAACTTTTCTTATTTCTGTTTTAAAACTTTTAAATTTTTCGTTCCTTTGCTTAATGTTTCCTTCATATACTATATTTTCAAATTATCTAGTTAATGATTCCTTCATCTGATAAATTTGCCCGTCATCTGCTTAATATTTCTTATTATTCTTAACTTTTCCTTTTACTATTCAAAAATTTCGAATTGCTGTTCAAATAATTAAAAAAAAACCTTATTTGTAGCTAAACCTTTGTTAATGACTGTTCAAATTTTTTTTGTTCAAACCCTTGTTATTTTGTTCGAACTTTTGTTAATGACTGTTCAAAATTTTCTTATTTCTGTTCAAAGTTTCACTATTTCTGTTCAAAGTTTTACTATTTCTGTTCAAAGTTTCACTCTTTCTGTTCAAAGTTTCACTCTTTCTGTTCAAAGTTTCACTCTTTATGTTCAAAGTTTCACTATTTCTGTTCAAAGTTTCAATCTTTATGTTCAAAGTTTCACTCTTTATGTTCAAAGTTTCACTCTTTATGTTCAAAGTTTCCCTATTGTTCAAAGTTTCCCTATTGTTCAAATTTTCACTATTTATGTTCAAAGTTTCACTATTTATGTTCAAAGTTTCACTCTTTCTGTTTAAAGTTTCAGTCTTTATGTTCAAAGTTTCACTCTTTATATTCAAAGTTTCACTCTGTATGTTCAAAGTTTCACTCTTTATGTTCAAAGTTTCACTCTTTATGTTCAAAGTTTCCCTATTGTTCAAATTTTCACTATTCATGTTTAAAGTTTCACTATTTATGTTTAAAGTTTCACTATTTATGTTTTAAGTTTCACTATTTATGTTCAAAGTTTTACTATTTATGTTCAAAGTTTTACTATTTATGTTCAAAGTTTACTATTTATGTTCAAAGTTTTATTCATTATGTTCAAAGTTTCACTCTTTATGTTCAAAGTTTCACTCTTTATGTTCAAAGTTTCACTCTTTATGTCCAAAGTTTCCCTATTGTTCAAATTTTCACTATTCATGTTTAAAGTTTCACTATTTATGTTTAAAGTTTCACTATTTATGTTTCAAGTTTTACTATTTATGTTGAAAGTTTTACTATTTATGTTCAAAGTTTTACTATTTATGTTCAATTTTTCCCTGTTTCTGTTCAGACATTTCCTATTTCAGCTGAAACGGTTTTTTATTACTGTTCAAACTTTTGTTATTTCTGCTGATACGTTTTTTATTTCTTTTCAAACTTTTGTTGTTCCTACTGAAACGTTTCAAACTTTTCTTATTTTGTTGCAAGTTTATTTATTCTTTTTCGCCAAGCTTTTCATGTTTCTGTTCAAATTTTTATTATTTCGGCGATTAAATTACTTTTTCCGAATTCCGAAATCTACATCGCTTTACTAATTTCTATGGTTTTGAAATCAAATTTCAAAGTTCCATATCCAAAATTCCCATGTGATATAAATGTGATGAATACCTTATTACCTAGTAATGTATGAATTCCTAGAATATAAACGTCTTACTCTTAATCGGAATACATTAATTCATGATTTTAAATTACTTTAGTATTGTGAGATTTAGAACTCTAGATAAATCCAACTGCAAAAGTTTATATGGAAAACGAATTTTCAAGGTGAATGATAACGTAGCCTAAAACGGATGATTTCGAAGTTCAGACTAAATAACAGAAAATCAATGAAACACCATCTCCCCATTAACATTAATTTATGTTTTGATATTATTGCAGTTTGGTTTCTAATAAGTTTATAGGTATTTACGTAACAGAAAACGTTTTCAAATGACAGAATTGCGATTAAGTTTTCTTCACAGGGAACTAAAAAAGTGGTTTGAAAGTGACATGAAGTGTCTATAATTCATTTTAAAGTATCGGCAAAACCAGATGGACAGGCGTAGGTTCCCGCGGCGCGTGTTTTATTAGGCGGCCCCCTCCTGGTCATTGTCTATTGAACCTACGCCTCTCCATCTGGTTTTGCATTGGAGTTTTTCAGTTCCAAATTGGTTAAATTTATAAAAATATTAAACACATTACTTACAATCGTACTTTTGTCACTACATGAACGTTCAACTGCTTTTTAGTTCCTTTGAATGTGATTTGAACCACATTTTAGTAGTTTAACAAAACTTTGATCCCCTTTCTTAAGGCCCGTTTTCAATCAAGCTTTTTTGATCGAAAACGCAAGCTTTTGCTTGAAAAATCACAGCAAAACGCAAAAGCAAAATATTTAGCCGTTTTCAACCGCGCTTGAGCCGAAGCTTTAAGCTTTCATTGGCACCGCTTTTGCTTGAATGTCTGTTCCAGCAGCTTTCTATCCAGCGTAGATAGTTGCTGTAACTTTTTGCTTTCAAGCGCGATGGACGTTTATAATCTCTATACGTCACAGTTTAGTTGTCCAATAGAAATTCACCAATATTTTTGCCTCGGAGTGTGTGTCGACTGCTCGTCTTTTCGACTCGGTGAAACCGTGGGTGACTTTAGGGATTTAATTTTACTCCCCTGAATTTATTTTAATTAAAAATGCCAACAAAAAAAGAAATAAAAGAAATACTAAGATTAGAAAGAGAGGCAGCGAAAAAGGTGGCCGCTACTGAAAAGGAATCGCTTATTGACTTGGTACGTCAAAAACCAAACTTATGGAACCGAGGGTTAACGGTTTATAAAGACCGAGACCTCGCTGAACAATCTTGGAAAGAAATAGGAGTGGAATTAAACTTAAAGAGTGAGTACAAAAAATGCATTATTTAGCTAATTTGTATGTACTTTTGCTAAAATGTACAATTTATCAGAGGATGATTGTAAGAAAAAATGGAAAATCTTATTTGACCAGTTCAGAATTCATTACCACACAGTAACAGCTTCCAAGAGTGGCCAGGAAGTAGATGAATCTGTGTTTGACTCTGTTAACTGGCCATTTTTCAAGAGGATGCTGTTTTTAAAAGATGTTGTTAAGAGAAGAGAGTAAGTGTATTTGCCTTGGAAACGTAAAGGTCTCAGAACTATTGAGGGAATGGGTTGGACCTATTGTACCCCGTAAAAGGATTTAAAATATTTACATTTTATTTTGAGCCTACTTTTTGGCACTAGAAGGTCTTTCTAAAACCTAACTGTAAGTAATTTATACACTATAGTACAACTTCGAATTTCTCATCGTTGGACGAATCATCCAGCACAAACCTTGACGATAACAATCGTACAGATGAACAGAACAATCATACCGATAAGGAAGATTCATCATGTGCGCAAAACTCCAAAGAGGTGACAGGAGCACATACATTCACGTGTACAGTTATGGGCAAGGAATTTACAATAAATGAAGAAATATTGGAACCTGACGATGGCGGCGGCCAATTGGAAGAATCAAATACCACTATTACAAACTTGGATGACCCATCTCCTTGTACCTCTAAAGGGACAGAGGGAACATCTAGTGAATCTTCCAACACCCCTGCATCCAAAATATCACTCGCCAAAAGAAAACTTATCCACGAAAGAGCTGAGAAACCCAAAAAAAAGAAGGAACCTCAATCAATCCCACCATCTTCCATTCTAGAAGCGTTGGCTCATTGCAACAAGTGAATATTTATGGATTTAATATACTGAGTAAATTTTAAGTAACTTTATTAAATAAATTTTTATAGAGAACTAAATAAACCCGACGACTCCGCGTGTGCATTTGCGGACTATGCAGCTTCTCTGATTAGAGAAGTTGATCCAAGAAAGAGAAGGCGATGTGAAAGAGACGTCATCGACACCATTCTGAAATACATAGAGGATTGTGATTAATATGAAACAAAGTTCCAATTATTCTGCTTCGTACCAATAAATATTACCCATTTTATTTATTTGTTGTGTTTGTTCTTTTCACGCCCACCAAATCCCACTGCCAGTCAACAGAACCTATCCCTTCAAAATAATTTACATAATTGTCTCTAATGGCAGCAACTTCTCTTCCGTAATTTCGCGCTGTTGTGGCTTTTGGTTGCTGAAGTCCTTCTGACGGATGATTTTTAAGTTGATCATGCCATTTTCCGTTTACAATACATCCAGTTTTTTGGTCTACAGAATCCGCAAAGTCCATTGGGCAATAAATTTTTTGTTCCATAGCTTCTTCGTCAATCATTAAAAAATTATGTAGCACAACACAAGCTCTAATAACTTTGTCGACGTTAGATGGCTTTAACATTAGAGGTCTACGGAAAACTCTCCAACGTGTGGCTAAAATACCGAAGGCATTTTCACTACACCTCCTATATAATTTGGCTCTGAACAATAATTTAGAAGAATAAAGTCACATTGTCATTTCAAACTTGGAATCGTAACCCAAAAATCAGGACTCGCACAGCCCTGATTTCAAGCTTCTTTCAAACCTACCTAGCTCTGCTTAAACGATAATTAAAAATAATTTGAGAATTCGTGAGGCGACCTTCTCGGGAATATGGTTTCATGAAATTCTTTAAAAGTTGGAAAGCATCATCTCCAACAAGCACGTGGGGAGAAGAAACGTCCGTCTTTGGTAGAAACACTGGTGGAGGAAGTCCAGCTTTATTGCTTTCAACAGCTTGTCCAAATGAGGAAGACTTAAAATTCCACCATCAGAATGTGAACCGTATCCTCCAATATCCACAACTAAAAATCTATATTTCGCGTCCACAACAGCCATCAAAACAATCGAGTTGAAGCCCTATCAATAAGAAATAAATTAAATGTCACTGGTGTCAGGTGACTATCATATAGCCCAAGGGGGCATATGATGCGTTCTAAATGGTTAAATCAAGATAATTATCACTTACTTTGTAATTATAATACAATGTTCCACTGTTTGATGGTTGTTGTATCATGACATGCTTGCCATCTACGGCACCGCAGCATGTTGGATAATTCCACCGTGTTCGATAATCGGCTTCAGCCATCTTCCAAGTCTCTTCAGTAGGTTGCTAAATATTTAATATTATTAAAAATATTCTCTGAAATACATGATACTCAGAAGAAAGTTTACCAGTAAATACAAAGGTTGCAGAACCTCCCAAAGTGCCTGACATGTTTCTTTAATAATGTTATGGGTGGTAGTTTTTCCTAGACGAAAAGCATACGCCATGGAATCAAACCCGTCACCAGTTGACAAGAAACTATAAAGTTAAATATTTTAATTGACAACATTCACTTTATAGAATGGATTATAAATCTAGTAAAATGTTCACCGTAACGTTAAAGCGAGTCTCTCCCCTGGAGATATTGGTTTTCGACCAGGAGGATTTTTTTGTATATGAGGCCCTACCAATTTCAAAAGTTTATCAAATAAACTTGGTTCCATTCTCGTAAAGTTTGCAAATTTCTTGTGATCAGTTTCCCTCATTGTTTTCACCTGATCAAAGGATTGGTAAATCAGGACTATATGAATACATTTCGACCAAGAATTTGACGAATATAATTACCAAAGTCCGGTAGTGGCCTTCCGTTTGTCGCTTTCTCCAAATAGGGTGAACCCACCACCTTTTCCGCTTGTATTTTCTCTTGGCGTTTAAGGTAATTTGGTAATACAATTGAATTAATAACAATTGTTTTCTCATCAAAATACGCCGTCTTCTCGAGCTGACCGCCATATTTGTTTATAGTTTTTGTTTTGGTACCCACCCACTATCACGTGATATCGGTAACCACACCGTTTAAAGCTTTGCGCGACCAGTTTGAAAACGGTTAGTATTTTCGCAGTTTGCTTTTTTCTCTCGCGGTAGCGCGCCGATTGAAAATCGCGCTTTTTTGGCACTTCAATCAAAAGCTAAAAGCGTCGATATTTTCCTTGATTGAAAACGAGCCTTAAGTCGTATTAGTTCGCTTTCAATCGAATGCTTTCATTTCACATCAGTTTCATCTGAATTTTAGTAGATTAACAACACTTTCGACCTCTTTTTCGTCATTCAACTTCATTATCTGTTTTATAATAGTCATATATTAACAATATCGGATATATTTAAGTCGAATAACGAAACGTTTACTAAACATTTAGCGAAACTTTAACGAATTTTTAGTGTCTTGATGATACTTTAAAATGAATTATATACACTTCATGTCACTTTCAACCACTTTTTTAGTTCCCTGTGAAGAAAACTTAATCGCAATTCTGTCATTTGAAAACGATTTCTGTTACGTAAATACCTATAAACTTATTAGAAACCGAACTGCTATAATATCAAAACATAAATTAATGTTAATGGGGAGATGGTGTTTCATTGATTTTCTGTTATTTAGTCTGAACTTCGAAATCATCCGTTTTACGCTACGTTATCATTCACCTTGAAAATTCGTTTTCCATATAAACTTTTGCAGTTGGATTAGGAATTTATCTAGAGTTCTAAATCTCACAAAACTAAAGTAATTTAAAATCATGAATTAATGTATTCCGATTAAGAGTAAGACGTTTATATTCTGGGAATTCATACATTACTAGGTAATAAGGTATTCATCACATTTATATCACATGGGAATTTTGGATATGGAACTTTGAAATTCGATTTCAAAACCATAGAAATTAGTAAAGCGATGTAGAATTTCGGAAAAAGTAATTTTAATCGCCGAAATAATAAAAATTAGAACAGAAACATGAAAAGCTTGGCGAAAAAGAATAAATAAACTTGCAACAAAATAAGAAAAGTTTGAAACGTTTCAGTAGGAACAACAAAAGTTTGAAAAGAATAAAAAACGTATCAGCAGAAATAACAAAAGTTTGAACAGTAATAAAAAACCGTTTCAGCAGAAACAGTAAATGTCTGAACAGAAACAGGGAAAAATTTAACATAAATAGTAAAACTTTGAACATAAATAGTAAAACTTTGAACATAAATAGTAAAACTTTGAACATAAATAGTGAAACTTAAAACATAAATAGTGAAACATTAAACATAAATAGTGAAACTTTAAACATAAATAGTGAAACTTAAAACATAAATAGTGAAACTTTAAACATAAATAGTGAAACTTTAAACATAAATAGTGAAACTTAAAACATAAATAGTGCAACTTTGAACATAAAGAGTGAAACTTTGAATATAAAGAGTGAAACTTTGAACATAAAGACTGAAACTTTAAACAGAAAGAGTGAAACTTTGAACATAAAGACTGAAACTTTAAACAGAAAGAGTGAAACTTTGAACATAAATAGTGAAAATTTGAACAATAGGGAAACTTTGAACATAAAGAGTGAAACTTTGAACATAAAGAGTGAAACTTTGAACATAAAGAGTGAAACTTTGAACATAAAGAGTGAAACTTTGAACAGAAATAGTAAAACTTTGAACAGAAATAGTGAAACTTTGAACAGAAATAAGAAAATTTTGAACAGTCATTAACAAAAGTTCGAACAAAATAACAAGGGTTTGAACCAAAAAAAATTTTTGAACAGTCATTAACAAAGGTTTAGCTACAAATAAGGTTTTTTTTAATTATTTGAACAGCAATTCGAAATTTTTGAATAGTAAAAGGAAAAGTTAAGAATAATAAGAAATATTAAGCAGATGACGGGCAAATTTATCAGATGAAGGAATCATTAACTAGATAATTTGAAAATATAGTAAATGAAGGAAAAATTAAGCAAAGGAACTAAAAATTTAAAAGTTTTAAAACAGAAATAAGAAAAGTTTGAACAGAAATAACAAAGGTTTGAACAGGAATAACAAAGGTTTGAGTGAAAATAACAAAGTTTTAAATAAATATAACAGAGGTTTGAATAAAAATAACAAACGTTTGAATATAAATAACAAACGTTTGAACAGTAATAGGAAAGGTGTGAACAGTAATAGGAAACGTATGAAAAGTAATAGGAGAGGTGTGAACAGTAATAGGAAACGTATGAAAAGTAATAGGAGAGGTGTGAACAGTAATAGGAAACGTATGAAAAGTAATAGGAAACGTATGAAAAGTAATAGGAAAGTTGTGAACAGTAATAGGAAAGGTATGAACAGTAATAGGAAAGGTATGAACAGTAATAGGAAAGGTATGAACAGTAATTGGAAAGGTATGAACAGTAATTGGAAAGGTATGAACAGTAATAGGAAAGGTATGAACAGTAATAGGAAAGGTATGAACAGTAATAGGAAAGGTATGAACAGTAATAGGAAAGGTATGAACAGTAATAGGATAGGTATGAACAGAAATAGGAAAGGTATGAACAGTAATAGGAAAGGTATGAACAGTAATATGAAACGTATGAACAGTAATAGGAAACGTATGAAAAGTAATAGGAGAGGTGTGAACAGTAAAAGGTATGAACAGTGATAGGAAAGGTGTGAACAGTAATTGGAAAGGTATGAACAGTAATAGGAAAGGTATGAACAGTAATATGAAACGTATGAACAGTAATAGGAAACGTATGAAAAGTAATAGGAGAGATGTGAACAGTAAAAGGTATGAACAGTGATAGGAAAGGTGTGAACAGTAATTGGAAAGGTGTGAACAGTAATTGGAAAGGTGTGAACAGTAATAGGAAAGGTGTGAACAGTAATTGGAAAGGTGTGAACAATAATTGGAAAGGAATGAACATAGGAAAGGTGTGAACAGAAATAGTGAAACACTGAACAGAAATAGTGAAACACTGAACAGAAATAGTGAAACACCGAACAGAAATAGTGAAACACCGAACAGAAATAGTGAAACACCGAACAGAAATAGTCAAACAAAGAACAGAAATAGTCAAACAAAGAACAGAAATAGTGAAACGCCGAACAGAAATAGTGAAACGCCGAACAAAAATAGTGAAACACTGAACAGAAATAGTGAAACGCCGATCAGAAATAGTGAAACAACGAACAGAAATAGTGAAACGCCGAACAGAAATAGTGAAACACCGAACAGAAATAGTGAAACACCGAACAGAAATAGTGAAACACCGAACAGAAATAGTGAAACACCGAACAGAAATAGTGAAACACCGAACAGAAATAGTGAAATACCGAACAGAAATAGTGAAACACCGAACAGAAATAGTGAAACACCGAACAGAAATAGTGAAACACCGAACAGAAATAGTGAAACACCGAACAGAAATAGTGAAACACCGAACAGAAATAGTGAAACTCTGAACAGAAATAGTGAAACTCTGAACATAAATAGTGAAACTCTGAACAGAAATAGTGTAGCTTACAGTATTATTCTCGTCATCTTTTCTATCATTCTCCATCACTTTAAATAGTATTTTGTTTATCTTTTCAATTATTTTCCACCACTTTTTATTTTAGTTTGGTAGGTTCACAACACTTTAAATCGCATATTTTCCAATTTCGATACACTTTTGACTAAGTGCTTAGGGATAGAATCCAAGATCTGTATCTTGTTTTATCTTACAAATATTTTTATCCATAGATTCAGAATAGAGGTCGAAACCTGGCAGAGAGGTATTTGATTTAATTTTATTCCGCTTTATTATGATATCCGATATTTGCTCATTGTATAAACATGATAAAGATATTTATGTTACGGTGCTATCGGAATAAATGTCTTTAATCAATAGAAAGTAGGTTTATTAGTATCAAAACATTGTTTTAAGGACGACAACACTAGTATCTGGTGTTCATATCGGGATGGGAACATTAATAGGGAAAGTATGAATAATAATAGGGAAGGTTTGAACACTAATAGGAAAGTTTTCTCTAATCATGTTGACTTTAGAAATGAATTAAACGCATGGACTAAAGCGTGGGTAGTTCGAAAGTCTACCCGCCATATTTCTGAAATTAGTTCACTTCTGCACTTATCAATTTAACCTTTGCTTGCTCACGCTCGGAGGAAATTTACCGATGATTTTGAAATGAGTTTTACCCTTTTATCATTGTTTAGTATCAGGGTTGGCAAAAATTAAGTTTAAAAAAAAAACAAAAGTTGTGTTTTTTATTGTTTAAAACACGATTTTTTGTTTTAAACTGTTTTTTAAACAAGTAGAAAAAAACAGTAAAAAAACACAAAAAAAACTAGTTTTAAACATGTTTAAATCACTCTTCCAGATCTAATAGTCTATATCGCGGCTCTCCATTTAAGCCACTACTCCCGCTAGCGCAAGGCGCTTATTTTCACAACCTACTTGATTAAAACAAGACGGCCCAAGGGCTCGTAATAGTAGCCATATCGTACGAGTGAATAGCCCCTCTATACCCTACCCTAATGAGTGGATAACCCCTCTATACCTTACCCTAATGAGTGAATAGCGCTATCTTTTTCAATGCTTAAATGATTTACCGTGCATAAAATCAGAGTGAATAGCCCCTCGATTCCCTACTCTAAACAGTGATTAAATTATAACCGTATAAATTTACTTATGCTGTAATTCTAATATTCCGGCGAATCGAAGAACAGATAGTTTTTACTTTTTAGTGATAATCCCCTCGATGAGTTTACAGCATAGACTTATGCCGATGCACACTTATCGCATCTTATAAATTTCTAACAAGGACTTATGCCCAGAAACTTTTCAAAGAGAAAGTTTAGTTATAGTGATTACGCATTTTAGTGATTATCCCCTCGAATTACCTTTAGCAATGCTAAAATTATCAAACGCATAACGCTCATTTAACACTATGTTAGCTCTATCTAAACCCACATTTGAATTAACCGCCAAAACGTTCCAGTCAA
The DNA here is from genome assembly GCA_019434445.1 of Phalangium opilio. Lineage (NCBI taxonomy): Eukaryota > Metazoa > Arthropoda > Arachnida > Opiliones > Phalangiidae > Phalangium > Phalangium opilio. The sequence goes on from JAEQBA010001900.1 coordinate 25,133, forward strand.
ACATAACATAGATGACGATAGCTACCGAACGAGAACGAAACACATGAGGAGGAAACGGGGAAAATCGTTATCTATTTAATTAGCACATACATAAAAAGAAAATAAATATAAAAACCCCAAACATACAAATTCATAAGTATCCGACCCCACAGATTAAGAGGTACCCCACCCCACATCACCCCGACATTTTAGAGATAAGAATAAATAATAAAAAACTCGAAGTTTCTATCAATTCTCTATGGTTCAGTTGGTAGAATGTCTGCTTGTTGCGCCAGCGACCCGGGCGACCCGGGTTCAATTCCCCGGACTGACCTGAAAAAATTTTAATTAAAATTAAATCTCTAACCGAGCCCAGTAACTCCTATGGGTGGGTTGTGGTAATATAAAGTTCCTTTTAAGCTAAAATCTGACGATAACGAAGCGACAACCCCGGCCACTACTACTACGACGGCTCGGGTCAAACTAAGAGCCTATCGTATACTACCATATGGCTAAAAAGGTCTTGGTTTGGACCAAGACAGAAAAAACAAACGATAAGAGTGACGTTTATCAATTGACTGAAGTCCCGATATTGCAATTTTTCTTTATTTATATTGATTTAATCCTTAATCAATATTTAATTCAACCAACTGATTTAACAGTTAGTCGATTTATTCCCTCAAAAATTGATTGAAAAAACTACAAATTTACGCATTTTCAAGAACAAATTAGGTTTTCCGAAATTATTTTATGATATTAATTATTTTGAGCGTTCAGTATTGAATAAATTTAGAATTTCAAGGTGTAAGAAATTGTCCGTGTGGAATTAAAACCAGGGACCACTTGAACCCAAAGCAAGTATTATACACCTAGACCAACGGACCACGAAACGTATTGAGAAGTAAAACACGAAAATAAAAATACTCCTAAATTTATAATATGAAGCTCTAAGACGCGACCTTCCGGGATTTAACCTGGTACCACTCGCAACCAGCGCGAGTATCATACCCCTAGACCAACGTACAACGAACATGTACTGCAAAGTCAAACAGGAAAATCAAGAGCTCCTAAAATTTAGAATTTGAACGTGTAAGAAAGGGTCCTTGTCAGGGTTGGCAAAAACTTAGTTAAAAAAATTTGTGTTTTTATTATTTATAACACGATTTAAAGTTAGATTTTCGGAAAACATTTTATCATGAAATTAATTATTTAAAAGGGAGTACGTGTTGAGGGTACAATATTGAATATTTGAAAAATTCTACTGACTGTTTAAAAAAGAGCAAACGATCTTTTCAAAAGGAAAATATAATTTTTTTAATAGCGGATACAAAATGAGTGTGATGCGTAAATTTGTACATTTAACCCCTAATGTCTAAATGCCTGATTTCTTTTGTGGCCACTATTCAGTCATTTCCGCTTCCGTACTTCCGAGTTTCTTGGTCAGAACTCATCATACATTTGAGAAGTAAAACACGAAAATAAAAATACTCCTAAATTTATAATATGAAGCTCTAAGACGCGACCTTCCGGGATTTAACCTGGTACCACTCGCAACCAGCGCGAGTATCATACCCCTAGACCAACGTACAACGAACATGTACTGCAAAGTCAAACAGGAAAATCAAGAGCTCCTAAAATTTAGAATTTGAAGGTGTAAGAAAGGGTCCTTGTCAGGGTTGGCAAAAACTTAGTTAAAAAAATTTGTGTTTTTATTGTTTATAACACGATTTAAAGTTAGATTTTCGGAAAACATTTTACCATGAAATTAATTATTTAAAAGGGAGTACGTGTTGAGGGTACAATATTGAATATTTGAAAAATTCTACTGACTGTTTAAAAAAGAGCAAACGATCTTTTCAAAAGGAAAATATAATTTTTTTAATAGCGGATACAAAATGAGTGTGATGCGTAAATTTGTACATTTAACCCCTAATGTCTAAATGCCTGATTTCTTTTGTGGCCACTATTCAGTCATTTCCTCTTCCGTACTTCCGAGTTTCTTGGTCAGAACTCATCATACATTTGAAACGTCACCACCCCCTACTAATTTGTAGGCGCTCATGTTTTCCGTTTTCGGATTAGGCGTATTAATTTTAGCATTGTCAAAGGCCTGGCTTTATAGATTACGCGTAATCTTTTTAGAACAGTAAAATGTACCAACAGTGTAGAGAAACCACATAGGAAAAATGTTATTGCTTTGCTTTAAGTAGATGACAAAATAAGTTATCCTTAATCATATTTTTGAATAACAGTCTTCAATACAGATTAGTAATGGATAAAACAACTGGTAGGGTCTCCAAACAGTTAAACACACATTTGAAACAGTCGAATAAAGGAAGGTTTTGACTGGAGCTTATTATTTCTATTATTTAATCTTTTCGCTCATTTTCAAATAAAAAAAGAGTTAAAAATATTCGAAATTTTTCTCCATAAAAAAAAACATGTTTTAAACTTTTTGTTTAAAACGTTTTAAACAAACTAAAGTTTTTTTTTCATGGCTGTTTAAAACAAGTTTTAAACCAAAGTTTAAAACAATTTGTTTAAAACTTGCCAACCCTGGTTAGTGACCAAGGATAATTGAACTAAGTTAGCAATCAAGGGTAAGTTTCCACTGTGAAAACGAAGGAAAAGATATTTGAGCTGGATTGGGCGTTGACTGTCATGTCAACCAGTCTGGATTGACACTTTAAATAATGGACACGCAAAGCCCTAAGACTTAAAAGGAGCGCCCGCTTTCACTCCTAAGGTTTAAAACGCTAGTTTCTAAACAACTTTAATTAATAATAAGATTGAATTTCCAGATTTTAATAAAAACTGTCTTTGCCGACAAAGGCGACAAAAAGTAAGAGATAATTTTATAAATTAATTTCCTGAAGTAACAGATAATCAAATTTTCACTTTTCAAATCATGATTCTAAAAGAAATGTTTGAATAGAATTCTTATCTTAGTTTTTTTCACCAAAATTTCATTTGACGAAAATAAATAACAGTTCTTGAAAAGAAATGTCATTTCCTGGGATATTTTAATAATACTAGCTTGATATCAGGGTTTATTTTCGACTAACATGTGCTTTTCAGAGGTTCAAATACTCGGATATCAGAAAAATTGAACTTGATGAATTTAAATTTTGATATTTTAATATTGGAAATAATGTGGAGCGGGAAATTATATAGGCCGTTTGACTGCGATACAGTGGTGGGAATTTTCAGAAGAATCTTCCTTAGAAGGGCGCTATCACGCCTTCTAACCCTTCTTTTCCGTAGAAGAGAGGGCAACACTATAGAAGCTTAAGGGCGCCTTCTTTGAAAAGAAGATTGGGTAAAAGAAGAACCAACTTCCTTCCTACTACCCTACCTTCCTTCCCCAGACCGAAAAATGCATGGAATGGAGCTTTAGCTATCGCGAGCCTCCCTTCTAAGATTTGGAAGGTACTCCCTCGAGAAGGGAGGTGAACCTTCTTTTTTGGGAAGAAATATCCCTTCAGAACTAAAGAAGGCAACTGGCTGGAGAAGGATGTTTACCTCCCTTTTTTGGGAAGGGACAGTGGCAAAGAAGGGAAGTTTTGGGGGAGGGAGGGAATAGGTATTGCCCAAGAAGGGAATTTTTGTTTTTCTTCCGTGATGTAAACAGCCCGTGGAAGGTTTTAAGGCTTCTTTCAATGGGAAAGAAGTTCTGATAGGTAAGGTAGTACAGCTCTATTATGAAATCAAATACGAGAAACTATCGGTAGATGATGTTATTCCACCAAAGAAAAATTTATGTATTTGAAGATGTGAATTTGATTGAATCGATGATGATCACTGAACATTTTCAATTTATTAAGTCACTAGTATGTAGTAATTACAAGTATGCTTTTTTATTGATTGCAATTACTAACTTTCTGCCCTAATGAAATATTAAACCTAGGCCTATATGTGAATTATGTTAAAGATTTTAATAATAAGCATAAAACTATGGATTTTAATATGAAGCATAAAATTACGGAAAGTTTCAATATTAAGCATAATTACGGACAATTTCAATATTGAGCATAAAATTGCGGATCTAAGTATTAAGCATAAAGTAACAAATTTTAATGTTAAGCATAAAATTACAAATTTTAATATTAAGCATCAACTTATTAATCTGTGACGATCAAATCAAAGCAGCGATTCCAAAACAGATTCTGATAACAAACTCGACGATGGTAAACAAAAACTGGCATTTTTATTCAATTGGTTTATGTGTAACCTAAAGGGGAGCCACCGAGATTTGCGGTGTTCTCTTTGTTAGATGCTAGCTCCGCGGCGGGCCGATGAATATTTTTACCCAGCAAGTCTTTTGTGGCGCCCTTTAATCATAGTAATTTTGCACGGCTAATAAATATTTCACGTTGTGCACATTTTATTTTTATCCCAGCCTGGAATCCGTTGGCAACTATTTTCGGAGCGCAAGATTCGGATTCGGATTCTGAAGAGGAAGAGGAAGACCAAACACTAAAGACGACATAAGATGACGACGGTTGAGAGAGAAAAGGCTGCATAGCACACTCCCTGCTATTAGTTGTAAACGATGCCATTAAGGCCAATGACAGCTCGAAAGAGCTACTTGAAAATCTCCAAAACTGGATAAACTTTTTTCGCAAATTGCCTAAATGGACAGAAGAGTTAAAATCAAGAAATGGCGGCGTTTATTTAAAAATGATATGGGGTGTTCGCTGGAGCGCTGTTTTTCTGGGATTGGAACGATTCACAAAGGTAAGTTTATATTAAGGGTCCATATTTTCTAGAAAGAACTTCTGAATGTTTTTTGTCTAACTTCAATTTGAAAAGTTAGACAAGCATGTTCTCATAGAGAATATTTTCAACAATATACAAATATATTCCAGGATAATATGTTGAAAGCAATGGTTTACGCTTTGAATAAAGCCAAAAAAGACCCGAAATGTCCAGCTAAAATAGACTTTCCGTTGCCAACGGAAGAGGACGTCGAGGACGCGAAGGAACTCCTCGAGATTCTGAAACCTTTAAAGGTCTCAACAGACTTCTTTCAGAAGAGTGGTCCACTATCCTCAAGCGTTATAGGGGTTCTTTTGACCGTTTTCCAGGACGATTTCAGGGTGGAAACGAAAAAATTCGAAGACATAAAGATCGGAGTCCTGGAAAACTTTAAAAAACGGTTCTCTTCAACGTTGGAGGACCCATTTTACATAATGGCCTCTCTCCTCGATCCAACCCAGAAAAACATACTTTTTGAGAGTAGGTATCATATCTATGTACATGTTTATTATGAATATCGAACATCATTAGGCAGAGATCAGTTCTTATTATGGTAAAATTTTGATCTGTTGCTTTTCCAACTTTGAAGAATTAAATTTTGCTAAAAATAATATTCAATTTGATTCACTTTGATTATAGGTACGTCAATAATCCAATTCCATGTTCATAATTAACATTAATAAAGTAAAAGTTACGACATGGATATAAGTCATGTTTATAATAATATTTCAAATATTAAGGTTCTTATACACAACCAGTATGGATAAATTTGTATCCAAACTTCAAGTGCGTGGCAAAGACAAGCGCACATGTTTTCATTAGAGAGAGTGTGTTACTCGAAGCTGCGCAGGATCCCACCCTAAGGTTTGACACAGAACCAAAGCCATACTCGCCGTTTAATAGGTCAGACCTTGAAGCCATCGTACCATGTAATGAACGCAGCCCTATGAGAGAATTGGAAAATTACCTTTTACAACCGAGATGTCTACAGGCTGACATTGCCTTAGATTATAGGAGAGGTCACGAGGAAAGCGCGCTTGAAGAAGCTGTCTTTCGATAAAACACGTAGCAGACATTCTAATGTACCGAGAATACAACAGAAAATAAAAATTTTGCAATTGTTTGAAAATATTTTGATTTCGTTTTGCACGATTTTCCATTGGATAATACCATAAGTAATCCATTACCCTTTAGCTAATTAATTTTGCAACAATCCACGGCTTTATTATTATCAATACGCGTCAATGTGAAACTCGGAGAGGTAAGGACCGGTGTGGGGGGTATGAACGGATAATCGGTTTCACACTTTGCACAATCTCATTCTCCATGACGCCTCAGTTAAGCAATAGACCAGTACCGTTAGAAAGGGGGTGTAGACGGTGTATCTCTCCCTCTAGGCGCTCTCTTGTAAGAGGGGATACTGTACACGCCCAGTCTTCAATACAGATTAGTAATGGATAAAACAACTGGTAGGGTCTCCAAACAATTAAACACACATTTGAAACAGTCGAATAAAGGAAGGTTTTGACTGGAGCTTATTATTTCTATTATTTAATCTTTTCGCTCATTTTCAAATAAAAAAAGAGTTAAAAATATTCGAAATTTTTCTCCATAAAAAAAAACATGTTTTAAACTTTTTGTTTGAAACGTTTTAAACAAATTAAAGTTTTTTTTCATGGCTGTTTAAAACAAGTTTTAAACCAAAGTTTAAAACAATTTGTTTAAAACTTGCCAACCCTGTTTAGTATGGTTTGAATTTGATTTTGTTTGTGTTTAGGAGATACAATTGCCGTCTTTTCTATTTACTTTTTATCCTTACTTTTAGGAAGATCAAATATTTGTTCATTTCCTCGGCATGTATGTGAAAGAATGGATAAATCGAGGCATATGCTTTTATCATTATCATTTCAGAATGATTATTGGTTCTCTTATCAGATCGAAAGTTCGCTTTACTGTTGGCACTGTGAGACAGAGTTTTGAACATGGTTTATTTCCCTTATCAGTTCAAATAATAATATATTATGATAAGAGAAATTTTATGTTTTTTATAATAAAAATTAACTAAATTAATATTTTATGGGTGTTATAAGATTCAAGATAAGACAACCAAAAAATTAGAAACACATTAACTCTGGCTTATCTTTAAACCTTCCTCGTCTTTTATACTTTAATGTCACGTGACATTCTGGGCTCTGACCATTTAAACATGGCGCTCTTTTTAGATCAATCATGTTCTTATAGTGAACATGGCGTTTAAACCACATGTATGACAAGGGTTATTTACCACACGGGCCACGTTGTCGAATATTACGCTTAAGCCTAACATTTTCCCCCGTTATATTTAAGACATTCGAACCTGCGTGTGTACTTAATTACAGTTTAAGATGTTCCCATTAAGAGGAGGGTGCCTGATTCACTGACGCCATAGGAAGACTGTGACACGTCATGTACGTTTCACTGACGTCACAACAATATTGGGTGAAAAATGTGACGCCATGTTTGATTCACAAGAAGATTGTCCGAAAGATGCGGTGGACGCCATGTCTGATTCATTGACGCCATATTTACTGGTGCCATGTTTGATTCATTAACGCCATATTTACTGGTGCCATGTTTGATTCATCGACGCCATATTTACTGGTGCCATGTCTGATTCATCGACGCCATATTGACTGGTGCCATGTCTGATTCATTGACGCCATATTTATTGGTGCCAGATCATGTGCCAGATCTGGCACGACGCCAGTGTCCCCAAATCGGTACTTTCCTACTACTCAGAGAGATAATTTGTCAAGAATTGAGAGGCGTCAAGATCAACTATAGAGAAGCCGAAATGCAGAGGACAACGCTACAAGGCAGATTAGAAGACTTGATGAAAATTATGCTGAATTCGAGCTTATGACAGAGTATGCTAGGAGAACCGTTAGGAGACAACACTCACAATATTTTGAAAACACCTATCAGCAAAATATATCATATGGTCCAGATTATAAATGCGAATGCTGTTCTGGACTATTTTTCCGTACTTCTGTAAAAAAACAGAGTCGGTGAAATACTTGTCAGTTGAAGGAGTACACGAGAGAGTGCTTCCGTCACATATTTTGTTGTGTGGTTCTTGCCACACACTCTCAAAAACGTTTGTTCAGATCAGAACAAAATTGCGTTCGGAGGTTTGTCCCCGTAGCTAAACGTTTTTTTTTTGTTCTATTTCGAACGCCTTACATAGCGTTCAAAATAGAACGCGAGGACTTCTTTTGAGAACTCAAGTGTGTCACGTAGAACGACAATTTAGTGTTCAATAATGAACAAAAGTGTTTTTTGGATTTATTTTAGAGTTCACTAATGAACGATATTGTTATATTTCGAACGGATTGTTAACGTTCATTATTGAATGATATTGTTATATTGGGAACGCATACTCAACGTTCAATGTTGAACAAAATAGTGTTGATTTGAACTGATTCAAGGCGATCAAAATTGAAAGATACTGATATATTTCAAACGCATTTTTAACGTTCAATATTGAATGATATTGTTATATTGGGAACGCATACTCAATGTTCAATGTTGAACAAAAAGGTGTTGTGTTGAACTCTCTTAAAGGCGATCAAAATTGAACGATACTGATATATTTCAAACGCATTTTTAACGTTCAATATTGAATAATATTGTTATACTGGGAACGCAAACTCAATGCTCAATGTTGAACAAAAAGGTGTTGTGTTGAACTCATTTAAATGCGATCAAAATATTCCGAACGCATGAATAACGTTCGATATTGAACATAATAGTGATTTTTTGAACTAGTTTGAAAATAAAAATTTAGAACATTAAAAATGTAACACAGTTTAAGACAGGTAAAGTCAGTTTAATAATAAAAAAAAACAATAAAAAATTATGATCTAGCTAAACAGATAATTTATTGTAAATGGCCGTAATGGATGTTGATATTTTCTTAGCATCAATCTTCAGTACTACTTTTTGTAAAAACTCCAGAGTTTTAGAGAGTCCCAATGAATACATTATTTGAAAGGCATAGTAGCCTGAGAATATGGATGCAATTAAATTTTCGAAGTTACCGACTTCGAAAGAAACTGCTTCAATTTTAACCTGCATGGCTGAGGTGTAATAATCCTCGCCATGGAAAACCAGTGTTGGCGTGCTGAATTTTGTTTCCTGAAATAATATCAAACCCTTATTCCTACTCTGGTCAAGTTATCCTTATATTAAAATAGTATAAAATGTAAAGCGAATAAAATCATCATGTTTGAAATATTCACGCTCCCTTTAAAGGACTATAGGAATTTTTTTTAATTCCTTCAAATTATTATTTGAAAATTATTAAAATTTAAGATTTAAACTTACATTTTGAGCGATCCACAACTCTATATTTTCCCCGAAGAGACTAGGAAGAACTAAAAGGCAAGTTCGAAGTTCAAGCTCTAAAAATATTTTCAATGCTATTAAATCTTAAACATGGGAATATATACCTTTGACTTTTTCTTCGGTTGAGACTTCAGTCAATTCCACAAGACTTGCCAGAAATTTCTGAACATTTTTTTTCTTCTTCGGATTACGTTTAATGATATCCAATATTTTTGAGGCAAGAGGTTGGAAAAAATGAAAAATTAATTTCTCTGCCGAAGGTGTAAAATCTTTTATCCGACTAAGCTCATACACAAGCTGAAATATAAATGAAGCTCATGAATTCTGAATTTTAGAGCTGAAGTTGTAAGTGGACATACTTGGTTCTTTAGGCACAAAACTGGAAATTCTGTAATCACTTCTTCGACATTATTATTGTAAGCATAGGCCTGTCTGTACGTCATTGTTCTTTGCATTTTTCCATCAATAATGGTGAAGTCCAAATGCGCCTTTTTACTTTCTTGTTGCACAACTTTAATGTGTGCCTTAATACTCTCTCTGTCTTCCCCTAATCAAAATTCACTCTAATAATATAAAGTAAATGTCTATAGTTTACCACCTTCTTACGCAAAAAGGTTTAACCTAAAATAGTGACATTAAAAGGAGGGTAGAGATATAAATCAAGTGATTTTTTATGGATTTTTCTACCAATTATAAGACCTATCTGCATAGAGAATCATTCAGCAAATATCTCCGAATGGTTCAAAAAAATATGAAAGTTTCAGATTTCACTGTTAAATTAAACGCAGCGCCTCCAACCAATTGTGGAACGCCCTGCCTACCAGCGAACAAAATACTCGTCGCACGCGCTATATCAAGTGCTATTATAGCCCGAGATGTGATAAACAATGTACTTATCAAACCGGTTTTGCCCCCACCCACGCGCTATGCAGTGATGTATTTAACATTTTATGATGATAATTGACGCTTGTCCTATTTACAAGATTTAAAAACAAGCCCTCTCTGAACCTAAAAATTTACTTACGGCTGGGCGGCCAGACCTATTCAGTTTCGTTTTTGTCTGTTTCTCCGCGCTGGATTCAATACTTCGTTCTCTTTTATTAGAATACTTCTCCTTCATAACTCGTACAACGTCTAAATTACCCATTTGCATCCTCTCATGCCGAAATTTCATTTTCAGTGAATTCATCCATGTGTCCTTGTTTAGAAACGTTTAATTTTTAATTTAACTTTGTGTAATTATAAATATTAAAATTATAATAAAACTCAGGAAGAGGTGAAAGTGGGGCAAAGCCCCCACTTCAATTAAAAACGTTGGCACGCACCTGATAAGCCTATAAATAATACTTCACTTACATAACCACTAGTGTTAGGGAGCCGATCTTTCAAAAACTTGTATTTAGTTATCAGCGGCCGAATTCAGCTGCCAAAGAAATCTCCTGCTACCTCTCCTAAGCTCGCTCATTGGTCAATCCAAATCAAACTTGAGCCTTTTAATTGGCGATGGCGGTTATAACCCGTTTTCACATAACGGTTGCGGTTGGATTTTGAGAAGAGGAAGAAAAACCTGATTCTGGTTCAGTTCTGTTTCCCACGCAATCGGAACTATATTTGCGTGCAAGGTCAGTTAAAAGTGTAATTTACTGTGAAAGGTCAGTGCAATAACCTTTGACCTAGCTTTTAAGGTATTCTGCGCCATCTAGTGCCTGAACCCCCTATAATCTCAGACTTGGAATTTGTTTTTGATCATTGCACGTGACTCCAGACAACGTTTGACAACCAAGGTAATGTTTATTGTAACCATGTACTACAGTAATAATGAAAATGTTAATCTTAATATCGTCTTCTTTATGTTCACATCGTAGGCTTACCGACCAAATTGTTAAATAAATGTAACCATGTACTACAGAAATAATGAAAATGTTAATCTTAATATCGTCTTTTTTATGTTCACATCGTAGGCTTACCGACCAAATTGTTAAATAAATGTAACCATGTACTACAGAAATAATGAAAATGTTAATCTTAATATCGTCTTCTTTATGTTCACATCGTAGGCTTACCGACCAAATTGTTAAATAAATGTAACCATGTACTACAGTAATTTTTAAAATGTGAATCTTAATTTCTTCTCCTATGTGGATGTTCACGTCGTAGTCTTCCGACCAAAGGGTTAAATCAATGTAACCATGTACTATACTAATATTTAAAATGCTAATCTTAATTTCATCTTCTTTATGGATGTTCACGTCGTAGGCTTACCGACCAAATTGTTGAATAAATGTAACCATGTACTATAGAAATATTTAAAATTTTAATCTTAATTTCGTCTTCTTTATGGATATTCACGTCGCAGGCTTACCGACCAAATTGTGAAATGAATAAATAAAATATACATAAATAAATTGATAATCTGTTTATTCGTTAGCCAATACATTTCTGATATATTCTAGCGTTAATATTTATATGTACGAGCAATGGCACCTAAATTAAGAAAGGTTGCTTATTCTATTGACGAGATGGAATGCCTAGTAACCCAGCTGGAGGCTGTGCCCTTACTTTTAATAAATCAGTATGGCAAGTCCCAAGAGGTAAGGCGTAAGATGTGGCAAACTAATATCGTTCAATTGCGGGGCTAATATCGAATTTCCTTAAACATATGGTTAAAATCATATATTAAATCATCTCTTTTAACTACAGGGGCTAAGATAATTTCTCCAATTTCGACTAACGTCAGTAATAAAATCCAATGTTTGTCGTCACTTGGAATGTAAGAACCGAACATAAGTGGGAAAAATGTTAAAAGACATTTTTTTGCGAAGCTGTGCCAACAAGGGTTCCTTTTCCGAAAAGAATGGCCCTTGTTATAAGAGTGCTTCGATTTTTAACGTTTAGTTTTCCCAAAGGAAAACTTTCTAGTTTTGAATTTATATCATCCAAAGTAATATAATTTTCATTTATCATGTGTCTTATACATAGTTTTAAAACTCTTGGCACGACACCCTCATAGAAATCGTGCATTATATCTGGGGGCAGGGATTTTGTTACTTCGAAATGTCGTAGAACAGCAAATGGGGAAGAGCTTTTCACACCGTACGTTGAAATGTTGTCCGTATTTTCGCAAATTGCTTCTAGATGGTAATTATGAATAGCCTCACTTCTAATAATCATCTATTTTCATCGAATTTCTCAGATAAATGTTCCTTCTTTGTCATACAGAACCTACATATCCTTCCGGAAGAAAATGACTGAAGAAATCAACCCACACCATGACTAGACAAGTTGTCTCCCGAAATGGTAGCCAGTGCCTCTTTAATTGTTCTATTTCTTGTTTGAAAACCTTGAGTTTGCAAAGTCTCCAGATCTTCCAGTAAAGGCTTTAAACATTTGCTATAACCATATTTGTTCAAGATTGGGTATTTAATAACCATGGCTAAATTTATACTGCTTAATTTGCTTCGGTAAGAGGGGCCAAAATTTCCAATTGCGTAGTAAATCAAACAAATTTTGTGCTTCCCTGTCTTAGACCCAAGTGGGTTAACAACTTCCACCTCATCCAAATACAAATGTATTCTCAATATATTTCGTCCGATTTTTAAAATTCGAAATATTCATTTATGTCAAATTCATCAGGTCACAACATTTCCAGTCACAACATATCCAGCCAGCCGTCCAGCCAACAGAGGTCGGAACAATACGTTTTCACTCTAAAGAGTGGCAAAACGTAAAAATCAAACGTTTTGAGAATTATGAACAGCTTTTAATAATTTTTCTTTCTTTCAAAATTTAGGGTAATCATTTTCAAATGGCCCTTTTTAAAGATGGCGTCGATGATTTAGATTTAGAAAAGCTATTTTTTGGTGTTCATTACGTTAATGAAAATCATCTACTCATATAGGAATTTCGTAATGAGTGATATACAGTGTGGAAGAGATCAGAGTAACACCTACCTTTGTGGAAAACCCCCAAAACCCCTGACGGACTACTTCACTGCAGTACATTTTCGAGCTCGTATACAGGGTGTGACATGTGTCATTGTATGAAATGACAACGTGCAACAAGTATCATAGTGAACATCGTTTAATGATACGCACTTTGAAACGTTAAGGGGAGAACCACTGACCTAAACATCGAATATTTTTCAAACGATGGCGCTCAGATCAGCGGGGACTAACACTATTCTATCCCCCGTGTAGTAGGTTTTATAGTGGATATTTAGAAGTTTTCCTTCTATAAACCATCCCTGTACCAGAAATCAGCTTCTTATTTATTATGAGTTGACGCTATAGTAACGGCAATGAAAGTAACTGTCATGAAGGCTTTAATGTATTGAACATAAGGTGAGACGAACCTTACCTCGCATCTTTGAAAATGGGGAAAAACCCTTTTTTTTCGTGCGCGATTGAGATTACGGGTGAAAGGGAAAGGGCGTGCGTGACAGATCGAAAGCGACATGAACGGGGGGGGATGTTCACTATGACAATTTTCATTTGAAGAGTACCCTAAAGAATGTTAGGGGTATTTTAGCTTTGGATAGCACAATTTTTTCTTTGCAATTTATGCCACCAATACGCGAGTGTTTTGCCCCTCGCCTGACGCGCGTCATTGAACATTCGACTTTTCTGTAGTTAACCCTGTTTTCAATAGAAACACGTGTAATTTCTTATAAGTTTTTTTTCTTGAAACTACAATACCTATAAAACTGAACCTATACATTTCTCCGCTATTGAAAGTACATTTAGTAAAGCTTTGATGGCACTTAAGTATTCATCTGAAACATGGTGAAATTGGGTTTTTAAGAGGGACTAGGAATAAAACACAATAAATGTAGCACTATTCGAAGGGAAAATTTGAATTCCAGATGAGGTGTGAGTCTCGCTCCGAAACGAGTAGTTTGCAGTTGTAGTCATAAACAACGCTAGTGAACCTTTGCTTCATTTTAGTACGCTTAGTCAATTTGTTACAACTTGATTAGTTTTAATTTCTTCAGTAAAAACTTTTATAACGATTTTATATCGCTAACCAACTACGAAATTAAAATGGATATGGGGACAGAGTTAGGTCCTCCATTATCACCCCGAAGAAAAAATCAAGTTAGACGAAAAAAAGACCGCCAAGTAAAGTTCTTAGCCGTAAAAAGCGCCATAGAGAATATAGGAAGCAGTATTACACCAATACCAAGTCCCAGACTTCTACAACGTCAATTTTCGACGCGCAAAAGACCGATAACCTTGATCCGAAAATGATCTGCTCCAGCGTAACAGAAGCGGCAGTACCAGCGTGAAAAACATTACGTCCTCGTCCTGTGTCATTGTACAAGAGACCGGTGATCGACTATTATCTGGTTCAATCATAACTAATTAATAAAACTGTCTTTGTACACAAAGACGCGAAAAAGTAAGAGATAAGTGTAGAAAATGAATTGTTTGAAGTAACAGATATTCAAATTTTCATTTTTGAAGACGTGATTATAAAACATCGATTATTTTAAAAAATTTCTTATCTTAGTTTTTTTCACAAAATTTCAGAGAAACTACCTTGATACTACTGTTTATTTTCGAGAAAAATTTGCTTCGAGGAAGTTCAAATACTCGGATATCTGAAAAATAGAGCTAGAAGTATTTATCTTTATATTTCAAAATTTAAAATATTGCGAACCGAAAATTACATTCGCCCTTTGACTGTGATGTAGTTATTAGAGTCAAAAGGATCTGTAGCTTTGAGAGATATACAACACGTCAATTTTTGAAACATCGAAAACGTTAAAATAAACGAACACGTTTTGTTAAGTTTTCATGCTTGTTTTATTTTGTCTGCTATCAACAATTTTCTGCCCATTTTATTCTCCTTATAGGCCCGAATGCTCAAACTAACTGTAAATTTTATAAAGTAAATAAAATGCATACGTTTCTATTTTTAAAATGATGGACATGTTTAAGGATAAAATCATAAAATATTTTACTTAAGGAATTTTTGGTTAAAAAAACTAAGATAAGAAATTTTTTAAAATAATTGATGTTTTATAATCACGTCTTCAAAAATGAAAATTTGAATATCTGTTACTTCAAACAATTAATTTTCTACACTTATCTCTTACTTTTTCGCATTTTTGTGTACAAAGACAGTTTTTACCTCTCCGTGTGACGTAGTCCAGGAGAGGTTCTGTAACGGCCGTGTCGGGGTGTGTGTGTGTGTGTGTGTCTGTCTGTCTGTGTGTCTGTCGTCTGTCTGTCTATCTGTCTGTCCGTTGTTACACCCACGTGACCGCGTTCGCAGTTTGCGTATCGGAGCAAACGTGTTCGCCATTTCCGAACTGCTTTCACAGTCACGGAAATGGCTCTTCTACTTGTTCTCACACCACCATCTTCTGGTCTTTGTCCATCCCACACTGACACCAGTCTGTTCTTACTGGCTTCTAAATCACCACCATCTTATGGTCTTCGTCCATTCCACTTGGACACCAGTCTGTACATACTGGCTTCTAATCACCACCATCTTCTGTTTTTTGTCAATCCCACATTGACACCAGTCTGCACTTACACTGGCTTCTAACACCACTATCTACTGGTCTTCCGTCTATTCCACATAGACACCAATCTGTATCATTGGCTTCCACTCCATTATCATCGTTTGGTTTTAGGATATACGCGGCGATCAGCTAGGGTTACGAGAAACGTCTAGCCTCCCTAAGATGGGATCGCCACCAAAGGTTTTCGCAATTGCGCTTTTTACCTCTCCGTGTGACGTAGTCCAGGAGAGGTTCTGTAACGGCCGTGTCTGTGTGTGTGTGTGTGTGTGTCTGTGTCTGTCTGTCCGTTGTTACACCCACGTGACCGCGTTCGCAGTTTGCGTATCGGAGCAAACGTGTTCCCAATTTCCGGACCGCATTGACAGTTCACAGAAATTTGGAAAATTGTATTTCTCTCCGTGGCTACTCTATCCTTGAGTTCTCACACCCACCATGTTTGGTCTTCGTTCATCCCTATGAACACCAGCCTGGTACTTTTCTGGTTTCCAACACCACCATCTTCGGTTCTTTGTCAATCCCACATTGACACCAGTTTGCACTTACTGGCTTCTAACACCACCTCCACTGGTCTTCCGTCTATTCCACATAGACACCAATCTGTATCATTGGCTTCTACTCCATTATCATCGTTTGGTTTTAGGATATACGCGGCGATCAGCTAGGGTTACGAGAAACGTCTAGCCTCCCTAAGTAGGATCGCTACCAAAGGTTTTCGCATTTGCGGTTTTTCCTTACTATTATAATGGAAACGAATCGTATATATACCCCAAAATTTGAAGAAAGCGGGAAGAGGGGTACCCTTCACTTTAAACGTCAATATTAGCAAAGTTTGAGAAGATAATAGGTATAACTTTATTTTAAACGATTTAACTATTATTAATGTTAATTATTGAAGATTAAAATAATTAAAAATAATTATATTTATTTAAATATTAAAGATAAACCTCTCGTGCAAAGAGAGAGATTATCATTGCCTCCTATATCTACCAAGGCCCGTGCATGCGATATATTTGCTTCATTGCCTCCTATATCTATCAAGGCCCGTGCATTGTGATATATTTCATTCATTGCTCAAACGTAAGCGAGATTGTTTGGGAAAAAATACTGCTTCCACTAATGGTTTATACTCCTTGTTACTGTTGTATAGAGTAATCATGAGAAAAGCTTTAAAAATTACGAGAGGACAGACCTTTTTTATCCTCATTCAAAATATTTTTTTGGTGCTAGAAAGCTTTAAAAATCCAAACGGTTAGGCATTGGTAAAAAAGACAAATGAAATTTTTCAAATCTAATGAGATAACGCCCACCTAGTTGAAAATTGCCGTTTTTTATCCGCGGGAGCCATTCTTAATGAGAATTTCGATGCTAGTAGGCTGTCAATTAAACTACCGGTATATTATTGTTGTTGGAAATTGGATATTAAGTCAAATTAAGTGGTTGTAAAGAGCCAGCAGGTTTTTGCCACTTCTTTTTGTGAGTATTTGATTTTTATATGTAAATGGAGGAAGATAATGTTGAGAGTAAGTATGAAATGCGGAAGCGCAAAGCGCGGGAAAGGATGAGGGCAAAAGGTCGACGTTTTCATTGGATACTTAAGGTTATATAATCTTCTCGACACGGAGAGGTAATATTTTGGTTTTCCCGACTTGTTCCTTACTATTATAATGGAAACGATCGTATATATACCCCAAAGTTTGTAGAAAGTGGGCAAGAGGGGTACCCTTCACTTTAACGTCAATATTAGCAAAGTGTGAGATGATAATAGGTATAACTTTTTTTAAACGATTTAACTATTATTAATGTTAATTATTGAAGATTAAAATAATTAAAATAATTATATTTATTTAAATATTAAAGATAAACCTCTCGTGCAAAGAGAGAGATTATCATCGCCTCCTATATCTGCCAAGGCCCGTGCATGCGATATATTTCATTCATTGCCTCCTATATCTATCAAGGCCCGTGCATTGCGATATATTTTTCAAAACAACAACCAAAATGGGAAGCTCCTCTCAGAAACATATAATTTCCTTTCTCTTGTATATGAAATGAAATATGGATAATATTGCGCTCCTTCTTTATGGTATCAATCCTTGCCTGTCAATTAATATTTTACGTAGTAGTAATACGTTTTTAGCGAAGTTTAGAGATGAAAAACATAAGCGAGATTGTT